>JASEVX010000010.1:34834752-34939752 GCA_031761405.1 Serripes groenlandicus
TTCACATCTCAATATCTAATAGGAGTTTACAAGATATATTTGTTCTGTGTGTTTAAAGGTCAGGTTCACATTTCAATATTAAATAGGAGTTTACACGATATTTGTTCTATGTGTTTAAAAGACAGGTTCACATCTCAATATTAAATAGAAGTTTACACGATATATGTGTTCTGCTTGTTTAAAGGTCAGGTTCACATCTCAATATTAAATAGGAGTGTACACGATATATTTGTTCTGTGTGTTTAATGGTCAGGTTCACATCTCAATATCTAATAGGAGTTTACACAATATATTTGTTCTGTTTGTTTAAAGGTCAGGTTCACATCTCAATATCTAATAGAAGTTTACACGATATATGTGTTCTGTGTGTTTAAAGGACAGGTTGACATCTCAATATCTAATAGGAGTTTACACGATATATTTGTTCTGTGTGTTTAAAGGTCAGGTTCACATTTCAATATTAAATAGGAGTTCACACAATATTTTTGTTCTGTTTGTTTAAAGGTCAGGTTCACATCTCAATAGCTAATAGGAGTATACACGATATATTTGTTATATATGTTTAAAGGTCAGGTTCACATCTCAATATTAAATAGAAGTTTACACGATATATTTGTTCTGTTTGTTCAAAGGTCAGGTTGACATCTCAATATCTAATAGGAGTTTACGCGATATATTTGTTCTGTGTGTTTAAAGATCAGGTTCACATTTCAATATTAAATAGGAGTTCACACAATATTTTTGTTCTGTTTGTTTAAAGGTCAGGTTCACATCTCAATAGCCAATAGGAGTATACACGATATATTTGTTATATGTGTTTAAAGGTCAGGTTCACATCTCAATATTAAATAGAAGTTTACACGTTATATTTGTTCTGTTTGTTCAAAGGTCAGGTTCACATCTCAATATTAAATAGGAGTTTACACGATATATTTGGTCTGTGTGTTTAAAGGTCAGGTTCAAATCTCACTATTAAATAGGAGTTTACACGATATATTTGTCCTGTTTGTTTAAAGGACAGGTTGACATCTCAATATTTAATAGGAGTTTACACGATATATTTGTTCTGTGTGTTTAAAGGTTAGGTTCACATTTCAATATTAAATAGGAGTTTACTCGATGTAATTGTTCTATTTGTTTAAAAGTCAGGTTCACATCTCAATATTAAATAGAAGTTTACACGATATATGTGTTCTGCTTGTTTAAAGGTCAGGTTCACATCTCAATATTAAATAGGAGTTTACACGATATATTTGTCCTGTTTGTTTAAAGGTCAGGTTCACATCTCAATATCTAATAGGAGTTTACACGATATATTTGTTCTGTGTGTTTAAAGGTCAGGTTCACATTTCAATATCAAATAGGAGTTTACACGATATATTTGTTCTATGTGTTTAAAGGTTAGTTTCACATCTCAATATTAAATAGGAGTTTACACGATACATTTGTTCAGCTCGTTTAAAGGGCAGGTTCAAATCTCACTATTAAATAGGAGTTTACACGATATATTTGTCCTGTCTGTTTAAAGGACAGGTTGACATCTCAAAATCTAATAGGAGTTTACACGATATATTTGTTCTGTGTGTTTAAAGGTCAGGTTGACATCTCAATATCTAATAGGAGTTTACACGATATATTTGTTCTGTGTGTTTAAGGGTCAGGTTCACATTTCAATATTAAATAGGAGTTCACACAATCTTTTTGTTCTGTTTGTTTAAAGGTCAGGTTCACATCTCAATAGCTAATAGGAGTATACACGATATATTTGTTATATATGTTTAAAGGTCAGGTTCACATCTCAATATTAAATAGAAGTTTACACGATATATTTGTTCTGTTTGTTCAAAGGTCAGGTTGACATCTCAATATCTAATAGGAGTTTACGCGATATATTTGTTCTGTGTGTTTAAAGATCAGGTTCACATTTCAATATTAAATAGGAGTTCACACAATATTTTTGTTCTGTTTGTTTAAAGGTCAGGTTCACATCTCAATAGCCAATAGGAGTATACACGATATATTTGTTATATGTGTTTAAAGGTCAGGTTCACATCTCAATATTAAATAGAAGTTTACACGTTATATTTGTTCTGTTTGTTCAAAGGTCAAGTTCACATCTCAATATTAAATAGGAGTTTACACGATATATTTGGTCTGTGTGTTTAAAGGTCAGGTTCAAATCTCACTATTAAATAGGAGTTTACACGATATATTTGTCCTGTATGTTTAAAGGACAGGTTGACATCTCAATATCTAATAGGAGTTTACACGATATATTTGTTCTGTGTGTTTAAAGGTTAGGTTCACATTTCAATATTAAATAGGAGTTTACTCGATGTAATTGTTCTATTTGTTTAAAAGTCAGGTTCACATCTCAATATTAAATAGAAGTTTACACGATATATGTGTTCTGCTTGTTTAAAGGTCAGGTTCACATCTCAATATTAAATAGGAGTTTACACGATATATTTGTCCTGTTTGTTTAAAGGTCAGGTTCACATCTCAATATCTAATAGGAGTTTACACGATATATTTGTTCTGTGTGTTTAAAGGTCAGGTTCACATTTCAATATCAAATAGGAGTTTACACGATATATTTGTTCTATGTGTTTAAAGGTTAGTTTCACATATCAATATTAAATAGGAGTTTACACGATACATTTGTTCTGCTCGTTTAAAGGTCAGGTTCAAATCTCACTATTAAATAGGAGTTTACACAATATATTTGTCCTGTCTGTTTAAAGGACAGGTTGACATCTCAAAATCTAATAGGAGTTTACACGATATATTTGTTCTGTGTGTTTAAAGGTCAGGTTCACATTTCAATATTAAATAGGAGTCTAGTCGATGTATTTGTTCTATGTGTTTAAAAGTCAGGTTCACATCTCAATATTAAATAGAAGTTTACACAATATATGTGTTCTGCTTGTTTAAAGGTCAGGTTCACATCTCAATATTAAATAGGAGTTTACACGATATATTTGTCCTGTTTGTTTAAAGGTCAGGTTCACATCTCAATATCTTAGAGGAGTTCACACGATATATTTGTTCTGTGTGTTTAAAGGTCAGGTTCTCATTTCAATATTAAATAGGAGTTTACACGATATATTTGTTCTATGTGTTTAAAGGTTAGGTTCACATCTCAATATTAAATAGGAGTTTACACGATACATTTGTTCTGCTTGTTTAAAGGTCAGGTTCACATCTCAATATTAATAAGGAGTGTACACGATAGGAGTTTACCTGATACATTTTGTCTGTGTGTTTAAATGTCAGGTTCACATCTCAATATTATATAAAAGTTTACACGATATATTTGTTCTGTGTGTTTAAAGGTCAGGTTCACATCTCAATATTAAATAGGAGTTTACACGATATATTTGGTCTGTGTGTTTAAAGGTCAGGTTCACATCTCAATATTAAGTAGGAGGTTACACGATATATTTGGTCGGTGTGTTTAAAGGTCAGGTTCACATCTCAATATTAAATAGGAGTTTACACGATACATTTGGTCCGTGTGTTTAAAGGTCAGGTTCACATCTCAATATTAAATAGGAGTTTACACGATATTTGTGTTCTGTTTGTTTACTAGTCAGGTTCACAACTCAATATTAAATAGGAGTTTACACGATACATTTGGTCTGTGTGTTTAAAGGTTAGGTTCACATCTCAATATTAAATAGGAGTTTACACGATACATTTGTTCTGTGTGTTTAAAGGTCAGGTTCACATCTCAATATTAAATAGGAGTTTACACGATATTTTGGTCTGTGTGTTTAAATGTCAGGTTCACATCTGAATATTAAATAGGAGTTTACACGATACATTTGGTCTGTGTGTTTAAATGTCAGGTTCACATTTCAATATTATATAAAAGTTTTACACGATATATTTGTTCTGTGTGTTCAAAGGTCAGGTTCACATCTCAATATCTAATAGGAGTTTACACGATATATTTGGTCTGTGTGTTTAAAGGTTAGGTTCACATCTCAATATTAAATAGGAGTTTACACGATACATTTGTTCTGCTTGTTTAAAGGTCAGGTTCACATCTCAATATTAATAAGGAGTGTACACGATAGGAGTTTACACGATACATTTTGTCTGTGTGTTTAAATGTCAGGTTCACATCTCAATATTATATAAAAGTTTACACGATATATTTGTTCTGTGTGTTTAAAGGTCAGGTTCACATCTCAATATTTAATAGGAGTTTACACGATATATTTGGTCTGTGTGTTTAAAGGTCAGGTTCACATCTCAATATTAAGTAGGAGTTTACACGATATATTTGGTCGGTGTGTTTAAAGGTCAGGTTCACATCTCAATATTAAATAGGAGTTTACACGATACAGTTGGTCCGTGTGTTTAAAGGTCAGGTTCACATCTCAATATTAAATAGGAGTTTACACGATATTTGTGTTCTGTTTGTTTACTAGTCAGGTTCACAACTCAATATTAAATAGGAGTTTACACGATACATTTGGTCTGTGTGTTTAAAGGTTAGGTTCACATCTCAATATTAAATAGGTGTTTACACGATACATTTGTTTTGTGTGTTTAAAGGTCAGGTTCACATCTCAATATTAAATAGGAGTTTACACGATATTTTGGTCTGTGTGTTTAAATGTCAGGTTCACATCTCAATATTAAATAGGAGTTTACACGATACATTTGGTCTGTGTGTTTAAATGTCAGGTTCACATTTCAATATTATATAAAAGTTTACACGATATATTTGTTCTGTGTGTTCAAAGGTCAGGTTCACATCTCAATATCTAATAGGAGTTTACACGATATATTTGGTCTGTGTGTTTAAAGGTCAGGTTCACATCTCAATATAAAATAGGAGTTAAAACGATATATTTGTTCTGTTTGTTTAAAGGTCAGGTTCACAACTCAATATTAAATAGGAGTTTACACGATATATTTGTTTTGTTTGTTTACTAGTCAGGTTCACACCTCAATATTAAATAGGAGTTTATACTCTACATGTGTTCGGTTTGTTTAAAGGTCATGTTCACATCTCAATATTAAATAGGAGTTTACACAATATATTTGTTATGTGTGTTTAAAGGTCAGGTTCACAACTCAATATTAAATAGGAGTTTACACGATGTATTTGTTCTGCTTGTTTAAAGGTCAGGTTCACTTCTCAATTTTAAATAGGAGTTTACACGATATATTTGTTCTGTTTGTTTAAAGGTCAGGTTCACATCTCAATATTAAATAGGAGTTTACTCGATATATTTGACCTGTGTCTTTAAAGGTCAGGTTCTCATGTCAATATAAATTCGGAGATTACGTGCTATATGTGTTCATGTTTGTTTATAGGTGAAGGTCAGATCTTATTATAAAATAGGAAATTAAGCTCTATATATGTTCTGTTTCTTAATAGGTCACGTTCACACCACACTATTAAAGACAAAGATTTCAACCCGGATCGGTTGTCTTATAGATCTTTTCGGTGCATTTTTTCATATCGATACATTGTCTTCTATTCTCAAATGTTAAATCCATTGTCTACACAGTCGTATTTCCACAATACAACAAACCATTAGCAGACAACTTTGAAAGCATCTTGGCAAAATATGTGAAAACCAATATTTTCGAGAGTTAAAATATTAAAAAATTGAAAACATTATGATAAAAGGTGAAATTGCTCAAGATGGGCAATTTCAACTTTTGCAATAATGTTTTCAAAAGTTGTCTGCTGCAGTGGAGTCAGAAAGCGTCTGGTCGCTTTTCCATATAGACTGTTAGCCCATTGGTGAAAGACGAATGACGCTTGTCACAGTGACTTTTGTCAAACGTCGGAAAGAATGTTGTCCGAGCTGGGGTTCAAACTCACAACCCCTAGATTGACAACCCGCATCGCTACCGATTGAGCTACCGGGACTCGGCCGACGTACCGAGCATGGTAGTTGGTAGTCGCAGTTATCTTTACAAATGATCTAAATGTAAACACAGGTTCAGATAAACACTTTGGTAAAGGTGATATAATGACGTTTGTTTTACAGTATTTAGCATGATAAAACGAGAAAATATACACCGGCTGGCATTTCTGAAGGATATACGTCCATGTCAGTATGTACGTCTGCTCAGTCTTGTCATAATATGAGCCGTCCAGCGAGAAAACCACCATTATGGCCTCTGCGTAATGTATCGACGCATATGAGCCTGCGTAGTCCGCGCAGACTGATCCGAGCCGACACATAACGTCTCAGGAGGTTAGAGGTATAGAGTAATGATTCCTGAAACAGAAAATCCACAGAAGGCGAACAGTGTCCAACCGGGTAAGCCTGCGCGGCATGCTTAGGCTAATCCGGGTCGATACTTTACGCCGAATCCACAATGTTGGTTTAATCGCGGGACGGCTCAAATCACATCTATAAACTTCACAAACTAAATGGCTATAAGCAACATATTGAGCCCGCTTCAAAGGTTTTGTCACAGCTATAGTGCTCTTCCATGCAACTGCAACACGGACCGACCAAGAGTTGACCTGACTGCAGTTAATTAAGGGCTTTCTGCGATACCGAAGTGGTTTTAAAATGTCATATTTATTATAACCCCACATTTTGTTTTTTATTCTTCAGATACCATATTATCCTGAAGTTTAACATACATCATTTTTAGTATTTTCTTTCTGTATGAAAGGTTCAGGCATATTTAACACACCGACACATGTATTGAAAGACACATGTACTTATCTTCATTAAAATTAATAAATAAATCCTTAAACAGAATATTTTTTGAATAACTGAATATATTTCGTTTTGGTACTTCAATCCTACTTTTGGAATGTGGACATTAATTCTGCAGAGAAGTGTTGTCAGAAGTGGACAAACAAATAGGAAACCATAGGAAAGTAAGTTTTGTTAAGACCGTCAATGATTGAGAAGTTTATCAAACAAATAATTATGGTCGACACAGTATCCAACTGTAGAACAGTAAAGACAAAGAGTGTCTGCTGCATATGCGTTAAAACGTGTTTTCAAGTGGAAACAGGTTAAAAGGGAACAGTCTCCATCATTACATTTATTTTTTTACTCCTGCCATCATCACCTCATCACGGAGAACATGTATGCCGTGTAACTTGGACATCCTATGATGCATCGTTTCTAATTTTGACCTTTGACATCTAAGTGTGACCTTGAGCTTTTAGGTGCAGACCTGGGTCTTAGGCACGACACTTTACATCATAATGGTGAATATGTGTGCCCAGTAACATGGAAATCCTATGATGCAGGGTTGAGTTGTGGGCCGGACAAGGTTAGTCCTATCAAACATGATTGTTCACATTTTGAGACAGTTCTTGTTATTTATATAGCAAACACACCTAGCATTCGTCGAATTCCATCCGAATTCACCATTTAATATCAATAGATCCCTGATGAAGCTTTGCAATAATGAATCAATGTTTATTAGTATGTGATCTAGAAGATCTTGTAAAAAAGCAGCAATAACAACGTTAATCATGTTTCGTGTGGTGGCTCATCTTTCTGATTGACATTGTCATCGTTGCGATCGTTAATCAAAGTCAGCATATTCGAGTCTGTTAAATATGACACGTGTCTGAATTGCTTGCCCGTGTTTCGATGTTTTATTATAATACGGGTATGAAGTAAATACTCAACTCTAGTATGGGTTGCATGAAAGTGCTGCAACGTATTACATTTCTTGCAGCTGCATATCTTTACTGTTTGATTCCAACCACTTTTGAGCGTTATTTGTATGCACTTTTGTCTGACATATTTCTCATGAAACTAAACACATCAAGTTAATGAATGATATAAATCGTCCTATGTCAATTGAAGTTATTATAGAAGAAGAAGGCGTCATTTATAATAGCGATTTGAGCACACATTTACAAACACGATGCAAAATTACAAAACCGTTATCGATACCCGGCCCCACAGGCCAAAGACTTACCTAACACTTAATTCTTTTACAATTATCATATACAAATAAGAATTATATTGATATGAGTTGTCATTTCATATAACATTTAATAAAACTTTTTATGAAATGATAACGTATGTCAGATTATTTGTATCACATGATGAAACACAAACAGAAAATCGGGTGTTCCAAAATTGTTTTAATTTCTTCAGTAAACCGTATAACAATGCTGCCAATAAGTATGCCGAGATTATATTCAGCATAGTTAACGAGCTTAGTAAAAGTGATAATAAATAAACACACATGAGATATTCTATTTATCACATGAAGAGATTTTTGAGGCGTATTTAGATAAAATGTTCTTAACGTTTACAATATTTCTAGATGAAATTAACAGGTTTTGACGCCAAAGTGACTAACATTTTGACGTCAAACCGCTGACGTGACGTCATTTTCATATTCATTCAGTAATGTTATATTACACATGTTACATAATTATAAAGAAATACGTAATGGGTGTATTAGATCGAATACAAGCATTGTCATGTGATAAAGATATATACACAATTGTTAATGCTGGGCTATCCCATGGTGTATTGATATAATAGTGTACATTACGTATCTGAAATCTACATTGTACAACAAGTTTACACGCGAACCCCAAGTGGAAGTCGATGCCAGGAAATGCTGGTTTAAAGGAACCCAAATACGTTATCCTGGATTACATCCGCAAGTTTTTACCAAAAGCCAAACTCATAATAGCTGTCAGGAATCCTGTGGATAGGTGAGCTGTTTATTTTAAAAGTGTTATTAGAACATCTCAAATAAGTATCCAATGGCAATCCATCATGACAGCTGCGAGTGCCTCAAAACCCGGGATGTGTTTATACCTAAAACAGACCGTTCAAACCGAAAAGCGGTATACAATATGCCTTTAAGGCTTTATTGATGTTCAGTCCCGATATGATAACCCACCTATATCACAATAATATCGGTCTTCGTTTAAGACAGATGAACCCATTACCTCCGCAGATCTATACGTAAATTCACGAAGACACCTTTCTGCATTTACCTAGTGTCAGGTGCAGTGGTCCAACAGAGGTACGCGGGAGTCAGTTGTCAATTATTTAAACAATTATGCTCATATGGAGGTGTCTGATTTGCTTTTCTAACAAACGTCTTGTATTTTTGTTATTTAAACTTTCAAATAATATATCATGTAAAAAGCTTCTACTAAAAAAGAACCAATGAAGTATCGACGAACTATAAGTTTCATAAAAATCCAGGAAACTTCTTATAAACATTGTCCATCTGGATGCTATCATTATGGACGTGCAGTATATATATACTTGTCATGAATGCTCTTAGATAAATTAATTTTCCAGTATCATTTAATTCACCACATCTCAGGTTTTGCCTTATTTTGTAAATATTACCCGCTATTTACCACTCTATTCAATAAACAACGCTAACCATTTTGTATCAGGCTAAGTAGTTATATTCAAAACCATTACGAATCAAATCACTGAAAGTGCTCACAGCAAGGGGCTAACTGCAGATTACAATTGGAAATGAATTTACCGATCCCAAAAGTCTAACAAGAACACTTTACAATAGCACTTTGTTTTGACCATATATTGGATTTCAACGAAACATACTGTACACATAGTATGAAGGATTATTACACAGATTACTTTCCTTTATTATGCGCATCTGCTATCTGGGTAGTTCCTGTTAAGCACACCTCCTCGTTTACAATATATATTAGCCATTATTTTGTTGTTGCAAATAACACATAAACTTGTCATATCAAAATCACACGAAGGTCTCTGCCCAACAATGATAAAAAAGATTGAGAGTCCAATTCTTATAGCAAAGCAGAAATAAAATGCAGTCATCCCTTATAATAATACTGATGGGGAAACACAACAACTACATCATTTGCTTTCTCCACGAAATGTCTTACGATTTGTTCTATTTTATTAATTCGTCGAAAAGGTCTGTCCACGATTTGACCTAATTCATTTATAGCTCTTATCCTGTGTTTTGTTAGTTGTTTACAAAAGCGTGGCGCAAATACATGCATATTGCCATGCGCAGTTCAGACACGACAGATTAAACTTCCGTATTGTTCACGTGTATAATACAGAAATGTGACGTCAGACACTGCACGGACTTCTTTTCAGCCAGGTTCCCGTTTTGAATCTGCGCTACGTAGTAAAATATGACGACAACCAGTACTATTTATGAAAATCGTTCCTTTCTTTTATGTATCGAAAACCTAGCATCAAATTTAATAAAAACCTGCAAATATAGATTGAGTTATACATTGTCTCCCACAAAATAATGACAATTTATTTTGATGATGTTGTTGGGCGGGACCTACGTATTAGAATACATTCTATGGGGCGTAGCTAAAGTATTGTAGTAAATATGCATCCGCCATTTACCTCTTCAATTCACCACAGGCGTCCGAATTTCCATTACAGAATAAAATGGGGATAATTCACAATACCTCATTAAAATACTCAAAAGGTCTCTCTATATTGTCCATACGCTATGATAAAAATGATCGTAATGATACTTTTGGGAACCCCTCCCGTGTTACTATAAATAGCTCCTCTATACGGTCCATATGATATGATAATAATGACAAGGTGTGCAACGACATTTTACCCCCTTGGTCGATTCGGGCAATTATTTCAGCCGAAAAACGTCTAAAACCGACCTGTCCCAGGTAGAGACAGGTTAATAAATGAGTTTTCTCATTATCGACCACATCAAAATTTGCCAACCGACCAATTATATTTGGAAATTTGCAGATGGCCTGACCGCAAAGGGCTGCCGTCATAATAATCACGTTCCGTGAAATGACGCGCTTTAAAAATAATATTGTACCTGAGCAATGTTTGTTGGGATAGGCATTTAATCTTTTTTCTTCCAAAACTAATATTATTCATAAAGAAATACGGTATTTATTTGTACGTTTTCCAATGATGTATAAAACATATTTTTAGACCATGTTTATAATCGTCGTTTGATTAATCTTTTGCTGCAGAATGATGCAAATAGTGACGTCAGCGCATAATTTTAAAAGCAGCAAATACATGTATATAGTTTGAAAGTAAAGTGTCCAAACTATATTATTCATCAAACTGATTGTACATGAAAAGATTATTACCTTAAATTTATAGCACTTTATTGATTAGCGAATCGCCTAGATATACATGTACCAAAACGACGTCCGATACAGATAAATGTAACGCACATGTTCGACATAACTACCGTTGTAGAATGAATACAGTTTTATCAAGCGTAAGTAATTGATTTCAAACGTGAAATGTTTCAGATTATATTCCGACTACTACTTCTCATTAGAACTCGATGACCAAGATGTCAAAGAAAAGGCTGGTCCGAAGCATTTTCATGAGATAGTTGTAAAAGCAATACAAGACTACCAAATTTGTTTGAGCAGTAATTCGTTGCGGTTTTGCGTTTACAAATTGGACTTGTCCTTCAAGAAATATGAAAAGTCCATGTTCAGATTCCGTGTAAGTGCCTACTTATTTACGATACAATCGCGTCAACTTACAAAACCCCTGACCAATCTCATAACAACCAGACCAAAATACACTTATTTCGCTGTATGTGGATCGTATCTGACGATACTGTTATAACTGGCTGTAACGAATTCACCCTGTACATTTAAATACAATTGTATGTAATGATTTTATCGGGACACTGGACAATCACTGCTTCTCTGTCGCGTTTATTTATATGGGTTACATCCCCTGATGGTAGACAAATATTTTGTAGACGTCACTCTGATGGGCTGACGCAAAGATCACTTTGAGACGACATGTAAATTAAATGAGCCGTCCCGCGAGAAACCCAACATTATGGCCTGTGCGTAATGTATCGACCCAGATCAGCCTGCGCAGTCCCCAAAGACTGATCCGGGCCGGCATATTCCGTTGCAGGGGGATAGAGGTATAGAGTAATGATTACTGAAACAGAAAATCCACAGGAGAAGAAGAGTGTCTGTCCGGGTTCGCCTGCGCGGCATGCTTAGGCTGATCCGGGTCGATACTTTAAGCAGAGACCAAAATGTTGGTTTTCTCGCGGGACGACATGTAATAGCGATTGCTAGTGCAGCGACGTTCAGGTCTGGTTTTAATGAGATTACCCCCGCCCAGTTCGATGCTTACTCCCGAATCAAGCCGAATCACATTAAGCGAAACTTCAGGAAATGTATATTATAATATAGTTAGTTCCGGGTGTAATAAGCAGACAGTCAAACTATTCCCCGTTTTACCCGATATGATTGTGAAAATAATGTCCGAAGCCAAAATAGCGGCGGCAACATATATTGTCAATATACTGAATAGCATTAATACAACTAGTCCAGTCACGATAGATCAGTCTGTACCGACGCGGGCAACCACGGGTTAACAGTTAGAACCTCAGCTCGACCGGCATTCTTTCTGACTTTTGACAAAAGTAAATGCGACAAGCTTTGGTCTTTCACCAATGGTATTACAGTCAATTTCGAAAAGCAACCGGCTGCTTGGAAAAGACTGCTGTTGAGGAGTACTCGTTTGAGAGAAAATCAGGAGACAAACTGGGTAGTAGAACTGATCGACATGATATAACTGAAATGTTGCTGTCAACGGCATTAAAACACAATCACTTCATGAGTGCAACTCAAAAATATAATAACGACCTGTCTTAAGATAATGCTTTTGATAATTGCAACAATTATCCAGTTAAATCATCAATACAATTTGCCACATTAAAATTATTTTCACATTGCACACTAACACATATAACATGATTGTGTCATTCTAGGTAAAACAACCTTTGGACATTTGCGAACAGTGTATATTTAGATCACCCGTGTAGTCTGATCTGGATCTACACAGATCCGTACAGGACGCATCTGGCAAACTGTGTAATTTGTGATCAAAAAGCATTGACGTGCAAACCTATCTTAATCAACATTTGTTACATGTATCCCAAGGCTGGTATATCCGGAGCGCCGTTCATAAACCGTCGATGTTTTAATTATAGTTGTTACCATTTTCCTAAAAGAAGAATAACACCATTCAGAAAGTTTGATAATATGAATTAAGGCACAGCCTGTGAACGTTTCGGGAAGTGCATTCAGTCTCAGCAGATGTAATCCTATGCTCAAAAGATATATGTAAGCTGTTGTGCGATAAACCATTTACTATTTGCGGCTACAGCTCACTTGATAATAAATAGGGTTGTCAATCAAGGGGTTGGGAGTTCAAGTTCAAGCTCAGTAAACTTACCTCCCGAAAGTCAAAGTCTACTTTTCCCAGTGAAATTGAAAATTTCCCTCGAAACTTGAAAGGGTATAGATCGGGTCATGACCGTGAACGTAGAGGGAATATCCCCAAAGCCATGATTAATCAGAGACATATACATATGTATATGTCTCTGGATAAATGCATTCATCATTTTGAAAAGAAACCTTGATTATTTCTGCTAACTGATTTTGAAAAAGAGAAAGCAGTTGCAGAGGATTTTTTTTTAGTTTTGTCATGCTACCACTTTTCTGATGCCGCATTGAACAATTTATGATGCGGTCAACTAAAGAATATCTTTGCAAAACTATATTGACATAAGAAAAGTAGTTTAAGATGAAACAAATGGTATATTACTCCCTTTCAGATGCCACCTCCTGGCAGCATTGATCTTAAACCAACCAAAAGAACTTGAATATTTTATGCAAATAGTAACATCATAAATTTTTAGTCCAAATCTTCTTGAAACAATACCACCAATTCTAATGCTGCCTGGCAACATTGCGATTTCATCAATAATTATGACTTGAATACTTGTATACTAGTCCAGGCTGTTGAGATTTTGACTCGGACAAAATTCATACAGAAATGATTTTTGGCATACTGGCTGGAAATAGCTTACTTTACCAAGAATCATAAATTTCCCAAAGGTTGTGATTTTTTTTTGGAGGTATTTTCTGTTGTTTAAACAAACAAAAAAGAGAATATTTGGAATCCTCGCATAACTCTCTAACCATTCAATCGATTTTCAAATAAGTTTGCGCATATGTCCATATATGTCTGATAAAGTCATTTAAGCAATAATCAGGTATTTATATCTAAGATCAAGGTCAAAATTAGAGGTCAAAGGTCAAAAACGAGAAAAAATCCCTTTTTAGATTTCATACACACAATGGATTTCCAAATATTTGTAATTACATGTCCATTGTTACAACATTATGTGATGCATATAAGAATTGGGTTCCTTGTGTAATAAATTGGAACAATCCCAATCAATGACCACGTTATAAGTCATGCGTTGGATTTATGAATTGTTACAATTAAACATTTCATATAAACTTGACACGAGACAGAGGTGGCCAATATGTTTAGGTCAAATGTTAAGGTAATACATTGAATGTGAAGGTCAAAATGTGCAATACCTGTGAAGGGTATGTACACAATCAAGCAAATGCTGTCAATAATATTGAATAGTTTCACATATAAATAAACCATACATTTTCCAACATTGTTATTTCAAAGACAACTGTTTAAAGAAGAAACATTAATCCTTTTAGATGATTACATTTACAGTAACTGTTTATAATTGTAGTTCATAATTATAACACACTTCACTAACATGTCATTTAATGCTTTAATACAGTAATGCAACTTATTTGATCTACTCAAAAGTGTCCATCAGTGGTTGATTATAGCAAGCTCCGTCGCAGTTGCGGCACACTGTTGTACACTTCAGGCTCAGTTTCCTGCAGCCACACGACATACTTCTACACCCTGTTTTACATGAACATCTTATCACTTTAAGGATGTTTGCTGGAGCTGGTGCCATATCAGTTAGCTTCGGTACAAGTACACCATCTGAGAGCACCCAACCATAGTCACTGGGGTCTTCGTCCAAACCTTTCCACACTAAAATTTGATAGTATGTTCGAAGTGAATGGTATTTTGTTGCACTTGCAGTTGGCAGTAATGTTTTCGGATCAATTGATGAACAGTTAAGTGTTGATTTCTCGATTAACATCCTCACCCTCAGATCATTTATTCTGTCGGTTTGTTTGTCAGTGTAGAAGAGTATCATTGCACGCTCACCATGTTGTTCAATCTCTTCCTTTGATATTTCATGCGGAAGTTTGTCAAATTAATGAGTACATTCTGGAAATTTCATAGACTTGCTAAACAACTTCAATGCAGCTGTTTTGTCTACTCCACTTGGCATAGATACAGCATCACACCCAAGTATCGCATGGATGAACACAATATTTCTACACACATCATCACCTAGGAGCTCTTTAACGTCATTAATGTGTGTTGATTTCTTTTTTCTACCTTCACTATTGAGATGTACTGTGAAACCATGATCTTCAACGTAATGGCACATTAACACTAACAAATCAGTGCCTTCACCAACAACAACAGTGTTTATTGACTTGGAATATTTCACAGCTGTCTTGACTATATCTAAATCTGCATCCACTTCCGCTTTTGTGACATCCACTCCTGCATCCTTCAGTTTCACTGCCGGCATGTCTACAAAGTTCTACTTATTTGCGACATTCAGAAGGAAGTTCTGTTTCTTCGAGTTCATAAGTAAGTCTTCCTGTATTCTGACCTCTGTACCAACGCGTCACCCAGTTTGTCTTTTTTGTGTGTTGTTTTTTGTTGATGATCCAGCTTTGGAGCCGTCAAACACAACATGGCTGTTTGGGTATATATCTGTTACATACCTCACATACATTTCACACAACTCATTGTAGGTTTTGCCTCTTGGCCAGTTGAGCTACAGTACAGCTCAAGGGGGTTTTCCCAAAAACCCTCACCCCCGCGGGCTGATAAGACAGCCCACCGCGTTCCCGCTCACCTGTACGCAGGGTTTCCCCTACAATAACCCGGCGGTCCCGCGGGGTTTGATCATTCAACTATTAAGCCCGCGGAGGGAAATCCGATAACGATTTATGACGTCACGATGATTGACAGCTGTGATTAAGGCAGCCCCCGGCGTTCCCGCTCATCTGTATGCGGGGTTTCCCCTACAATAACCCCGCGTACCGCAGAATTTCATCATTTTTCAAACGGTAGTTAATATACAACATCACACTATTGGACTAAAATGTTTTTAAATCAAGAGGGATATCCTATTCAGTAACCCAGACGCGACATGTAACATTAACCCATCTGTAATGCGATCAAAGCAAGTGAACGTCAATTATTACTTTCAATTAATAGGTGTTAAAAACATGTCGACAATCTGAGTTGTTTGGTATTATTATGTTATGGTTAATCACTTATGCTGTCGGCTTTATGAAGCATTCATGTATCATAAATTCACAAATCAATTCAACCACCCGGTGTCATATGTCCTCCCCTATTAATATAAGCGAATCTTTGATTGCCGGATCTGTTTTCTGGCCTATAAGTCAGACAATAACTAAAATGACAACTGGACGCTTGTTAATGAGAATCGCAATGTTTAATTCACAATACTCAATTCAATTATGTTGTCGTCTATATGTTTTCCCTTTTCCACTTGCAGACGCTTTCTGACGCTGCTACAAAAGAAGAATTTGGAAACATTGTGACATAATACAAAACTGTCTCAATGGTTTCAACCTTATTCAATAATTAGTGTACTTCCGTTTATAGAGTTTCCAAATGTTTACCTACAAGTTTTCAAATTGGCTACTGCTGATGTGTTGCATGTGGAAAATGGTTAATAAGAATAGCCTTCCTCTCAGTGGCATAATACAACTTTGTTTTAAAGGATGTGCATGTAATGTAATTCAGAAAAATAATATCACCATTTGCATACGCGCAATAAGATCATGATGTAACCGTCTTACTACATGCATCTAGGCTTACATGCCTCACAAGAACGGTTATGACCAAACACTAACTATAAACGTACGTTTTTTTATTGTAAATTCTATTTATGTCAATATATCCGAAGGTAGGTTTTGGCGTGACGTGAAACATGTATTAACAAAACCCGTCATGAGCAAGTTCTCCATTTGTCAAATGTTTTCATCTCTAGTCCATAATAGATCTTTAAGTTTTTGATATATGTTTCTGTATTATATGTAGACGTTTTGAATGTCGTCTACTGCGGATTTATCAAATGTTGGAAAGGGGGGTTAAAGAAAAAATAAAAAGATGAGCGCTTGTTAGCTGATCGTGTAATGATCTTATCAAGTTAACCCCTTTCCAACAAACACCAAGCAGACGACTTTTAAAACACTTTGTCAATCATTATTTTCAGCTCTGTATCCATTTGCCACAATGCTCTTCCCGTCCGCCACTTGATTCAATAGTACATAGTGCTAAAGAGTGGAATTACACTTGTTTTTTCCCCCTCTGGTCTTTTCTTAGAAGAACCTTCTTTGTCATCTGTTCGTCTTAGTCCCTCGTTTGTGCGGCTCACGATGGTGTCTTCTCAAACAAATGTTTTACCTGCAGCGGGGTAAAAGGCTTTGACATATCTTCTGATGATGTTTTCCTTACCGAGTCTAGTTCCTCCTTAATCTTTACTCCACCACCGAACCAACTACTCCCCCATCTTATATTTCCCGGACCAAATAACTCCGGGAAAAAAGTCGTGTTAAGGTTAGTCCAACATTCCCTATGCCGATGGAATCATCCCTTAGCTTCCGAAGTCACATTCTGTTTTGTATTAGCCTTTTTAATTAGGTTGTAAACAGTTAAGTAGCTAGAACCATGATGTGACCATTGTACAGGACAGTGATCTATGAATTGATTGATTGATTGATTGGGGTTTAACGCCACTTTTAACAATTTCTCAGTTATATCACGGCGGCCAGTTCTCCTACTCATGCATTTCCTGGGTTTCTCACACCAGTACTCCACACAACAATCTTCCCAAGCAACTGGCTGCTTTTCCACATAGACTAAGCCTATTGGTGGAAGACGAATGACGCCATCTATGAATTGAAAATGAAATGTAAATATAGTTCAGAACGGCAGATATTTTAAAAATCATTTATTTTAAGTCACTCTTTTACACGATGTTTAATGATGCACAGTTAATAAAAATGCGCTTGTTTTTCAGGAATTATCTTTATACATATAATATTGTCACGCTGATTAACCAACCTACTTTTGAGATATACCACTATTTAATATGGATTAAGATAAAGTGGCTGTTTATTACAACACATGTCAACCCTTTACCCAGACTTTCTGTAAATGACTTTAACTGTATTTCAGTTAGATCATGGTATTGTATTGTTAAGTTACCAATACTCACGATTTTATTTACCCTGACACGATAACATATATTTTACCGCATCTATTAGCGCGTAGGATGGAACCCATTAATACGTTTTTTAAAGTGTTTGGTATGCCGGGAAACTATTTTGCCCTTTTACCACATACAGATGCTGTCGACGCCTCTACAGCAGATGACTTATGAAAACATTGTGACAAAATGTAAAATTTCTCATGTTTCAACTTTATTCAATATTGATTCATTCATTAGGGCTTAACGCGGTTTTCAACTATTGTTTAGTATATCACGCGTGCCAGTTCACGTACTTAAGCTACCAGCTCTACTTACAACATACATCAAAAGTAGCTGGCTGCTTATCAACATTGACTGTTAGACCATTGGTGAAACACGTGTGACGCTTGTCGTCAAACTTCGAAAATGTTAGCGGAGCTGGTATTCGAACTCACAACCGTTGGATTGACAGCCTGCGTCGCTACGGACTGAGGTACCGAGGCTCAATAATTAAGCTTCTGTGAATTTTAATATCACGAAGTTTTGAGTAGATATTTTATATGTCGTCTGCTGCATACATGTATATCAAGTATACATATTCATTGAGCGGGGCGATCATGCACCGGTTTATGATGTAACTTGGATCTGTTAACGATAGTCGACGTATCAGATGGCAATTTTAAGATACACCAGCTTTTTCCATGATGTTTTACTTTACTATATGCATATATCTAAACGAAGTCCACTATGCACAAGTACGAAATATAACCTATAAATGAACCGTGTTAGTGGATATTGATGCCACTTCGAAGAGTAAAGTGAATGTACACCAGCAACCTATTATACAGTCATAAATGGCAAAAACACAACATCAACAAAAACGTTGACCCCTCGTTTAATACAAAAATAACTTTGATGCCAAATCAACAATACCGAAAGTCACCAAACACTTCTAAAAGATTGTTTGTCTGTGTTAACAAAATGTATTTTAGTTTGTGTATTCAGACATCTCTTTCCCAATAACAGAAATCTTCTGCATGCCCCAACGTGGAAAGGTTTTTGGCAAAACATAAGCATATTTTCGAATATTGTGACACAGGAAGAACTATCTCAATGTTAATCCTTTGCATCTAAAACATAGGTTTTTTTTAAACACTGTGAGAAATTTCTCATTTTACTACAATGGTTTGTATTCATTTACTAAATAGTACTATCATGAAAGAGATTTCGTCGTTTCTAGTCGTCTGCTTCATATTTATTTTATGTTGATGAGAATAGTATGAGCTTGTGCATGACCCAAGTTAAAAGTTGCTTTTGTTCCTTTTCTCATACACTCGCTCTGAACTAGTGTACAGCGGTTGTTTTGTGCATTTTTCATTTGTTCTTGCCTGTGCAGGATTTAATTAATCGAATTACAGTAAGAAAAGCTTAACGCCGTTTTCAACAATATTCAGTCATATCACGGCGGCCAGTTCACATACTCATGTGTTTTCTAGCTTTCTCCGGGACATGTCCTATGTTCGAGGCTTATGATACAGGTATATATTGGTAAACGTAAAAAAATATAAACCAGAAATAGAACCTATTTTTTTCTCCGATACAATTATTTTAAACATGCAGACTATTTGTAGATTTGAAATCCCTACTCCGAATTAAATGCTTTCATAAAAGTTTCTGTTTATTTTTTTAAAATGAGCATTCTATCATATGCTTTTAACAATGCTCAATGTTGATTAATTGGGATAAAACGTCGTTTTCAACAATTGTTCAGTCAAATTACGGCGGCCAATTCACATATCTCAACACTGCAGACAATCATGATTAAGGACACCCAACGTAATGGCATTTGCTAAATGTATATATATATATAGATCAGCACGCACATTCATGCATAGTGGTTTGGATCTACACTTCACTGCCTACGCTAAAAACAAATTATATAGAACTTTGATCATATATACTTTATGTTGTCGTTTAACATTGTTCATCTTTTGTGTTTTTTAGGGGATATAGATACATTTCTTTTACATATTTCTATTGAAAATAGCAAAACACAAGTTTTAAGCTGAATCTTATCAAATGTATGTATATATGTATGTAATTAGCTTTTATAAAAATAACGATGTTATTTAAACGACGAAACAAACTGTCAGATTACCAGCGGGTTAGTCGGGTCAATAAAAACAATGCCCTGTGATTTATATGCAAGTCACCGTCTTTCAATCAGCCTGACAACCAACACGAAATACATCACACGTTTTTCATCTGTCACGTGCTTTATAAAGTGTTAACCCCTTTACTCGCAAACAGTAATGTTTATATTGAAAATAAATTTGTTTTAATATTTATTTGTCTTCAATGGAGTGTCGTATAAAAAGTGATTTTTGTTGACTTGGTAAATCAATATAAATTTGTTTATGGATTTATCATAATCGTGTCGATCTTAATTGTATGTAAATGTAGAAATAGGATTATTATTCTCAAAGGTAAGGCTGTATTTCTCAATTATGCTGTAGAACATTGAATTTGATTATAAATGATTGTAATATGCACATGCATATTTCATCGCAATATATCTCAGACAACTCGATGTTCAAAGTATTCAAGTAAAGTATTTGAGCGACTGTTCCAGTGTTTCCTTGTTTTGTTCTTTGTTTCAGCATAAACATACATGATGAGTCAAGTTTGAACATATATGCGCATACAAATCCAGGTCTACAGTGTACATGGTACATTTGGTAACAGTGATTTATCTGATCTGACTCAATTGTCATTATTTGATTTAACCATTGGTTTGCTAATATCCGAGGAAACATGTAATGACCTGAAAATTAGCAGTATACCTGTAGATTTGAGTAGGGGGTCATATTTTAAGACACGTAGAAGTCGCTCCCTTTTCAGTGTTCTCTCTTCCGTCCATAATTACAACATAAATCGACTGTAGATGCGTTTACAGACTTCTGGTTTGGATTAATGGAAATGGGTTACAATATGAAATATAGTAACACTAATTAAAAGCCAATGAAAAGAGGGAACGTCATCTAAAACATTTAATCTAGAGGAGCTTGAGAAAGAACGTAATTATTATTGAAATTAAATTGCAATATATATATTGATTTTTTTTTATTAACACTCGCCATGCAGAATAATCAATATGGCGAACAATTATTTTGAAAAGTAAACAATCGTTCATGATGCATATGCCTGCAAAATTAACTATTTGGGAAGCAGAGTAAACAATACAGAATAGTTAACATAATGTATAATCGGATGAAATTGAAACACACCTACTCGCATTTTTCCGCGGCGGCGGAAAAATAGGCCACTCCCATTTAACATTTTCTGCGGAGGGAACCCTGCAATCCCTCTATCTCTGAAATACCTGGAAAACGCCGGGTTAAGCCGGGGGAGTGACTTAACGCCGACGGTTAATCATTTTATCGATACCCCCCTCAACCCGGGGGTGAGGGTTTTTGAGAAAAACCCCTTGAGCTGTACTGTATTGGATGAGCCAACCCCCGTCAAATTCAAACATTGTTTCAAACGGGCAAAATGTACTGTCATTGTTCAGTGTTGATTTGGTTATGTCCTGTGCTCGTACTGATTTATTGGCTTGTCGTAGTAGTTTTGCACTTTCAAACAGTGCTGGCGGGTAGGTGCACAGCTCATACGCGAACAAATTCTGCTAGTCATCTACCGGCACAGCTCCTTGGGCAGCCACTATTAATCTTTGGAAAAGAAGCTGCGGATCGATCTGCAGCTCATCGCCACCAACATGTACACTGGCTTTGTCGTTCATAGTGATAACCTGAGCTTTCTTGCTGAACTTGAAATCTTCTACTTTCTTCCCTTCTATATCTTTAACAATTTTCATACTAACTTTTTGGGCTTTGTCGTTCATAGCGATAACCTGAGCTTTCTTGCTAAACTTGAAATCTTCTATTTTCTTTCCTTCCATATCTCTAACAATTTTCATACTAACTTTTTGGGCTTTGTCCACATTCACTCTCTCCCCTGCTACTACACCACCAGCAATACTTCTCAATGATTCTTCTTCCGTAAATGGGTTTCTATCCACAGGAAATGCAAACATCTTTTAAGTATCATCATTGTGTCTTATCTTCCTTAACTCTCCGCTTTCTTTGTGGTGTTCGCTTGACTCACATTTCTGCCCTGTTAGTTCCTGCATTTTGTAATTGATTTATAAACATGCTGACTTGGACAAATCCACTGTGACCTCTGATCCTCGTCCATCCCACTTCCTCTTGTCAAGCACCCGACTGTTTTAACACTGTGCATCCACATCTGTTATATGATCAGGTCCGTAGATAATCCAGCCGAACAACATGCACCCGACTGTTTTAACACTGTGCATCCACATCTGTTATATGATCAGGTCCGTAGATAATCCAGCCGAACAACATGCATGCCTTCTATGAAATTATTGTAAATCCAGCATCTTATTCAGGTAAATGTATATAGATCTCGCATATGCATTGTGACCAGTCGCTGCAAAGAATGTAAGCATTTCTAATAGGGATTGTAAGTGAAGCAGCCAGTCACCAGTACGCCCGGCTTTTATGAATCTTTTCAAAATATCTAGCAATTCGATATATTCAAACCATAACTTGGCAGTTCTACTTCCCTTCATGTTTATTACCGCATTATGCATTGTCACTTCAACTTGCCTAACTCTTGGTGAATTTACTACAGAGTTCAAGTATACTTCTGCAGCTAACAGGCTATCAATATCTTTCATTGCTGCTTGAAGCTGTGTGTCATTGAACCAATCTCACTGCAATCTTTGGCCATGTTTTCAATATTAACTACATCAAATGTGCTACCATAATCTGCACCAGCAATATCACCAGTTCATCGCAAGGTAGATTTTCAATTTTCACATTCTGTTGCATTTTCCTTATGTTCACTCAGATTATCAGGAATATATATCAGGAAAACCTTCATTGCTATCAGTGAACATAATACTCGCTCTGCTAGTTAATGCCCTCTTATGGCTTTACTGATTGCCTTTCCACTGAGCATGTGTGGAACTACATTTTCTGCGTACACAGTCTCTAATAACTCTTTTAGACCCGAGTCAGTCATAATTTTCCACATGGTACCAAGAAAACTCATCTGAATATGCAGTCCATCAAGACGACAAACAATCCGCGACATCGGACGGCTTGTAGGCTGTGTATCTATGATCATTTGTGGTTTGTACCACAAGGACTGATCAAATGTAATAGTGGGATCTACATTGTAGGTCAATGCAAAATCTGTGACAAAGGACAATGTGGAGTAGATACATGATTCATTAGTCGGATCCATGTCTATCATTGGCAAGAATATAGTGGTTGAGACTCCAGGTTGTGGTACAGTATGAACCATTTGCATCATTCCATTCCACTGCGGTGACTTTGGCCGAAATAGCCAAGACAATTTCCATATCATGTCAATTCTGTAACTCTTGTCGGCAACAATTGCCTCTGGCAAATTGGTTGGTATACTATGTATAGGGTCCTTGAAAATTATCTTAATTTTCCCAATAGCTGAAATGTCAGCAGATGTCACATTGATTCTAGGCACTGTCCTGTTCAGTTTCATCCCTGGTGTCATGGACATCATCATGCCCATACCATGGAAGGTATTCAGACCATCTATAGTGCGTATATTATGGTCCACATTGTCGGCCATGAATTGCAGACACCTACTGCCTGTAGGACAATGTATGTTATACGTTTGCATAACAGCAGCACACTTCACATACTTTTGTATTGCATGGTATGATGCGCAGAAACCTATTACATGCAATGTATCAATCAGCAGTCGTGACTTAAACAACAGATGCAGCTGGATAGCAAGACCAAACTGCAATGGAGCCAGTAAAGAAATTGGACGAGAGCACTGTATTATTGCTTGGCGTTGCCTTTTTCAAGTCTGTATCCTTACCGGTTACCAGAACATCCAGTAACATACGAAGTGAGTCTGGTAATTAACCTAGGCATGTGCCAGTATTTTAAATCTCATCACTGTCTGGGTAGATGTCTGGGTGGCGTTCAATTTATGCAATGTCATCTTTGATAAACTTAGCTGCAGTTTGAATTATCTTTTTCTTCTTTGTTTCATTATTGTTACTGGTTGATTGTTTATAGTATTTTTCAATCAATTTAGATGCTTCGATGCGTAAAGTTACTAAGTTTGATTTTCCACAAGTTTCAGAAATAAATATTCTTTCTACAAAGTGTTCAATTAACCGCTGTTTCATATGCTTATTAGAATATGGCTCAGAACTAGTATCCAATTTGGATTTCATAACAGTAACAAATTCATCTAGAGTCAACTGCTTGTTCTCACTGTTTTCAGTATAGCTCACAACATCTGAAAAAGCTATTTCTCTATGTTGTGACACCTTTTTCGACGAACCTTTTGACGTTCAACAGGAATATCATCATCATTGTTTATAGTATAGGATGTGCAAAAAATGATGCTACAATTTGGTTGTACAATGCATCTGATGCTACTAGATCTTTTGAGCATTCTATTCTTGCAAATACAGCTTTACCACAGATATCATTCCTATCAACAGCTCTTGCTTTAATAACATCTTGAAATGATTTTGTTCTAACAGGAAGAATAACCTTTTCGGTGTTGGTACATGCTTAATGTCTTTCTCAATAGTTTCACCACACAACAGGCATTCTGTTTGAAAGTTAAAGTTTGTGTCAGACCTAAGCCCTACTTTCTGAATAGTGGTGTCTGATTTACGCTTGAGCATATTTCTTCCAAGCAAGTAGTTTTTTCGACATAGTATATGAACTTTCTGGCCAACAATTGGCTTCAAGTTATCCCCGCGAGTTTTACTGATTGCAGATATTGAAGCACAATCCTTGTTCCCAAGGGAAGTGATTTCTTTATTTGATTTGATTTATTTGATTTGATGCCATATCTGTGGAAAGACAATACCTTATTTTTTTTTGTTATATATGAACATTTAGAGTACTTGTACAAAGTTACGTTTATTGAATGCTTGGCATTCAAAATGACATATTAATTTATAGTTCAAATGATCAATTTAGAATCTATTATTCCGCTACAAGTAAACGTATTATAAATGTGATCAGGGCTGATAATAGGAACACATGCAATTGTGTTTGGTACTGGCTTCTATTAAGTAATAATGACCGTTTAGGAACTGCAAAATATTTAAAAACAGAACTTAAAATTTAAACTTACATTCATATTGTTTAGTGCAATGTACACATCTGCTATTGTACTATTGCCATTCAAATGAATATTAGTTGAGTTGTTTGAAAATAGCTTTATATTTCATTATGTTACTGTCCTACATTAATCTGACTAAAAAATTGATTATCTTTGAGGTACTTACTCCCCAACTAATGTGATATCATCAGCAATGGTAACTGCATACACGGTCATCAAGCACTTATGTAATACTGTCTAACATGTTGCCATCCAGTATCATTTATGAGACCCATGCCGTTGGTTATTTCTGTAAATTTCATTAGCGTATGTCAGCGTATAACAGCGTATGCGTGGTATTTTTAATACGCTGGTATACGCTAGTACGATACGTAATAGTGTGACAGCGCCATAAAGCACGGGGTTTGGAACAAGATGTTAGGGTCGTGTTGCAATACAAGTACAAGTTAACATGGTGTTAGAGTCTTATTTCCTGTTCTACATGAACAATAATTCTACGCAACCACATGATTATTTGCATGCCGCCGGGTGCATCGATTGCTTACAAACTTAGGAACAAATCCGGAAAATATATTCAATCGAGATCTATTGTATTGAAGGAAATGAATTGCATGTATTTAGATTCGGCCTTTCTTATAGTAATCGTTTAGCGAGGTCTTATTTCAAATCCAATTTCCTCGAACCTGTGTGGTTTGAGATTATAGCGACCTCATAACGATCTGAGATTAGTATCCGAGTTCCTGTCGGTGCAATACCAATTATCAATTGACAATAGTCAAGCCCACTATTTAGTACCCTTGGTTGTTTGGATAGTACTACAAAAGCTCCGGTCTATCTGTGGTGTATAACTGAAGTGTTGAATGACTTTTAACAAATAACAACAACAAACTAGCATCACAATCGAAGTATGCCTTGTTATATAAGTAAATTTAATTTAACAAATGATGATATTTCTTATCATTTTCTCTTATTTAAATTCAGATAAGCAACATTTTGCTTAAATTTGTTATAATCAAACAATACTTTGTTCATCAGTGGGGGAAGACATGGCAGTTGGGATAAATCGATAACAACATGTTCAGGTGTGTTTTTGTCAAATAAATCATTCAGATCTTCATTATTCACGACAGCTGAGATACATAGATAACAACATGTTCAGGTGTGTTTTTGTCGAATAAATCATTCATATCTTCAATAGTGTACATCAATGACAGCTGGGATAACTAGATAACGACATACGTCGATGTGTCATGCAATACAAAACCGACCAACAGAGGTTTTCAATCAATACCGATTTCATTTATATTTAATATTTAAGTTGGCTTTTAACATTTCTTTCAAACTTACTCTCAGGAAGAATGTAAAACTGCATGGTCAAGGACGATCCTGACCAGACTGAACAAATGCATAAGCTTATCAGGATTCATTAGTCACATATTCATGAAGATGACAGTACCATATGTATATAATATAGCATAACTCTACATTAATGTCTTATGGCATGTACCATGTAAAATCTTAATTTGGATGCAGAATAAATAACAACCATCAGGCAGATCTTTCATTATGTTGGCATCATGTACATAGTGTACACCACCGCTACATGTCAGCATTACATTGTATTGAAAAGAAAAAAATACCCTTTACATTTACAGACAGTCAGTTGGCTAGAAGGAAGAATAGGTTCGATATTGCTAGAAAAAACTCATAGTAAAAACTACATATTATCACCGCATTAACAGAAGTATCGTTGAAAGTACATGAATCACAAGATACAGAATAAACCTAACAACTGGTCAAGATCCTTTCATCAAACTGCGTTTTCCCCATGGTTTAGAAAATATCTAGAATCATTGTTGCTTCAGGAGATCATTAGATTACAACAAAAACAGTGATTCCAGGATTCTTCTTGTCATCTTATACAAACCATTTTGATATAAGATTCATTTCTCCATGATCTAAATCCATGTAAAAATCTAGATAGCCGCTGAATTAGCAGTATCACTGGTTATACAATCACTTTATGGTTTTGCACCTGACTGATGCATGTAAATCCTCTGAGGATGAAACACGCATCTTAAACAGATTATACATATTATATATCTTCTATTATAAATGAAGATTGATGTAGTACATGTAGAATAAAACAAACATATTCCCAGGTCAGCCTCCTGCAAGTGCAACACCCGTTGAGAAATTATTTCATGATCAATTTTTCTTACAAATCATGTAAGCAATATATTACTAACAGCACTGTTTAACTGGAGTCGGTATGTTGTGTACATAATATATTTAGCTGTTTTCTGCTGTCTATGATGTGTTCGACAAGTCTAGATTAAGATCTACTCGCACATACATCACACATGAGCCAGGTGTATACTGTTTGTCCGAAGTATAACAAAGGCTTCTACCTATACATCTAAATGCGGATTAAATTGTATAAATCTGCACGCTGATCTGTTTCTTTAACGCTCGCAAATGCATGAAGGTTTGTTTTAGTTAAACAACGATCAGTTATACATCTATTATTGAATAATAATGACACAAAACAATATGTTTTGTATCCGCAATTTCAACCGAATCACACGGTGTTTGTGTCACCTGCGTAGCATGGTAGGCACTTAGGGATTACTTTCTTTTTGTCCTGCGTCCGTCCGTCCGTCCGCATGAGATAGTACTTGTGGGGTGCGTGCTTTTCCTAAAGCCCACCCACCACCCTTATAAAGACACTTTTTCCTAAAGCCCACCCACCACCCTTATAAAAACACTTTTTTCCTAAAGCCAACCCACCACCCTTATAAAGACACTTTTTTCTAAAGATACTTAGATAAATAGATTTTTTTTGATTTTTTATAACGGGTATCTCATTTGCATATTAATGTTATTCATTCCGTAAAAGGGGGTTTATTACGGAATGAATTGCATACTTGTGGGGTGCACCCCACAAGAAAACATCAAACGAAATAACCCCACAAGTACTCTCCCATGAGTTTGTCCGTCCGTCTGTCTGTCTGTACTTGTGGTGTTTTTTTTGCCCTGCGTCTGTCCGTCCGTCCGCATGAGAGAGTACTTGTGGGGTGCGTGTTTTAACCCCACAAGCAAACATCAAAGGAAATAATCCCACAAATACACGCCATAAGTACGTCCGTCCGTCACACTTTTTCACGTTTTCAAATAACTTTTTTTTCTACTCAAAGGATTGGATTGAAACTTCTGACAAATGTTTATATCAATCTTTGTGATGGGTTCACAAAAAGGGGATAATCCAAATATATTTTATATCAGAGATATTGCCCCTTTTCTGTCAAAAATTTAAATTTTCTGACAAGGCCCCGGCAGGTGACACACGTGCTCCAGGGAGCATTCCATTCTATTTTTTTATAGACTTTTGTTTTTCTATGACTATAAGTTCAACACCTTATTGAAGGCTATATATATTGTTCAATTTACTTTTCGAAGATGCAGATAAACTGTTTTCATACAGTCTTGTTTAACATCATAGCAGCGTTAAAATATATTCAGTATTAGGTATTTAAATTGAAATTTGATGGCAATGAATAGGTATACACATACATTTCACATAATCAATTAAACTTCCCCCCCCCCCCCCCCCCCCCCAATAAAAAGGGAACGAAAATGCGTATGTGTCAATGGTAAAAACCATTTCAAGTCAACCTCAGAAACATATTTTCAATTCTTAAACGTAAATGGATCATTGAAAGGGATAATATTCACAAATCACGAACAAAAAAAATAGTTAAAATGAATATTGATATACAAATATATCGGTTTACTAATCTTACACGTTCGTGTTTGATGGATGTTTTGATTGAATAATATTTTTTTTCAATAACTGGGGCAGATTAACCAACTTGTAACAGTATTATTATATATGACGTCGCTCTTCATTTCGTTTTATAAACCAAACAAACTCTGTGTTAACATGTAATTTTACTTCAGCGTAACTCACACACAAATAACGTCAACATTTGAGTGATGATTATAGGTTATTGACCCTGTACTGTGAAATCATCGTTGGACCGAGTTCTTTGGTTGACGTCGCCGAGCTTGCGAGGCTACGTTCGCCAAAGAACGAGGTCCAACGATGATTTCACAGTACAGGTTCAATAACCTTTTTATTGCATACTTTCATATTGTAAACTATTTAGTGTACACTGTGGATTTTTTGTTATATCTAGAGTTGAAAAATCTGCTTCGAAAATCGAAACAAACTGATTGTTTACATATGTAGTGTGTTTGTTGAAAATGCCGTTTGAAAAGTTGAATTATAACGGTGACGTATTTTTTTTAAATGACGTCATGCACGTGAATAACCAATATTTTAGACGCGCGTTTTAGACTGTTATCATGTCAAAAATGTACTGTTAGCATGAGACAGTAAGAAATTGTCCATGATCAATATATGAGAATTTAACATTATAAAGTCCAGTGAGGTTTAACAATGATATTTAGGTCAGCTATGTTTGTTTACATAACAAAAGTAGTTCCTTGCATGTTAATTATGCAGAATTATTGCACGTCCTTATCTACGGTCATGATCACTCCTTGACAATGGTCATGATCGAAAAATCATGACCACTTTCTTCAATGCAAAGTGAACGGGACAATATGAAAGTATGCAATAATTCGTCATTTCTTATGCTATGTTACTATCACCGGTTTTCTCATGGAGCGGCCCAATTATAATTATACTCAATATAATTATTTTCTAATTGAAAAATGACATGGAAAATACATATCCTCACCTCACTAGGAATTTTGTGTAAAATATACAGCTCAATTTTAGTGAAATTCACATTCATTTCATTTGTTTACATTTGCTGTTTGTAAGAATTTGTAAAAAAAGGGAATTCACTCTTTCAAAAATTCAATTGTTTAACACTGAAAGTTATGAACATTCCAGTACAAGCTTAAAGCAATCAAATTATTTTGATTAGACATATGCAATGAATATTACACTAAATGATTTGTATAGTTTAAATCATACCTGATACTGGACATAATAGCCTCATGCATGGAAACGCCAATTTCGTCACTCCAACTGTATGAAACCGCAGCGTTCTCAAACTTTCTAGATAAATTTAACCTTAAATATATTTTAAACACAGGAACATACTTTTTCCATTATGCAACCAATTTGTGCACAAACTTAACATAAATAAAGTTACAAAGTAGAAAAAAAATACAGGAAAAATATAAAATGTGGGTACTTTTCGTACTTTGACCTTGAAATGACCTTGACCATAACCTTGGAGTGGTCAATGTTATATGTCAATTTGAAGTACATTTTGAGAGAGGTAATATCCATATGAATATTCACCCTTATCTATTTAATGAAACTTGCAATAATCAAACATACCATTTTTGCTAAATAGGCAATTTATGGCAGCCATCTTGGACGCCATCTTGGATTGTAGAGTTTCCTAGACTGGAACTTTTGGGGATTGTTGTATATGGATACTACAGACATTGAACTTTCAGAAAATATAAGTTTCATTTCTGTATGAATTTTGTCCGGGATCAGCCTATTTTGAGGCTCAATAACCTTGAATATAAATGGTCACATAATGAACATGCTTGCCACAATGTTATTTCTTGAAATTAGACAAGCAGCTTCCTCCATTTCTCAGGCCATAACATGTTTCAACCGTTCAATATGGTTGGAACATTATCATTTATAGAGAGTGTTATCAGAAGTTTTCCTGACAAATTATATGGAGATAAGAGAATATCTTTAAAGTGTTGTCCCTTTACTTCTGTTTTGATGCCGCAGCAACCAGAATTCAACATACAATGTATTCCTTTGAACATTTTGAAAGAGGACCACAAACATATTCCTGTGCAGTTCCGTTAAAATGGATGGAGAATTATAACAAATGCTCACATTGAGCATGTATTGCTCAGATGTGCTAAAAAGACATATAAATTACTTTTAATTAATTAAAGCTTATGTATTTAGCTAGAACGTCATTTTGCACCCCCCCCCCCCCCCCCCCCCCCTAAGGTTTGAACTTAAAATTCCTGGCTAGACCAGGTGTTTTACTAGTTAAAACTATAAAGTCTCAAAACGTAGCTAAACACATTTCATTTAAAATCAAAGTTGGCTTCAAAGAAAGTAACAAATGGAAAATTCTTCATTTTGTCTACAATACAAGAGGGTCATGATGTCCATGGATCACTCACCTGAGTCATGCCACCACATAGTCAATCACAATACATGTTTTGGGGTCAGGTGAAGATGTATTTACTGGTAAACTTTCATAAAGAATGGATATAAAATGTGGCATGTAAAGTGTTAAAAAGCCAATTGTTGACGATGCACGACGGACAGAATGTGATCAAAATAGCTCATCTTGAGCACTTCGTGCACGGGTGAGCTAGAAAAAGGAATTACTTACAAATCACAGCTTGCGATAGTTTAATTGTAGGTTAAAGTTCCTAACAAATTATGTTTTTCATTACATTGAATTGTTATCTTCCAACACTATATGTATTTTTAAAAGAACTGTTAATGTGCTTCAGTTTAGACATATGCAATTTTGTTGTTATACCATAGGGGCCTGGAACGCTAGTTAAAAAGAAAATGAAGATCTAATATATATAGACAAGGGCTTCAACTTCCTCGTCAGCCAGATGTTTGCTCTTTGGACCGATACAAAATTAAAAACACGTCGATTGAATGAAGCGTTCTGTGTCAGTTTGTAGCTAAATGGCTACTCTAAAAACTGTTCACAATGATTTTACCGCAAACGATCGATTTACGAATACCATACTATAACTCTTGACATTATTGGTGAAATTTGACAGGGCAGACACGGGTCTCCATCCTAAGTGTTACAGATAGTTTAATAAGGATCAAAATATTCAACAATATCAGAAAACCCTTTTTTTAACAAATGTTATGTGAAAATTGATAAACAGAATGCGTTACTGAAGTAAAATCAGTCATAAGATTCATACAAATGTATTTTAATCGAAACGATTTAATGGATGTTGATCGTACAGTCGCCAACAAGATTTGTGCGCACTGTTAAATAGTTCACTTATTCTTATTGAATGCTCAAACTAGGCACATGTCATGTATGTGTAACTTTGTAATAACGCAGTAACTGTTGAAAACATGCATCTGGAAACACACATAGGTATGGTTTTGATTCAGTAGATAATTGTTCGTGTTAAACGAAATTCCGTTACTACTGTGAGATGACCGGAGACACCTGAGTCACATACATGTACTCATTCTCAATATTGGCGGAAGGATGGGATAGCAACCCTTGTTTTCAATTTAACTCTTGGAAAAAGCAGATATCCCGTCGAAAAATATCCAATTTGTTGGTTTTAACAAAGGAATATAAAGTACATTTATTGTTTATGGTGTATCAAAATAACTTTGTGTTGTGGAGACTCGACGCTTGGTTCTTTATTGTGCATAACAAGGGAACAAACTCCTGTTGTACTAAAGTAAACTTTCAAGGGATAGTTAACATAAATCGTTGATCTACTGATGAAGGACAGTTCCATGTTCTGTTACATTTATACATTTTACTCACGCCTTAAGTTTTTAACTGATGTTCCAACAACATTAAACTGATATTTATGTGGAGATCCTAACCTTTTAAATGCAGTTTTGTTGAACCCATGATGAACTATATTTTCTCGCGCAGTTTCTCATGCGTTGTTTGGTGCTAACTGCAATTGGCAGGCTGCCAACTCCGAAAAAAAAAATGTATTACTACTATGACCAGGGGCTAAAGCCCCAGGCCAAAAAACAACAGAATATTGACACTTTTTATGTGGTGTAACCCTTCGCACACTCTTATCCATGTTTTCCTTGTAATTTCAACATATCTGAATTGATTTAATCTGTGGCGTGTTCATGTGAACCCAACGTTCAGTACTCCTGAGTACCGTTTATACGCAGAGATGAGCTCGAAGTGAGGTTGAAGAGAAGCGTCCGACCTTTCAAATTTCACTGTTAATGTTGTGATTTTACGTCTGGTGTTTGTAAACCGATCGGTTGCGGTTAAAATCCCTTTGACCAGTATTTAGGGTCACCATTTAGCTACATTCTAACACATAGTGCTTTGTTAACACTGTTCTTAACAGTGCAAAATGATGATGAATCATTACAACATCAGCTCACTGTTTACACCGTGTAAGCAACAAACATAGAGATCAGAAAGGTTTATGTGACAAACTATATTAGGCCTATCACTAAAACATAATTATGATTTTCAAAATTGGTGACAACATATTTGCCAAAGATTCAATGTCGTCTGACGAAATCAACTAAATGCGGTGTTGGCTTTCCACAGTTATGTACAGTTTTCCGCAATAGATACGAACTTATTTAGCGTTGGTGGTTAAAGGTTCACGGGGGCTTCCTTTTCTGCATGTGAAAATGCATAAGAGCCGTCCCGCGAAAAAACAACATTATGACCTCTGCTTAATGTATCGACCCAGATCAGCCTGCGCAGTCCGCGCAGACTGATCCGGGACGACACATTCCGTCTCAGGGGGATAGAGGTATAGAGTAATAATTCCTGAAACAGAAATTCCACAGGAGGCAAACATTTGAATATCCGGGTAAGCCTGCGCGGCATGCTTAGGCTGATACGGGTCGATACTTTACGCAGCGTCCACGATGTTGGTTTTATTGCCGGACGGGTCATATAAGATCTACCAGATCGAAACATAACCTTAGGGAAAGAGGTCGACCATCATGATTTGCGTAAATGATAAGCTTGAAGGTTTCGAGTGCGCTTAGGGACACTGTCTTTATTTTTTTGGAATTGATCTCTGTGTTAAATCTCCGATACATGAACTTGATATACAGTCCAAACATGAACAATGGAGCCAACTCACAAATGAAATTCGTTTTTGTCAGGCAAAACCAGCATAGACAGTATATGTTACCTTTGACCGCGACCATAAGAAATGTCTTACAAAACCTTTAATATGAGTATAAATGCTATCTATGTTTGGTAAACTCTGAATGGTGATGTCGGTTATCATGAGCAATTCCGGTATAAGTAATAAAGTCCTACCGTCATATGCAACTAAAAATCATCATCTGTTAAAACATATATTCCATTCTAAAATATGGCCAAGATATTTAATTCATGAAAATATGATGACATGTACAAATCAAATCGACTTACCCTTCATAAATGCTTACAATAAACAAGTTCCATAGTTTACGGAACTGCTTTTGTGACAAGTCAAACTATTCTTTCCTTCAAGTTCTGTCGTTTTTTTGGGGGGTATTTATTTATAATTTGTGTTACAATAATACAATGACGTCACCGTTATAGAAGTTTGGATTTGTTTATATCCGGTTAGTCAAAATACCCTTATCAGTTATATTTGAACTCATTTTATTATTCGAAATCGAGTGTAATTACCTGCAAATTATCACATATCAAAATCCGTTTTATTATTCCTTTATCGAGTAGGTTTGATTTTATTCAATTATTTGATCTAGATGTATTTTTGGATACATGGTATAGCAATTTTCACACGCATTAACTATGAACGGGAAAATGTATTCGTTGACAAGAAGATAACATATTTAAATAAAATTTGAACTAGTTTTCGAAATGTGCGACCAACATATTGTTTCACATTTCCAAGGGAACAGATATTTCTAGCGAAATCAACGGATATTGGTTCACGTGACTCGATGGGACGTTTGTTTGAATATCTCGAAATGAGTTGAGTAACTTCTTCAAATATAGAAAGCTAATGTTTTACGGTATATTGGACCAAGTATTCCTTGCATCCTTTACGTAAATATATAAAGCTCTTTAAAGATGTGTAAAGTGTTGTCTGTGTACACATAAGCCATGTAAGAAATGTGAAATATTTACATCTGGATTTGCAATTCTGGTGAAAGCATCGCAGGAAAACATGAAATGTCTTGTTTTGAATAATATCTCCATATACCACAATGTGTTCAAAAGCCATGGGGTCTAAATGTTTCCGAGAACAGTAAATACTCAGGCGATCTTATACATCTGTTTAGGCACACAAGAGCCTTCCCTGTCCGTATACATGTAATATAGCTCAATGAATGTGTAACCTTCACTGTCCGTACATGCAATATAGCCCCATGTGTATCATTCACTGTCCGTATACATGTAATATAGCCCTATGTGTAGCTTCTGACAAATAACTAGAATTGAAGCCACATTAGTTTCACTCCAATAAACACGTTTTGTCCCATACGGAGAATTAATAAGACCCCAAATAGCCAAACGCGCACCATTATGTATTACCTTCGTAATGTATATGTATCACTGATAAAAGAAACGTGCAGATCTTCATTCATAATAATAATTGAGCCGTCCCGCGAGAAAACCAACATCGTGGACTCTGCGTAAAGATTCGACCCGGATCAGCCTAAGAATGCAGCGCAGGCTTACCAGAATAGAGACTTTTCGCCTCCTGTGGATTTTCGGTTTCAGGATTAATTACTCTATAACTCTATCCCCCTGAGACGGAATGTGTTGGCCCGGATCAGTCTGCGCGGACTGCGCAGGCTGATCTGGGTCGACATATTACGCAGACAAATTTACCGATCATGTTCCCCCCGTTCCGTTCAGTTTCGCTCTACTCACGTTACAATCCGCTCTTAAAGCGTTCAGTCGTTCATGTCATTGTGATTGCTTTTTTTCATTTCCGATCAAATTCATCGCTTTTTTACGCTCACTGGGAACGCCTTTTTTTATTAAGATCAAAAGTAGTTTCGTAAAATGATTATCGAGTAGAGTGTTGCAACCGCTCAATGAGCGAAGCATTCATGTGATTGGAATTTTTCATTCAATATGAATGTTTTGATCAAAACGCAAAAGCGACCCAACTTCGTTCCAATCACGCTCACGACCCATTCACGTTCCGCTCAAATTGTCAATTTCATGATGTTCTTAACTGTGTACATGGTGCTCTGAATCTAGACTGCCCGTTTATGTCCAATGGTTGGTTGTCGTAAATGATACTTAGACTTTTATTGCCTCCAGTTCCTTCGCAAGGTCGGGCGTCTGATGCTGTCTGGAAACGTATTATGAGAAAGAAAATTAAGCATAGTCGAGATGAATATTAATATGGAAAAGGCATAGCCTCAAAACTAGCACAAAACAGAACAGAACAAGATATTACATAATACTATTAAACAAAAGAAACATATTAAAAACCTTTCAATTATTCTTACAAATTAGAACAGTTACATTTTATTAAAGAGCTCTTTCATCTTTATGACCAGGGCCTTTTGTATAATCCATGCTCAATCCTGAAGGATATTTGTAGTAAGTCACAAAATAAGCTTTCTGGGTCACTAAAACAGAAAGGACTTGCTCTGAATCTAAACAACTTATTGTTTCCATCTAAAGCGGTCCAAACACCCACCTTTATCGCTCTAAAGACTTACCTGCTAGACTGTCAGATGACAGATGCAATGTAATCTGCAGTATCTAGAATATAGTTCCAAAGTTTTACCTTGAATTTCTAAAACCAGCACATGTCTAGAGGGGACTATATAAAAAAGTTCCATTTCTGATCATATCCCGGGTCGTGAAAGTTCATGGTGTTGGCAAGTCTTTTCTTCATTGTCAGATACTCCAAACTCTCAATGTTAAACTACTGTTTTAGTTATTATAAGATGAAATGGAATGTTTAATTTTTACACAAATAATTTTAATATAATTAGATATTGCACTTGTTAATTGATTGTTGGGATGGGTCCACTGGGACACGTCTGTTTTGAACAGCAGACTTGTTTTAGTGGAAGCATCTCTACAATGGTCAAATCACTATTGTTTACAATTTTAAGCCATGGGAAAATCGCATTACAAAGTGATGACATCATCATATCTATTTCCCTCATAGCATTTTACTAACAACTCTATTTTTTGTCTAATAAATCATAGAATACAAATTGATTTAGCGGGATTCACTCTGTGATTGAAAGCTCTGTCCCAGTATAACCTAATACACCTATTATGGATGAATTCTCCAACAATTTTTCAGTCTATTTCTACCTTTGTTATATTCTCCCATCTGCAAAATGTAATACATTGTGTGGGGTTGACAAGGTATATTTATTAATAAATCTTTACAGCAATTTTAATCCTGATGTAAATTTAAATCCATTTATATACACTTAACTCCAACAGTAATTCGTTGTGGCCCCATAGTTTGCAGTTTCCGTGATATAACTGAAATATTGTTGAAAACTATGTAAAATCCCTAACAAAAACGAAACATTATTGTATGCATTTAACTTAAACATTATTTCAGTTGTATCATAGAAACTGTTTGCTTATTCATGATGCCTCAATAAATCGATAAATGAACCAGTACCTGGCTAGTAAATGTACCTTGCCATGACCAAAAACCATATGCGGATCGAACCCAGGGATGCCTGGTTCCACAATATAGACACAAAACCACAGACCAAATTACTAATCTTATATTATGTAAGTATCTGCCTTGCTTCAGTTTATTTCATTTTCATTTTGTGAACACCTAAGTATAATTTTGATTTTGTTTAGTTTGTTAGCAATCAATATTTTAAGTTTTTGCCACATGTAGGCCTAGACCTAGATTTTAAACCGACATGACCTATTTTTAGAAATTAGTCTAGCTATTGACAAGACAAACTGTCTAACAAAGTGTCAAGCTGCTGATGCAAATAATGCAGTCTCTAGTATTAAAAATATTTTTCTCAAATTTAGCCTATTGACCAAGTTTTTGACAGAACACGACCTTCACTAAAACTTAGATTAGATATCATGAAGAAATCTATTAAAAATGTGGTTTCCACAATATTCAAAAAGTTTTCCATTAATTTGGCGAAGTGACCTACTTTTAGACCCGACATGACCCATTTTCAAACTTGGCCTAGATATCAGCAAGAAACATATTAATTTGGCATAGAAACCTAGTTCTTTACCGGACATGACCTACTGGTATATATTCGAACATAGACTAGATATCATCAAGGCAATTATTCTAATAAAGTTTCAATATATGCTGATTGTTCAAATTAAAAATGCAGCCTCAAGAGTGTTCACAAGATTTCCCTTCAATTTCACCTTGTGACCTAGTTTTTGACCTCACATGATCCAGTTTTGAACTTGGGAAATATTTGATAGAGATAAATGTTCTGATAAACATTCAATAAAATTGGAGGCCAAATGTTGCCTGTAGAGTGTTCACAAGGCAATTGGTGTTGATGCCCGACAGATGGACAAAATGTGATCACAAGAGATCACCTGGAGCTAAATAAAACTATAATGGAGTGCTCCCCGGAGCACGTGTGTCACCTGCCGGGGCCTTGTCAGAAAATTTAAATTTTTGACAGAAAAGGGGCAATAACTCTGATATAAAAAATATTTGGATTATCCCTTCTGTGAACCAATTACACACATTGATATAAACATTTGTCAGAAGTTTCAATGTAATCCTTTGAGTAGACAAAATGTTATTTGAAAACGTGATGAAAAAGTGTGACGGACAGACGGACGACAGACAGCAGACAGAAAAAAGTAATCCCTAAGTGCCTACCATGCTACGCAGGTGACACAATAAAATGCTTAACTTAAACAATTTAACTTGATTTAAACAAAATGTTTGAAAATAACTGTGAATTAGCTCTTATACCTCTCCAATGTACATATGCAGCAGAAGGTTTAATTCCTAGACAACATTGAAAACACTTTGGCAAACGTAGAAATTGCTTGGTTAGAATAATTTCTGTTTTTTTCATAATGTTTTCAAAAGTGGTCAGCTGCAGAGTTGTCAGAAAACGTATATATATTCATTCCAATTTCTCAGATGTAGAGACTGTAAATTTAATCTAATCACTGTCTGATATTTTAATGTTGTGTTGTATCTAATCATACAGATACACAGGCTACTATTAATCTAAACTATAGAAACTGTATTTAAATTTTAATGCAAAGACTTCAAAATGGTACTAATGGCTTTCCCTTAAAAATTGTTGATAGCAGGTTAAAACACCCTACAAACACCCTACAAACAAGCACGGTAAAGAGATTTACATGTACAGTAAAATTCAGACATTAATTAACAAGACAATTGAACCCATATTCAATACAGAAGCAAATATTCACTACCTTGTATATTTTTAAACATGTGGATTACTTTGATAACTGAAATAACCTATTTTGGTTGCTTCAGTCATTATCCATGTTTGGAAAACACAATTCGTTAACTTCAATGTTCAGATCTCCAGAAATGGCATATTTTGCATGTTATTAAAGCCTTATTTCACATCCTAATGCTAATGTTACAGCTAAACTACTAAAAAGAATCATCAGAGTGAGACCAGTCTTTGAGTAGTTACTGTATCCACAACATAGGATTAAATGAGTGCTAACTGAGATATTGTGGAAGCAATTAAGACCTGCTTAATCTTCCTTACATAGTTCTTTGGCTGTTGCAGTCAATTTTGTATGCAGGGCTAAACTCAGGCAATGAAAGAAGAGATTTCCATCACAATGCTGAATTGGAACATCCTTGACTGGATATAAAGTCAATACATTGTGGAGTTATAAAAACAGCCATTGAATTTGGATATGGTGAGGCATGTTTTGAACTAATTAGTGTAATGTAAGTGAACAAACATAATACAAAGAAACGCAAAAACTGACACTTAATCGGTAAGATTGTAGATCAGGCAGGCCAAATGTCAAAGTTCTAGTCACCATTTCATTTTCAATGTATGGAGAAAGCAGATAAAACAGCCAGCTGTGGCGTTTAAGTAGAAATGTAACCAAACAATGTCAGGGCGAAAAACTAACAATACCTAATGACAGGATGTCTTTTTATTATCGTAAAAAGCTGAATTAAAAAAACCCATAACATTTACTACTTGTTGGATTGACTTGTCATTGGTTCAAACCTGTGCAACTTGGATTCGATAGTGAAATGACTCTGACACGGATCTGCCAATGCATTTCCATCGATGGACCCAACAATTAATCACTAATAATTAATCAGCTGATCCATTGGTTAAATGAATATAATTATACATTGGTACGAACAAAATATACAGAAATCTATAATTTTTATACAGAATTAAATAACAATTACACAATCAATGTGATGCAAAATTACATCATATATGAACAGAGAATATCATCAGTGGTTTTAATTAAATTTACTTATCAGAAAAGCAGATAAACAAAAGACGACAAACACTGTGGACAACTGCACATATGACTATGAGTGCGATACACATTTGGAACATACACATTTGGAACGCAATCCCAGTTTCATTTTAGGCAACAAAAAGCACTGAACATGTCTGACATAATAAGAATGTTGCAATGTGCTTGCTATATACTATAGTACTATACTATATGTATAATTGCGATTGTGAGGTTGCAGCCCAAACTTGCCTTATGGCCCAGCAAAACACTCCTAATCTGCACACTTTTGTTTGGTTGGATTTCAAACAAATAGTCACTCTAACCAGAACCTTATAAAATGTTAACAAGATCTAACGTTTCGCCCCAATATGGTTTTGTGACAAGTAGACATATGAAAGTAATATAAAAGACCTGTGACAAACTTATCTCCTAGAACGAAAAGAACATTCTCAACTTTTCCTGTCACTTGTTTCATAAAGGCCATTGAAATCATTTAGCAGCCGCCCACCTGCTTCCTTTAATCATCATGCCATTTGCATACAAATAGTTTGTGAAATGTGGGCCGTGACAGGTTTGCTGACAGGTTTACGCAAGCCACTTTTCGCATGCATGACTTTTCGTAATATCGCTATAATTGACACTTACTTCATAAACGTGTAGATCCGGCGGGCGAAATCTAGTAACCGATTCGCTTTAAATGTATCGAAAATGCACGAAACCAGCCAGAAAATTAACCAAATCTAAATTATCAACTCTAAGATATATTCTCTATGGTGAATTAGGTGGATACCAAATAACAATCAATTTTCAGAGAAGGATGTTAATCTTCTGGAATAGATTAATATTTACCAACAGCCATCATAAACTATCAAAAGAAATGTACAATAACATGTAAAATAACATAAATAAACAATGCAAATGGCTTATATGCTGTCTCGGTATAGAACCACTATGGAACCTTACAGCTAGTATAACCAGAGGGAGGAATATCCAATACTCGAAAAACCAGCATTGATTTCAACTTTATTCGAATACTCGTTCCTGAATATTATCATGTCCCATGCGGTAAGAACCTGCAACATACAAAGCAGGTTGTAAATAAACTGACATACTATTGCAGCATGAAACAATCTACAAGTTAAATTGTACAATAATTAGGCATGACCTTGAACATTCTACCGTCGTTCATCTTAACACTGAAGAATTATGAGATGATAATTAAACTTTTAGACATCCAAATAAACCTCAATTTATCTAAATATTACTAGGAACATAGATAGCTATGTCCCCGATATTATTCAGAATAAACCAAATAATTTCCAATATTAAATAGAAGTAGGTGGGGTGTGACAACGTCCAACTTTAAGTCAAATTCTCACATAAACAGGCGCTAAGCTTTTTAAAAAGCATGTACATGTACCGGATAAATCATATAAATATGCAACAAACTCGACCAAACTTACATCATGTGGGGCAATATTGGACATTAATCTTGTGAAACGACGAGCTTGATAATGCAGGCCAAACAACGTGATTACGACTTCCGGAAGTAAAAACAACCGGCAAGGAACTTCCGTCTATGTCATAACAAGCGGCAAGGAAATTCCACCTATGTAATAAATTAGCGAAAAGAGCCGAAAGGCAACGCCACGTAATAAATAGAGCGCGAGAGCGTTGGCAGCACACTCCCGCCTGATATCTATGAAGATATCAGCATACAAACAATAACATAATTTATCCAAACATGTACCTCAAACTTAAGCCTTAAGTGAAATTGTTTAGACAATGACATTTTAAAGCATAAATTTATACTTGAAAATTAAAAAAATTAAAGCTTTCAGAAAACATATATATAAAAAAGCAATAACAAATGCTCAATGTTACTCACTGCAACTATTATTTCACATGTTAAATGCAATAAGTACAAACAGTAATCCCAGATCTGAGTACAAACAGTTAAGTAACTTTTAGCAGCAAATGAAATGTTACTTCTATTTGAAGCACTCTTAATAGTATATATCAGTCTATATACATTTACTTTCTGCTTTCACACGAGAAACAAGTTCATGGACAGGTCTTACATAATTACTCTGTTTCCCATCTGTGAACACAACAATTTCAACTGTACGAAGTTTTTTATCCTTACTTGGAAGAACTCTCGTAACTCTGGCCATAGGCCATGCATTTCTGTTCACTTCTCTGTCTTTAAGCAAAACAATGTCATCTACACACAAAGGTTCTAGTTCATAGTTCCATTTTCTACAATTTTGTAGAGAATTCAAATACTCTCCAAAACTGCCCGGCAAGGTACTGTACCCTTTTCCACTGGGCACCATAAAGGGACTTAACATCTAAATCACTCACACTGGTGGAGTCATGTACAGCCTTAGATGTAAGTAACATAGAAGGACTCAATACCTCGGGATTATCTGGGTCATTTGAAACTGGGACAATGGGTCGAGAATTTATTATGGCAGTAACCTCAGCCATGAGGGTGACTAACACATCATGTGTTAAAGTAGTGACCGTCCTTAACATTGACTCTAAAATTCTTCGAGCTATCCCAATCATCCTCTCCCAAGAACCACCCATGTGTGACGAATTGGGAGGGTTAAAAACCCACTGACAACCATGAGATCGCATGAAATCCTCAATTGGTTTATCCTCAACATTTATTGCCTCAATGCCGAGAAGAGCGGTTGCACCTACACAATTTGTGCCACGATCTGACCGAAACTGTTTTACAACTCCCCTTAGAGAAACAAACCTTCGGAAGGCATTTATGAAAGATGACGAAGACATTTCATCGATAACCTCTATGTGCACAGCCCATATAGTAAGGCAAGTGAACAATACTGCCCCTCTTTTAGAACTAGCTTGACCACCACGTGTTCGTCTAGACACAACTGACCACGGGCCGAATACATCGACACCTACATAAGTAAAAGGGGCAGCTTGTTGGACCCTATCAACAGGAAGATCAGACATCTTTTGCCCTAAGAATTTGCCTCTAAGCTTCTTACAAATGACACACTGAAAAATCAGGGAGGTGACCAGCCGTTTTCCGCCTGTAACCCAAAAACCTGCATCTCTGACAGCTCCTTCTGTCAGCTGACGTCCTTGATGTTGGACTAGACTGTGAAAGTGACCAACCAAAAGTCTAGCAATATAATGCTTCCCAGGGACTATAGCAGGGTGTTTTTGACAACGGGATAGGTCACTGTTACTAAAGTGACCCCCTACACGTAGAAGTCCATGGTCATCTAGGAAGGGATCAAGGGCCAAAATGGGTGAATCCCTGCTAAGATTGTTTTGACCTTTCAAACACTGAATCTCGTTGCTAAAGAACTCTTTTTGAACTATCCTAAGAATGAAAGACTCAGTCTGTTTGCTTAACTCTGGATATTTCAAAGACCGACAACTAGAATGCCAATCACTGCATGGTGAACCCTTACGGTAAGACACGGCAACATGTTTAAGTACAGCAATAGCCAAAACCAAGTGGAAAACTTCTCAAATCTTTTACTACTGAGCATATCTGATTCCTGAATAATGATAGCATTGACAGATACATGGCAGCGTATCTCTTTGTCAGTTTCAGAAGCTACCACAGGGAAGAACTCTGGTACTGATTCAGTCCGCTTGTGCAGAAAATCTGGACCTGAAAGCCAACTACTTTGTTCCAAAACAACAGGATTAACACCCCTACTTCCTATATCCGCAGGATTTTGTTCAGAGGGCACGTAATTCCACTGGCTAGGCTCACTAACCCGCCTGATTTTCTGGACACGATTACAAACATACGTGAAAAAACGTCTAGACTGATTGTGAATATAACCCAATATTATTCTACTGTCCGTGTAGTACTTGACTTGGTTAAACTTCAATCCTAATTGATCAGTAATGGACTGAGAAATTTCAGTGGCTTACACAGCTCCACAGAGCTCAAGTCGGGGATTCGTATGACCTTTACTGGGGGCAATCTTAGACTTTCCCATCACAAACCCAACATGAAAATTAGTATTACAAGGTGTACGCCCAACCAAGTAACCTACCGCTGATATTGCTTGTTCTGAACCATCAGAGAACACATGGAGTGACAAATGAGTAACCTCACTAAGACTGACACTCATATAACTACGAGGAATTTTCAAGCAACAAAGCATGTCAAGACAATGCTTCCACTCCATCCACTTACTCTCAACACATTGGGGTACTGGTTGACCCCAATCACATTTCTCTGACACTATGTCCCTAAAAATCAGTTTTCCAATGATTGTAAAAGGTGAAAGAAAGCCAAGCGGATCTAACAAGCAACAGTGTCCAAAATACCACGTCTTGTGAAGGGGTGACTAGAGGTTTCTACCTTAAAGCTGAAACAATCGAGCTCCAGATTCCAACAAACACCTAAGCTTCGCTGAAGTGGTAACATGTCACTTTCAAAGTCAAGACACTTCATGTCCTTTGCTAAATCTTCAACATTAAAACTACGCATGACTTGTACACTGCTAGATGCAATTTTGTGAAGACGTAGGCCACAAACACCCAAATCCTTCTGAGTTCTCTTAATGAGATCAACAACTTGACCTGGAGATGACTTAGATGTGAGACCATCATCTACATAACAATTATTACGCACACAATCTTGAACATCGGAATCTGAGTTCTCAACTGTCCTATGTAAACCATATGATGCCACTGCCGGTGACGAACTGTTACCAAACACGTGTACTGTCATCCGGTATCTATCATTTCTTGACTAGGGTCATTCTCTATGTACCACAAAAACCAAAATGTTTTTTATCTACTAGGAAGCAATAGAACATTTGCTCAATATCACCTATTGCAGGAACCAACTCTGTTCGAAACCTCATAAGAACACCTACTAAGTTGTTTGTTAGGTCAGGCCCACTTAACAAGACGGAATTCAAGGAAACACCCCGAGATTGTGCGGAAGAATCAAATACTGCTCGTATTTGATTTGGTTTCTTTGGATGAAAGACTCCAAACACTGGCAAATACCAGCATTCCTCATTATCAGTAAGGGGAGGGGCAATTTCTGCGTGGCCTTTGTCAAAGATCTTAGCCATAAATTCAACCATTAGATTTCTCTTAACAGGATTTTTCATCAAGCTGGAATGAAGTGACCTAGCTCTGCGTACAGCGTCTGGTCTATTATTAGGAAGACGTGACCTAGAAGACCGAAAGGGTAGGGGGGCACTCCATTTACCATCTGAAGTTTTACGGAACCCTTTATCAATCAAACCTAAGAACTCTATATCATCCATAGATGGACCTTACCTAAACACATCTCACCAATTACTACCCAACCAAGTCCTAGCTTTTGGCCAAAAGGGGCACCCGGGGGACCTATGATTTGGTTCTGGATATGATGGGCCTCAACCAGGTCTCGACCTATAAGAAGCAAAATCTGAGCCTCATTGTCTATCTCTGGAATGAAACCTGCTAGGTGGGATAAATGAGGATGAAATCCTACATCATGAGGTGAACATATCTCATTCCTATCATTTGGAATGTCTTGGCACTCAATAAGAGTGGGTAATTGGTAAGTAACTGAACCATCTACAGACATGACAAAACAACCACTTGCCCGGCGACCCTGTGCAACACGGGTACCAGCACAAGAATTAATTGTGTATTCAAATTCTTGACTATTAATATTCAACATATCAAACCACTCTGGTTTTGCTAATGAAGAATCGCTTTGATCATCTATCATAGCATAACAATTGACAGTTTTATAAGGATTATCAGATCTACCAATACTTAATTAGTACAATTTTGGTACATGATTTAGCAAAACTATTTCTACAAATTTGTGTACAACTGTTATTCACTCGAAAGTTTGTCTACCCGCCATTCTGTTGCTCATGCCTTAATGTTATTTGCCCACCTCTGTGTTGTGCTTGTTGTAAATCATCTCTATGTCTAACACTTTCTCCTTGTGGCCAATCAATATGCATTGCCCCAGGATGATATGTGCTACCACAATCACATCTAACACTAACTCTACAATTATTAGCACGATGTTTCTTTGATTCACAGCACTTGAAACATATGTTTCGATCACTAAGGAATGCTTTCCTTTTTTCAAAAGATTTTGACTTGAAAACGCGACACTTGTTTAAACTATGATTACTTCTGTGTAACAAGCAGTATTTTTCTAGGTTTCTGGTATTATCATTCACAACTTCTGTTTTCTTGGTTACGACTGATGCCCTTCGGTATCCTGTGTTGCCTTGATTAGACGACTGACTTGGTCCAACTGGAAGAAGACTAGGATCATTGCGGATCCTAGACTGCTCATTGACGAATTTACAAAACACTTCGAAAGGTGGATATAGCACAGAATGATCCTCCTTGTAGTGGTACACCTTGGTTGCCCACCTTTCATGTACAGTAGATGGAAGCTTAGCGATAATCGGCATGACACCAACAGAAGAATCAAAACATGCTAAAGCAGTTGAATAATCAGAGTCCTTCTTAAGTGCTTCAATTATCGACAACACATCGGCTAAATCATACCACTTAGTAGTGTCTGAAAAAGTTAACTTTGAGATTCTGTCAAGTTTATTGAGAATAATTCTGTGAACAGGTTCTGGAGAGCCATATCTCTCATCGAGACGTCGCCATAATTTCTGGATTACAATCTCTGGTTGTTTAATGTGAACAGACTTCAGTGATATTGCGTGCTTACGTAAATCAGCACCTAACCATTTAATCAATAAGTCAATTTCTTCCGCGGGATTTACTTTCAGTTCTGTAACAACCTGTTTGAAAGTGGATTTCCAACCTAAGAAAGTTTCTGGCGAGTCATTGAAAGTAGTTATTCTTGAAACAACAAGTTATTTCTTCAACATGTAACTAGTAATGTCTGTCAAAACATCTTGTGAACTTGGTTTTGGAGATACATGAACACTTTTCATTAAGTTCTCAAGTAATTGTTGTTTGGTAATGTGAATTAAGGACAAAAACTCTTCAACTTGATATCTTTGTTTTTCGAAGATGCCTCGAAGTTCATTTTTTAATTCTAGACTTTGTTCAGTCTTTGTAGTATCGAGAACTGAACTGTAAGTATGCACAGAGGACTTGTAAACTTCTAGCCCTAACTTCAAATTATCCTCATATCTATTTAATTTAACAACACTTACATCAGTGGAAACTTCCTCAGATAATATTTCCGAAATGTTTTGATACTTAATTTTCATTTTTTTCTGGAAGTCTTCTACCTTCTCTTTAAATGCCGCCATGCCTTTATCAGTCAATGTCCTAATTCGACGAGTCATTCAAACCATAAGTCCAGATGATACACTTGACGAGTCCGGTTGATGCGTTGATGATGATGATCTTACTATGCTGTCTCGGTATAGAACCATTATGGAACCTTACAGCTAGTATAACCAGAGGGAGGAATATCCAATACTCGAAAAACCAGCATCGATTTCAACTTTATTTTAATACTCGTTCCTGAATATTATCATGCGGTAAGAACCTGCAACATACAAATCAGGTTGTAAATAAACTGACATACTATTGCAGCATGAAACAATCTACAAGTTAAATTGTACAATAATTAGGCATGACCTTGAACATTCTACCGTCATTCATCTTAACACTGAAGAATTATGAGATGATAATTAAACTTTTAGACATCCAAATAAACCTCAATTTATCTAAATATTACTAGGGACATAGTCCCGATATTATTCAGAATAAACCAAATAATTTCCAATATTAAATAGAAGTGGGTGGGGTGTGACAACGTCCAACTTTAAGTCAAATTCTCACATAAACAGGCGCTAAGCTTTAAAGCATGTACATGTATTGGATAAATCATATAAATATGCAACAAACTCGACCAAACTTACATCATGTGGGGCAATATTGGATCTTAATCTTGTGAAACGACGAGCTTGATAATGCAAGCCAAACAACGTGATTACGACTTCCGGAAGTAAAAACAACCGGCAAGGAATTTCCGCCTATGTCATAACAAACGGCAAGGAAATTCCACCTATGTAATAAATTAGCGAAAAGAGCCGAAAGGCAACGCTACCTAATAAATAGAGCTTGAGCGGTGGCAGCACAGCTTACATTTTTAATAGATATTCTACTTAAAGCAGGTGATGGAATAATCTGGGTGACACAAAATCACAACAAAGTAAAAAATATACATTTAATAATAAAACAAAATTTTACTGATCAGTTTAAACAAAAGTCCCAGGAAACAAAACAATCTCAAAAAGGGAGAAATAACAATACCTTCAAAACTGAATTAAATAATATTTGAACATTATGTGTCCATTCTTTCTTCATCTTTAGCAATAAACACGTTTAGAACATATTCAGAACAGCCAGACACAGTTTACCCGTCGAGACTGGGAGCTGGGATGGAACGTCACCCCTGCAAGACATGCAATATATGTACCTTAAATAAACAAGGTGACGAATTACCTTTTTTCCTGTCCTAATTTCTCTAAAAAAATCTATGTTCTCAAAAACACGTGATACATAACACATACGGTTTTACCCGAAGACTGAACGTGATTAACTCATCGAATTAGCCAACTTGTTATCAGTAATACTCAGAGAAACTCGAAAATAACCATAAAACTAGATTAATAGTAATCAAAGTACTGAAGGTACTTTTAACAAATTATATTTGAACTTGTTTGGATAGTATAATGGTTGTTGGTGTCTAAATTACTTTCATTTGTGCATACTTGCAATTATTCATATGTTTAAAGAAAATATAGGTAACAAGTAATCCCTGCTCAAGCTTTCAAAAACATTCTCAGACAGTTGTTTGGGCGCTCTTGTTGGTTGTCTGCAATCTGGCAATCTATGCAAAACACATAAAGACAATTATTCTGACAAAGATTCAAAATGCAACCTCCAGAGTGTAAACATGATTTTCCTTCATTTGGCATAGTATCCTAATTCTCTTTACCTGATATGAACCATATTCTTACATGGACTAGATATCATCATTATAAACATTTAGACAAAATGTCAAGCTGTTGAAGCAAACAATGCAATCTCTAGAGTGATAAGAGATGTTCATTCCATTTGGCCACATGTCCTGGTTTTTGACCGGCATGACCTATATTGGATCTTATGCGAGTTATCGTCAGGATAATTATTCTGGCAAAGTGTCATCATGCTAAAGTTCAAAATGCTGTCTCTAGAGTGTTAACAAGTTTTTCCTTCAATTTGGCCCAGTGACATAGTTTTAGACCTGACATGAGCCATAGTTGAACTTGGCCTAAAAACCAATATGACAAACATCCTCAAAAATCTCAAGCTGCGGAAGTAAAATATGCGGCCTCTAGAGTGTTAACAATATTTTCTTTCAATTTGGCGTAATGACCTAGTTAATGACCCAACATGATCCATAATCAAAATGTGCATACATATCATCAAAATAAACATTCTAAGAAAGTGTTAACTTGCTCAATGTAATCATGTGACCTCCAAAGTCTTAACAAAGATTTTCATCAATTTGGCTTAATGACCTAGATTCTAACCCAATAAGACCAATATTCATACTTGGCCTAGATATCATTCAGACAAATATTCTGACAATTTCAAGCTACTGAAGCGAAAATGCGGCTTCTATAGTGTTAACAATATTTTCCCTCAATTTGGCCTAGTAACCTAGTTTTTTATCCGTCATAACCGATATTCAAACACGGCCTACACGACAGACATAATGTGATCCCAATACCTTACCTATAGCACTTTGTGCTCAAGTGAGCTAAAAACATTATGGCAAAAGACAAAATTGCTTATCATGCGCAATTTCTTCCTTTCCTACATTGTTTACAGTTGTTTTTAAGAAATATCCTTCACTGATAAAGTTTACATTTTATGGGTTTTTTAAAGCCGTCTTCTGCAGATTTGTGGCTGATGTAAAAAGGGTAATTATCTTAACATTTAATACATGCAAGGAAATGAAATGGGCCGAGGGATAATAACTAAATAAAATTATTAACATTCTTTATCATTTATTTATGTGCTTTTAACAATAACTTGGACAGAAAAATCACTTGTGAACCAAAACTGATTCACTACTAAATAATTAATATTCATTCCTATTTTTCCTCATTGAGTAGTGTCTGCATTGGGAGTGGGAGATCCGAGTTTGATTTCTAGTGTCAGGGTAAATAATGCCAGTATAAGTGGTACTTTGCAAAAGAAACGCAGAGATATAACTTGAATAATGTTGAAGGAAGTGTAAAATACAATTCAAACAGTAATGGAAACATCTTTAACAAAATGTTATCTTCAGCAAGTGATTAAGCAAATTCTACAATGTATCATACATTTATGAAGAATAGACATTTAATTAACTTAAATGGTTAGAGCTAGATATCTATATCTTAATCTTAAATAAAGTTACACCTGGACTGCATGACCACCAATTCGGTCATTTCCTGAGAGAGATGACTTCTGTGCAAAAAGAAGGATATTTTATAAGCAAGAATTTGTTTGATTTTGGCATAGTGTCCTATTCTTTGATACATATTTGAAATTATCCTAGATATCATCTAGAAGAACATTCTGACATGCTCAATTAAAAATTGCAACCAATAGATAGACCACAATATTTTTCTTTCAGTTTACTTTTGTAATGCTATAACCAGTATTTGAACTTGGACTAGATATCGATCATTAAGAAAACCATACTTAGAAAGTTTCAACATACTTAAGTTAAAATGCTTCAAGACTTGCTACACATTTTTACTAAAATTTTGCATTAACCGGACATGACCTAATTTTGAACTTAGCATATTGACAAATATTTTGACAAAGTTTCATATGGCTCAAGTAAAAATATGGGCCTTTGTAATAGTCGTATCCGCCTGTCTTTCCTTAAATTTGAACAATTGACCTGGGTTTTTACCAAACCTTAACCATATAAGAACTACCTATCCCAAAGACAAACATTTCGGCAAAGTTTTAATATTGTTAAGTAAAAGATGCAGCCTCTAGACTTTTCACAAGAACTTTCATAAAGTTGGCCTAGTGACCTAGTTTTTCACCAACATAACCCATAGTTTAGCCTAGATATCATCAAAATGTCAGATTTCTCACGAGTATAAACTGTGGCCTCGCAAGTGTCCACAAGATGTTTCTTATATTTGACTTAGTGACCATACTTTTCACCCGAAAGGACCTATATTATTCAAACAATCGTTAAGATAAAGATTCTGTCAAAATTGCAGCCTGTAGTGTCGACAAGATGTTTCACACATTTCACCTAAGGATGTAGATTTTGCACCAATATCATCAATATTTGAACTTGGTCTAGACAGCAACAAGTCCAATATTCTGACAAAATTTCAACATTGACATTCTCAAATAAATACTGCAGCCTCAAACTTGGCTTTGTAAATTATTTTTTATCCTTGGATGACACATAATCAAACTGAACCTATTACTACAAAGACTCTGCGCTGAAGTTAAAAAGAGATAAAAATTGCCCTTAATTGATCACCTGAGTAATCATTAGTAGCAAATGTGTATTGTAACCGTTGTTATCTCAGAAAATGTGACCAAGAGCTGAAACGAAACCTCAAACAGTGGAGACTGTAAATGAAACAACTTATTAGTAAAGGAAATTCGAAACGGTCATTAAACTTTAATCAATCGAAAGAGAACAACCACCAAAGAAATATTCCTGTGAAGTTTGGTGATTGGTCCATTGGTTAAGAAGGTGATGTCCTTTCAAGCTAAAAGTTCCTTTATCCCCCTGTTTTGAGCCTGGCTGGTAGCTATGCTTTTCAAACAAAGCAATATGGCTTGACCAAACAATGTACAGATTCACTGAAGGAACAGTTCTACTGTAACGTGTACCGGCGTTAAGCCATCGCGGGTGACCCACTCCATAATCGCGATGAACGTTGCTTAACTTTAGGAAAAGTCGCTATAAAAGCTGGCTTCCACAGCAAGGCTGTAGAAGTGATATTTATACCTATACCCCGTTCCCGTTACATTTATCTCCCTTTTCCTGACTTCGTCCCGAAGTCACACAACTAAACACAAGCAGTACAACAGAGCGGAGTCTATGTAACATCATTGGGAACCACCGGGGTTCGGGGATGATGGTGATATCAACCCAAAATAACACCGCTGCCACCATTTGTAGCGTGCACTGGCGTTAAGCCATCGCGGGTCACCTATCCAGTCACTAACCGCGATGCACGTTGCTTAACTTTAAGAAAAGGTCAACCACTCTACCAACGTCGCTATAAAAGCCGGCTTCCACAGCACGGCTGTATAAGTGATAGTTATACCTATACCCCGTTCCCGTTACACTACCTTATTATTTTGAAAATAGACATGTACTATCATAGGAATGGTATATCAAAGTGTTGTCACAAAATTCATAGACGTTCACCAAAGGAACATTTCTACCAAATTATATGGAATCAGACAAGGGGATTCACAGTAGAATAATTTGAGAGTGTTGATACATCCCCCATTCTGATGCTGTAGCAACCAAATGTCTATATATAATTTTATGTATTGAACACATTCGAAAGAGGACCAGCAAATGAACATTCCTATGAACTTTCGTTTAAAATTGGCTGAATGGTTTAGGAAGAGATACCATAATATAAAAGTTAACAACAGACAGAGAGTGATCAGAATAGACCACCTTGAATCTTTGGCTTCAAGAGTGTTTACAAGAATTGTCTTCTATTTGACCTAGCTTATGACAAGACATGATCGATATACGAACCTAGCCTAGATATCACCAAGATACACAGTGACAATATTATTATGGGGATTGCAAGAAAACAGTGGGTTTTAGAGTGTTAACCCTTTTCCACATGCAGACGCAGATGGCATTTGAAAGCATTGTGGCAATTGCGCCGTTTTGTCATGATGGCTTTAACTTGTTTGTTGAAAGTTTTCTTCATTTATACAGTTTCCATATATTTGACCGAATATTTTCAAGGTCATCTACTGCATAGTTGTTGTATGTTGAAAAGGGTACAAGCAAATTGTTGACAACGGATGGACGATGGAAAGAAAGCCACCACAATAGCTCACCTTGATCACTTCTTGGTCAAGTGAGCCAAAAAGGTTTATTTTATTTTTCAGCAATCATACTTTATGATAATTATGATGACCATAATGTTCCAATTAGTGATTATGAAATCATTTGAACTGTAAATGCCTTTATCCTTTCATATATATAACAGAATACTTTGAAAACAATTTCACAAAATTTCTGAAAACCCTCTTTCAGTGTAATGAATGAATAGCTAAAAACATTGTGTCAGAAGGAAAACATGCTCATCATGAGCAATTTCTCATTTTGCCTCGATTTTTTCATAAGTCGTCTGCTGCATATGCATTAAATGTCATCTAAGGGATGTAATGGTTAGCCCCAGCCCCTCATGCAGAAGAATATACAAAAGACAACTTCAGAAACATTATGGCGAACGGAACAAGAGGCCCAATAGTGCCAGTATCTCTCCACTGCCATTAGCTTAACAGAAATCTCTAAACAGCTCCACCACCTGGTGGCCATGTTTTTTGACCAATCACCATGGCTTGAATGAATCTCGTTGAGTGTCACCCAAAGAACTTTTTTGAAAAATCATTTGAAGATCGGCCAAACAGTTTGGGAGGAGAACATTTTTAAAGTTTCCACTAAAGCCAATAAAATGCTAACAGTCCCGCCCCCCTGGTATCCATATTTTACGACAAATAAACATGGCTTGGTGGAATCTGATAGAGAGTCACCCAAGAAACATTTCTACAAAATTAAATGAAAATCAGCGATATTTTTTTTTAAGTTTTTTAAGTTTTCACTATAGCCATATAAGATAAAACAGCCCTGCCACTTGGCGGACATGCTTTTCAAACAATAACCATGGCTTGCAGGAATCTGATAGAGGGTCACCCAAGGAACATTTCTTCAAAATTATTTGATAATCGGCGAGACATTTTCGGAGGAGAAGCTTTCACTATAGCCATATTAGGCATAATAGCCCCGCCCTCTGGCGGCCATAGTTTTTGAGCTATCAACATGGATGGAAGGAATCTGATAGAAGGTCATCCTAGGAACTTTTCTATAATATTATTTGAAAATCGACCTCACACTATTGGAGGAGAAGATTTTTTAAGTTTTCACTTTAGCCATATATAAGGCGAAATAGCACCGCCCTCTGGCTTGGCTTGAATGCATCTGATAGAGAGTCACCAAAGAAACATTTCTACAACATTATTTAAAAATCAGTCGATCAGTTTAGGAGAAGAAGAATCTGTTTCTTTCGGTTGCCATGGAAACAAGAATTTTGTATGGATCAAAACAAATTGACGGTATTTAGGAGAGGACATTAAGAATATGCTTCCTATGAAGTGTCAACCCAATTGGCCAAGTGGTAAGAGGGGAGAAGTCGTTTGAAGCAAAAGTTTGGCGCATGCACGCATGCAGTGAGGACAATTCGCACATCAGCTCGACTGACTTTCAGCCAGTGGAGCTAAATATTGCTTATAATTATGACCAATTGTTACTTTTTGCATGATGTTGTTAAAGGTATTCAATAAACATACATTCATTTAAAGAGATTCCCCATATTCTTTTCCAAGATGTATTCAAAATTGTCTACTGTTTTATGTGGGAAAGTGTAAAATCATGCAGTCTTGTCAGAAATGTATAACCACAAGTTACATTTCATTAACTTAAATGGTAAGAACAAGGCCCGCATATCCTACTCTAAAAGAAAAAGGTACAACCACAATGCATTAAATATCAACATTTCAATCCTTTTTCTAATATAGACAACTCTTACCAGCATTACAGCAGCCATATTGAAAATAAGGCACAAACTGAAGATTATAATACAAACCTTAATTCCTTATTTTTCAACAATGTTTTCAACTCTATCAAAATTCATTTTTGCACCATTCTAGATATTTCAAAATATGACTCAAATTGTATTCAAGCAGACACGCCTTATATATACTTTCATATAAAGTGGTATCAGCTGTCAAACTTTATTAAGCTTATGGCAAGACATATAGTAGGTTCTACGAATACCGTGTTATCACGAATACCAAGGTAAACACAAAACCGGCGTATTCTTTGTTGCGGGCGCAAAATTGGATGTCGTATGATTCTATCAGGAAACCCCGTTATCCTGACGTTCAAATGCTACAGGTGTTTTTTCCAAAAAAGCAATTTTCTCAGAAATTACGACACATCATGATTGTAACCTCCTATAAAAAAGGGAAAATCCTACATGCCCTGACCACTCACCATTTTTTCTTTCACATTTGAACATGTTGTCTATTAACTGCTGATGCCATCATAGAAATTTGAAGTCACATGATTACATTCCTCCAAGTTTTCTCGACTATAGAAAACATGGAAGAAATTAAGGACCAACATTTTAAAAAATGTTTTTTGTTTTTTTGGCATGTATGTTTATGGTGGTTATAAATTTTAATACATGCTATTTTTAAACTTCTAAATCATATACTGTGTTACAAAAATTAGCAAATTGAATCTGAAAATATCGTGTAAATAAGTTCATAGTTTGGAACAGTTAATAAATTAACATTTCAATTAAATATAATTGTTCTAGTGACAAATGTTTTATAGGATAATCATTAAAGAGTTGATACAACAGGACCACCGATGAGTGATTGCCTCCCTTGAATATCAATTTCAAAATGGCTGCAGATGGATGATGCTCTATATTTGGAACTTTGCACAGAAGTTAATAATTAGTTTGTGTAAGTTAATTAACAAGGACATATAAAGGAACGAGTTACACTGGATCTAATTATTTACAGTTAAGTTTGCTTTATTATTATGTTTTAAAAAAAACAACGTAACACCGATAATAGGGAGTCCCATCATAATTGTATTTGATTATTTTTATAACTAAAATGTTCACCTAAGCACAACAAAATCTGTATTTCAAGAAATGTTTTTTTCTTTTCGAACACTTTCATATGTCTTGAAACAGGTTACTATGGTAAAAACATATTGCCATTCAAAGTCTATACCAAAAACAGAACTTAATGATTTTAATTCGTAAACCGACAATTGAGCCTCTTATGTTCTTCTGTCAGTTCACTAGGCAAGGAGAGAGTCAGGACAAGGATCTGTTCCTGAAAAGTGATAAAAGAATATATAGAGTGCCTTTTGAACAACATGTCAACATAATTGTCATTTATATACTTACAGTTAACCCTTGCCAATAAATCACAAATCTGCTGCAGATTTTGTCGCAGGTGGGAAAGGTTCAACTACAAAACGATTTCAAAAATATAGCCAACCTCTATAAATGCAAGTTTTATCATTAAATAGAGTTGTTAATATTGTGACAAAAGGAGAAATTGCAGACTGACCAATTTCTCGTTTTGCAACCATGTCTGAAAAATATTGACTACCTTGAAAAAAGCCGGCTTGGAAAACCTCAACTTGACATTACTCCCTGATACGGGTAATTCGACGCAAGACTAGTATTATTAGATACACCACTTGCTAACAGTAATGGACAGTACACCCTGGTTTTTACAGTACTACCCGCCAGGCTGAACACTAATCATAACATCAGGGTTTTCGCCAATTCTGCAAAGGAATCAGAACGTGTCTGCATGTGCGGAAAGATTATATTTGTTTAGCAGTTATGCATTTTTCCTTTACCATTGTAATTTACACTTATAATTAAAGTTTCACCAGTGAATTCCATATATATAATAAATTTTAATTGTCAAAACTGCACATTTATAATTTTATAGTAAAACAGTGTTTATAAAACATTAAAGTAAATAATTATTCATGTTCCTGGTTATAACACCTGGGCAAATGATTTTCTAGTTGTAATAAGGTCGGCGCAACTTGTGTCTTCTTTTTATCAGGTTTATAGTGTATTCTGGTGACAGGTGAAGTCGCCTTCTTTTTACTCTTTGATGGAACCTCTACAATTCTATTGGTGTGTGTTCTGCTGCAGAAATAAAGTGAAAGTAGGATCCTTGGATGGATTTCTTGCAAGAATAAAATGTATATGGCCCAGTCAAGTTTGAAAATGAGATTAACTATCATTAGATTTGCACTTATAGTAGCTTTGAGCGGGGACACTATATTGCATGTAATCGACCCAGATCAGTCTGATCAGGGCCGACACATACCGTATCAGGGGGATAGAAGTATAGAGTAATGATTCCTGAAACAGAAAATCCGTATAAGTTTTATGCGAGAAGAGATGGCTTTACACTCTTTGCTGAACATCGCCGTCATTTTTACAATGTAATTGGTGAAACACATGAGACGTTTTTGGAATTGGTTCGTAATTTATATATTGAACACAACTTCAGTCATCATAAGTTGTCTGTTCGTAACCGAGTGCGTTTGTTTGTCGTGTGGTTAAGAAGCTATCCACGTTTTCATATGCTTTCGTGTATTTTTAATGTGTGCATTTCCACGATTAAATTAGAAATACTAGCAATGTTAAGCTATTTAGAAAACACTTTTAAATCATTCATAAGATGCTTCAGCTTAATCAGTGTAGAGCGCTTCTTTCAAATAGGCCAAATATTCCATGTCCAGTCAGAGCAGTAGACGGTACCTACCATAGAGCTAACAAACCAATGATAGCACCTCAGAAGCAGTATCATTCTGGCCATCGGAAATGTCATGTTATCCATACGCAAATTATTATGACAATAGTGGTATTATGGTCCATATAGCGAGCGGTGTTCTTGGTCATATGAAAGACGCTGAACAGTATGCACTAATGACAAGAATTGCTCGATGAAGAGCTCCTATTTCATGAAGAATTTAATGTTCTTGCAGACAAAATATATCCAAATAGATACCCTCTTCTTACAGCGAAAAACTGCGGAACTAGAAAGGTTTCATGGAATTAATTTGCATAAATGCAGGAAATATAATAGATATTTAAATGCTGATAGGGTGAAAGGAAAACATGTGGTAGCACAACTAGAATCATACAGGGCCATCATCGACGTGTGGAGACATTCTCGAAGTATTTTAAATCGAATTGTCCATATATGTGCCGGCCTGGTCTGTAGAAGAATATATTAGATTGAACTTTTACATATGTACCAAATCATTGTAAGCCTGGTTTGCTTTAATTTTAAAACAGTTCTCCATTAATTTGTCACTTTTTATTTTCCTTTTTTTCTTTTGGTAACGTTTGAAGGTAGTCCGCCGTCCGCAGTCCGCAGTCGGTATCGGTGTAGGTCGTACAATTCTAATTATAACGAAAATCATTGGGACAGGAAAACAATTTAACCGTATATAATTTGTCCCATTTCAAAACGTTTGTCTGTTTTCCTAATTTAACGACTGAGAGCTATTGATTGGGATTTGTCCTAAAATATAAACAACCTCTTAAATATGTGTTTGTACACGTTGATCTATGGATACTCCAACCCTTATAAGCAGAATATCGATAGATAAATTAATACTTCCATCAACACGATTTTACTTTGGACCACATTAAATATGTGATCACTCGACAATATTTCATTTGACTTTTTGTTTTGTACTCAATCTAGTCTCACGTTGTGCAACTATATATGTACCATGATATTGATTTAAGTTATGTTATATGTGTCGGTACAAAGGTCAATTTGCTTTTTTATAAAAAGTAGAAACTATCAGTAAATGTAGATCAAACAAAAGCTATGGTCTTAACTAACGTTATATCTAATACAGTTGAATTTAATTATGACGGGAAGGTTTTAGAAATAGTATATATTTTTAAAATATTTAGGTATTACCCTTTTAACGGGTGGTTTTTTTTTAGATATACTTTTGAGACATTACACGGTCAAACCATGTTTTTTTTTCTTAAAGCAATACAACTTTTCCAGATATTTCCAGAAAACATACACTCTCATACTAAACTACCTAAACTATTTTGGTCAGTCGACTGGCTTAATCAAGAGAGATGCTCCCCTTGAAATCGATACAATTGACGCTAACCTGACGGTAACCTGATAATTAGGCTATGTAGAACTTTGTATGGATCGATCATTAAAGTCATTGATTTCATTGATGACAATATTTTATAAGTTTTTTCCTACAAGTTCAAAATGTTTGCTTTAATTTGAAGTAAAGCTATAAAAGATAAAATGATAGTTTCATACTTAAATTTTTTATTTTAATAGAGAATATGAATTCCTTCTATATTGCATGTAAATTATTTGAAAAATCAAGATTTTTTTCATTTTTAAGTAGATTTTTATCTTATTTCCAATTTTCTCCAATAATCGTAAAGTATATTTTGTAAAATTTTCATTCAAACAAATTTCAAAAGAATATGTTTAAGTCTTTATATTTCCATTTTCATTTAAAAATGCAGAAATGCAGGTTAGTATTCTGAAAACGCCTGTATTGGAATATTTACCTGGTATGCAGACTATATGCGTTTTTATCGCTTACCAATGACGTGTTTGTAGAGCGTTGGGTCGGTGCGGATGCGAACATGTACTTGTTCCAGCTTTGATATATTAAACGTATTAGTAAAGGCATAAGTAAACACAGCATTTAAAGTAAACACATGGTAGAGAAAATACAATCTCTACAAGACTGGGTACTTTTGTTTCCTTTTTGACAATTTATACGATTTAGTACAATATACCAGTGTTATGAACTTAAAGGTGCTAAACTCCAGAACATAGATATTATAGTCAAAGTTTTAGAAATGTTCAGAAATTGTCTTGAAATATACGTATCATAACTCTGGGATAAAATTAGAGTAATAATTTCTTTTTCCCGTACCATAAACATCTAAATATTTATCGTTTTTGATTAATTTTTACTGGGTGGACATACTGCCAAAATCGTTTTGAACTACTTATTACTTACTTTGTTGTCACTATTATCAATATTTGCAGAAGTTTCAACATTTCAAAATGTTTATCCCCATCTGGAGTTCAGTACCTTCAAGAGTTTAAAATCGAATACGCAATTAAATCTGTTTACACTTAATCAATATACAGATAGAGAACCGTAACCAAAGGACCACAACTCAATTATCGACTTTAGACTTAATCGCGGGCCTGGGAATGGGACGCTATACCTGCAAATGTGCGTCGTGCGACCGCCGTCAACATCTTCTCCTTTGTAACCAGTGGGTCAATTGGGATGAAACTTCTTAGAAAGAGTTTCTTCAAATGTTTGGGATTCATGCAGAATTCTGGTTTACATGGCATCCAAACAAAACTAACTTACACAATCTTCTTCTCCCAAGCTGGTTCGGTGAGTCTTTTTTGACCTATATGGCTATAGTGGAAACTTAACAAATCATCTCCTACGAAAGTATGAGGCCGATTTTCAGATAAATGTGTAGAAATGTTTCTTTGGTGAACCTCTGTCAGATTTTTTCAAGCCCTGTTGAATGGTCGAAAAGCATAGCCGCCAGGGGGAGGGGCTATTTTGCCATATATGGTTATAGTGAACACTTTAAAAAATCTTCTCCTCCGAAAGTGTAAGGCTGATTTTCAAAAAAGTTAGTAGAAATGTTCTTTGGGTGAACCTCTATCAGGTTCCTTATATGGTTAAAGTGAAAACTTAAAAAAAAAAATCATGTACCTTAAACATTATAATTGTTAAGCTAGGTCCTATATTTAGAACAACATTATTTGATAGTTTTCGAAAATATATACTGTAATAAAAGTTTAAATGGTTCTCATAATAAATAAAAAAGCAAACCATAATGCCAATATTAAAAATGTCGTTTGTAGAAGTAATGTATAATCCAATGCATAATTATAACAATACACAGAAATAATTTGAAAAACAGTAACCGTTTAATGGTTATATTTGATGTTTAGCAATTAACCACACTAACTGAAAGGATAAAGAAACGCAGGGAAACAATTCTGCAACAATACTTTATAAATATTGATGCTAAGCCTAAAACTATAGAAACCGGTCAAAGAACTTGTTCCCTGTGCACACAAACGTGTGCCTAAATTTAATCAACCGATTAATGCAACGTGCAAAAGTATAAACAAATAATATGAGGTATGCATGATATATCTAACTTGCGTGTGTGAGAAAAGACTGGTGTATGCAATCATGTAATTGGATTCAAATGTAAACTTCTCGAAAGCGTTGATGACTAATTTTCCAATGGTTGAAATTAAAATCAGAGTGGGATACGCGGAGTTATCTAGATCTACACTGGTTAAATATGACACGAACGTTGTTTTTCTGTCTGGTCATATAATTGAAAATCGAAACGGAAAATGTGTTAAATTGGCTTTTAATGTATTGCACCGTATGTATTTTCCCTTTACACATAATCCATGAATACGAAAATTGAAAACAAATTGTTTACGGCTTTCAAGAATGTCACACTCATCTTAAACAGCTTATACATATTATATATATTCTATTATAAATGCAGATTGATGTAGTACATGCATAATGAAACAAACATATTTCCAGGTCAGTCTCCTGCAAGTGCAACACCCGTTGAGAAATTATTTCATGGATAATCTATCTTACAAATCACGTAAGCCATAACGTAATATAGTACTTACATCATTGTTTAACTGGAGTCGGTATGTTTTGTACATACTAGATTGAGCTGTTTTCTACTGTGTAGTATGTTTTCGACACGTGTATATTGAGATCTACCCGCACGTACACCACAGATGAGCCAGGTGTATACTGATTGTCCGAAGTATGACAAGGATTTCTATGACCTATACACCTAGATGCAACATAACAATATTTCCCCGATTTTATAATTATTAAGACCGCATGTACTCAATTGAATAAATGTGTGGTTGTTTCAAGAAGTGTTTCAAAACGTAAACCTTGGGTATTTTAAGACTATGGTCATCATTCCTGGGAACAGCGTCCATTTCCCTAATATAACAAATATGCAGAAAACGACTTTAAAAACCTCTACGCAACCGACATTGCAAATTTATATAAAAGAAAATGTATAGTTATTGGATTTACTTGAAAAGAGAATTAAGAGGAATTTCTTCGTTTGCCAGTTTGCCACAATGTTTTCAAACGTTGCCTTCTACAGACGCATCAAACTGTAACTGCATGTTGCCAGGGGTAAATTAAACAGGAACTTGTAATTTTGGCATCAAATGAAAAGTGTCTACACTAGAAGTAGATAGGGCTAAAGTACGTATCATGCTTTTTAAAAACGTTTTTTACTGTAGACACTTAAACCATTTCTTCAGAATAACTTATTTTTGAACATATAATTGTTTGTCTTTAGAATACTTTACAGTTTACAGTTTGCACTTGTCCAGGCATTCGTTTGCAGAAAAGCAAGTACAAGAACAAAAAATAACACAAAATTCACTTCTTTTTATCCAACAGACTTTGACAATTTACACAACTTCGGTGTTATATAGTGGGAGAGCGTTCGCCTCATATGCGGGAGGTTGCGGGTTCTCTATCAAAAAATGAAGTAATGACTTAATCTCGTTGGCGCTCAGGATTGAGGGATTAACATGACTTGCTGGTGTCAGGAAACATGAACCAGTAGTACTGATAAGTACCAATGAAACGCCGTGATAACTTTTTTAAACGGCATAGAACACCAGACAAACAATTTGACGCTTTAACAGCCTCCGAAGTATTAGAGCAAATGGTATTATCCAATATGATATTGTCTATTTTACCCTGTCGAGCTATCTATTCAAATTCGAGTTTTTTATCCGTTGTTTTTCTGTACAATCATTTCTTGGTAGTGTAATCGTTTAAAGTATAATTTGCTTGATTAGATAGTGTTTTACACAGCTTTCAACTATATTTAAATTCAGATCACTACAATTGTTTAATTAAGTACAAAAGCCTCCGGCCCATATACAAGCAATCTATAAACATATAAGTATAAATAAATAATCATTTACATAAAATAACATGAAAAACTAATACATTTGGATAATATTGTTAATGGTTTGCTTATTCGTATCGTTTTGAAGGCTTTTTCTTTTAGAGAAATTACAACCTTTCATTAGTAAATTACTAACTCTGCTGATAGGTTTAAATTGACATAGATGAGTCAGTTGTAATTATATCACCACAAACCCTGAGCGCCATAGAGGTAACCTACTACTTCCAATTTAAAAGTCTTTGATATTACCTGACCGGAAATTTAACCATGGTCTCCCGATCTCGGGGCCAACGTTCTAACCATTTAGGTTTCCGAACAGTTATTTAAAGTAGAACAATAGAAAATATATAGTCCCGTTTGTTAAACACCAAATGTCCATGGGCATCAACAAAAGAAGATCAAATGTCACAACATTGACGTTGTTTGTTGAACAGGAGTTCATACGCATTATATGAAAGCTCGAACGGACCAAATTAATGGTAAAGCGACAGACAGACACACATTCACGGCAAAAGATATGCTCCTTTCTTGTAGAATATTAAAGAACAACCCTAGCATCATTTGCAATAAAACATGACTATTCGTTATGATATAATAAGAAGTAGGTAGTATATCAATTATTTGTCGCTTGAATTCGACAGGTAACGTAATGTGAATTGATACAGGTAACGTAACGGTAAATTGATACAGGTAACGTAACGGTAAATTGATACAGGTAAAGTAAGGGTCAATTGATAAAGGTACCGTAACGGTAAACTGATACAGGTAACGCAATGGTATATTGATACAGGTAACGTAACGGTATATTGATACAGGTAACGTAACAGTAAATTGATACAGGTAACATTACTGAAAATAATTACAGGTAATGTAACGGCAAATGTATACATATAACGTTACGGTAAACTAATAAGGTAACGTGACGGTAAATTGATACAGGTAACGTAAGGGTATATTGATACAGGTAACGTACCGGTATGTTGATACAGGTAACGTATTAGTCAATTGATAACAGTAACGTAAGGATCAATAAATATTGGTAACGTAAGGGTATATTGATTACGGTTAAGAAACGGTAAATTGATATAGGTAACGTAACCGTAAATTGATACAGGTAACGTTATTTATATTAATACAGGTAACGTAAGGGTATATTGATAGAGGTAACGAAATGATGAATTGATACCGGTAACGTAACGGTAAATCAATACATGTAACGTAAGGGTATGTTCACTCAGGTAACGTAAGAGCATATTTATACAGGTAGCGCAATGGCAAATTAATACAGGTAAAGTAAAGAAATGTAATACAGTTAACGTAACGGTAAATGTATAAAGGTAACGTAAGGGTATATTAATACAGGAATGTAACGATATATTTATACATGTAACGTAACGGTATATTGATAAAGATAGCGCAACGGTACATGTATATTGATACAGGTAACGTAACGGTATATTCATACAGGTAACGATTTAGTAAATTGATACACGTAACGTAACAGTATATTGATAGATATAACGTGACTGTAAATTTATAGAGGTAACGTAACGGTAACTTTCTACAGGTAACGTAACGTAATGGTATATTGATAAAGGTAACGTATTTTGGGCAAGGTAACATATTTGTCGTAGTTTTGGAAAGGTTACAGGTTGTTGGTATTTTGTGAAGGGTTTAATATATGTTGTATTGTTGGAAAGGTTACAAATATTGCGTATTATTGGAGAGGTTAAAGTTGTGTCGTATTTTCGAAAATTTAACAAATTTTATGTAGATGGGAAAATTTAACGAATTTGACGTATTTGGGAAAAGTTACAGATGTGTCGTATTTTCGGAAAGGTTACATATTTATGGAACCGTTCGTTAAAGATTTGTGTTTTTTGGGTAAGGTCACATATTTATCGTATTTTCGGAAAGGTTACAGGTTTGTAAATTTTTGGAAATACAATACAATACATAATATTTTATTGCATAAAAGCTACAAGTTTTATAACAAGTTGAACAAACAAAAATCATAAAATAGACAATAGCTTTTCTGAAGAGTCCCACGTATAACCGTACATATTTAACCCAAAAGTATTCTCATAGTTATATATATACCCACAATGAAGACAAGTGTTTTGAAATGTAACAGATTTTTCGTATTTGGGAAAGGTTGCAGATTTGTCGAATTTTGGAAATGGTTACTGATTTCTCGTATTTTGGGAAAGGTTACAGATTTGTCTTATTTTGGAAAAGGTTACATATATCTCGCAATTTGGAAAAGTAACAGGTTTGTTGTATTAGAGGAAATGTTACAGATTTCTCGTATTTGGGAAAGGTTGAATATTTGTCGCTGTTTAGCAATGGTTACATATTTCTCGTACTCGGTAAAGGTTGCATATGTATCACTATTTGGCAATGGTTACTGATTTGTCATATTTTGGGCAAGGTTACAGATTTGTCGTATTTTGGAAATGGTTACAGTTTTTCGTTTTTGGGGAAATATTTAAGATTTGTCATATTGTGAGAACGGTTACAGTTGCGTCGTATTTTGAAAAAGATTACAGGTTTGTGGTATTCTGGGAAAGGTTACAGGTTTGTGGTATTTTGGGAAAGATTACAGGTTTGTGGTATTTTGGGAAAGGTTACAGGTTTGTGGTATTTAGGGAAAGGTTACAGGTTTGTGGTGTTTTGGGAAAGATTACAGGTTTGTGGTATTTTGGGAAAGGTTACAGGTTTGTGGTATTTAGGGAAAGGTTACAGGTTTGTGGTATTTTGGAAAATATTACAGGTTTATGGTATTTAAGGAAAGGTAACAGGTTTATGGTATTTAGGGAAAGGTTACAGGTTTGTGGTATTTAGGGAAAGGTTACAGGTTTGTGGTATTTTGAAAAGATTTCACAGGTTTGTAGTATTTAGGGAAATATTACAGGTTTGTGGTATTTAGGGAAAGGTTATAGGTTTGTGGTATTTAGGGAAAGGTTACAGGTTTGTGGTGTTTTGGAAAAGGTTACAGGTTTGTGGTATTTAGGGAAAGGTTATAGGTTTGTGGTATTTAGGGAAAGGTTACAGGTTTGTGGTATTTAGGGAAAGGTTACAGGTTTGTGGTATTTTGAAAAGATTTCACAGGTTTGTAGTATTTAGGGAAATATTACAGGTTTGTGGTATTTAGGGAAAGGTTATAGGTTTGTGGTATTTAGGGAAAGGTTATAAGTTTGTGGTATTTAGGGAAAGGTTACAGGTTTGTGGTATTTTGGAAAAGGTTACAGGTTTGTGGTATTTAGGTTACAGGTTTGTGGTATTTTGAAAAGATTTCACAGGTTTGTGGTATTTAGGAAAATATTACAGGTTTGTGGTATTTAGGGAAAGGTTATAGGTTTGTGGTATTTAGGGAAAGGTTACAGGTTTGTGGTGTTTTGGAAAGGGTTACAGGTTTGTGGTGTTTTGGAAAAGGTTACAGGTTTGTGGTATTTAGGGAAAGGTTACAGGTTTGTGGTATTTTGAAAAGATTTCACAGGTTTGTAGTATTTAGGGAAATATTACAGGTTTGTGGTATTTAGGGAAAGGTTATAGGTTTGTGGTATTTAGGGAAATATTACAGGTTTGTGGTGTTTTGAAAAGATTTCACAGGTTTGTAGTATTTAGGGAAATATTACAGGTTTGTGGTATTTATGGAAAGGTTATAGGTTTGTGGTATTTAGGGAAAGGTTACAGGTTTGTGGTGTTTTGGAAAAGGTTACAGGTTTGTGGTATTTTGGAAAAGGTTACAGGTTCGTCGTATTTTTCGGATGGTTTAAACAGTTCAGTGTACTTGTATGACTATAAATGTTTGTTATAAAGGTTTCTTCTTAAACTTGCTTGTAAGCCTTATAAATCCTAATGTTTGTTTTTTTAAATAATGTGGCCCATTAAAAGACGTCTTAGATTAGAATACATCGACCTTACACAAAGCTTGAACAGAAAATACACTCACGAATAACGGATCGGTAAATCATGTGTTTTTCGGTTTTGAAATTCCGTACCTAAGTTTCAATCCAGTAACCTATCTATACCATAACATCACACGAACGTCCATATTGGACATTTTATACGTCGGTCAACGCTGTATATTAAATACAGAGACGAGGGTTTTATGTTATGAGGTGAGTTGGTCAACGTTGTATATTGAATACAATGATGTAGGTTCTATGTTATGAGGCAAGTCGTCAGTTAACGTTGTATATCATATACAGTAAAGAAACCTTTATGTTATGACGCGAGATGGTTAACGTTGTATATTGAACACAGTGATGTAAGTTCTATATTATGAGGCGAGTCGGACAACGTTCTATATTGAATAATGTGAGGTAGGTTCTATATTATAAGGTGACTTGGTCAAAATTGTTTATTGCAAACAGTGATGTAGGTTGCAAGTTATGAGGCGAGTTGGTCAAAGTTGTAAATTTTATACAGTGATTGAGGTTCTATGTTATGAGGCGAGTTGGTCCACGTTCTATATTGAATACAGTCATGTAGGTTCTATGTAATGAGGCAATGTGGTCAACGTTGCATATTGAATACAGTGAAGTAGGTTTTATGTTATGAGGCGTGTTGGTCAACATTGTATATTGAAAACAGTGATGTAGTGTTTATGTTATGAGGCGTGTTGGTCAACATTGTATATTGAAAACAGTGATGTAGGTTCTATATTATGATGCGAGTCGGTATACGTTGTTTATTGAACACAGTGATGTAGGTTCTATGTTATGTGGCGAGTTAGTCAACATTGTATATTGAATACAGTGATGTAGGTTCTATGATATGAGGCGAGGTGGTCAACTTTGTATATTGAATACAGTTATGTATGTTTTATATTATAAGGCGAGTTGATCAACGTTGTATATTTTGTACAGTGATTGAGGTTCTATGTTATGAGGCGACTTGGGCAACGTTCTATATTGAAAACAGTCATTTAGGTTCTTTGTTATAACGCAAGGTGGTCATCGTTGCATATTGAATACAGTGAAGTAAGTTTTATGTCATGAGGCGTGTTGGTCAACATTTTATATTGAAAACAGTGACGTAGGTTCTATGTTATGAGGCGAGTCGGTCAACGTTGTATATCGGAAACAGTGATGTAGGTTCTATGTCATGAGGCGAGTCGGTCAACGTCGTATATTGAATACAGTGATGTAGGTTATATATTATGAAGCGAGTCGTCGTTTTTAAAAACAAAGAAAGGGTAGGAACTCGTAGATAACTAAATCAAGAAGGAGATTAGAGTATTTAGATTTCTTGTTAAGAATCGCGTTGCTCTCGTGTAAAAAGGAAGTGATAAGCTTTTTAACAATTTCCAACTTATAACAAATCTGCAGATAACCACTCTAAGAACAAATTTAACGTTTCCTTGAATGAAAGCATACTCACTGAAAAGAGTTTATGACTATGAGCAATTTCGCTGTAGACACGTGTTTGTACACGTGCATATATACATTTCATAGAACACATATCTTAACTACATTTGTCAGGGATCATTTATTTGATACAAATTTAAAAGTTACTTCTCAAGTACCCACACTGTTTTTTTCAAAACCTGCCAAGGCATCAAAAATCGTTTGTATCTGGGAGAGTATCACTCCAAGTCCGCCATTTTGAATAGAAAATCATTGTCTCCAGTTAGAGCCACCATCTTTTCGTTGAATGGTCTGTAAAACTCGTACAGTAGCTTTTGTGTCGTATTCAGCATCGGTCCTTTGGACTTGTAATAGTTCGGCCGTCCATTTGTGGTTAGTTTTGTTTTTGTCATTTTTCCCAGTACAACATCAGACACACGACCTATTGAAATAACAGAGAAGAGAATAAACATACATCGTTCAGTTGGGTCATTTTACGACCAGTCTAGATTCAGATAAACCTGCGATGCTTATCAACATTTTGATCAGGATCTTCACTTTTATGTTTTACTAATTAGTAAGGATGGCAACGGTTACCGATATTACTAACCGGTTACTCGTACAATTTTGTAACCGGTTACCCGGTTAACCGTCTAGATTCATAGACAATAAATATCCACTGTTTTAGTCGATTGTGATTGTGCATGTAACTGGTTCCACCAGTCCAAGACAGTTCATTACCACACAAACTGCACTTGACTTTGTTATTATCAGCACAGCGTTTGAAATACTTCCAGACAAAGGATGTAGCAGGCGGCATTATGGCAATATATTCTGTAGATCTTTTTTAACGAAGTGATTGCTAAACGATTTATAATACGTCGAATGAAAAAGGTACATAGCTGCATATCTTTAAAAACCAATTCAGGAGAAAATGTGTTACAAACTTCAAATTACTCTTCCAATCGTGTTGGTAAATAATAATTGACAAAAACAACAATTCAAATGTATCACACGGGACACACTCACTCCAATTAGTTGTATTATCAAAACAAACGCCGAATATAATTAATAAGTCATTATCGTATAATTGCCATAAGACGAGTGCGGCTGTTATCGCAGTAATGTAAACACTGGCCGATCGAGGTGTGAATAATTAACCTCTCATGTCAGATACGTGTGACAAATTGAACAGAACAAAAGGTGAAACACAACTGTGTATATATTTTATCTTTTCTTCCGCGTACTCGGTTACCGAAATTACTAACCGATTACTCGGAAAACGTACGGTTAACCGAGTAACCGATTAATCGTTGCCACCCCTACTAATTAGTGATACGTTACTTAAGTTATTTATATGAATATGGTTTGAACATAAGACACAGTAAATAATAAAATAGTGTTAAACAGAACAGAACTGCATAGCGTCGGTGTCAACATGTTGTCATCCCTGCCTGATAGGGCCAACTGTAGCTGATTGATAGATTGGGGTTAAACGCCGTTTTTAACAATTGTTCGCAGTCACATCACGGCAGCCAGTTCACCTACAGTCAGGGAATTAAATTCGTTATTTTATATTCCATAGAACATTATCTTTCTTTATTTGAAGAAGTTACTCAACTCATTTCAAGAAATCCAAACAAACTTTCCATCGAGTCACGTGAACCAATCTCTTTTGATTTCACCAGATGTATCTGTTCCCTTGGAAACAGCCGTAAAAGTTCGTCCATAAACACATGGTACGTGCCGTATGCTAGAGATAACTAGTAGAAATGGAATACATTTTATAGTAATTATAATGTAATAAACAATTAATAATATGAGCCTTTCCACGAGAACAATTAAATAATAGACACTGCGTAAAGTATCTTCCAGATCAGCCTGCGCAGTCCGCCTATGCTAATCCGAGCCTAAACATTCCGTCTCAGTGGGATAAAGGTATAGATTAATGCTTCCATAAACAGAAGACCCACAGGACGCAAAAAAGTATCTAAGCTGCATGCTTAGGCTGATCCGGATTGATACTTAAGGCAGAGTCCACAATGTTGCTTTTTCTCGCTTAACGGCCCATATTTGTTATCCAGCTTCAGAAAACTGTATCACATTGGTGGGTCACAATGCTTGAACAACACAATTTATTTTAAATATGTTCTCTTTTCATTTTAAATATGTATTTTTTTGTTTATAAATTACGCTTACTAGATACAATGCAACAACACAGACCACATGTACTGGACATTTAAGATTGGCTTGATTTTCAAAAATCTGGTAAATTTTAACAAACTGAATGCACGAAACCCGCCATCTTGGAATTGTACGTAAGCAACGATTATGTTCTAAGTGTAAACAGAATATAAATGATGATGAATTTTAAAAAGTGAGATCATTTCTATAAGGAATCAATGAAATATCTTAAGAAATATTATTATAACCATCCCAACTCTAACAAACTTAAAAATCTTATGAACTGTTTAGATATAAAACACTTGTCAAATTAGCTTTAATTTGTAAAATCAATTTATAAAAGTTTAAAAAATAGTAATCCTCCGATACCGAACATTCCTTATAGTATAGATGAACTTAATTGTTGCCATACGACTGCATGAACCTACTGTTTCCTTTTATAATGATTTCAAATATTTGTTTAAATTTGCTATGATTTACTGTTTCATTACTGTTTGAACATGTTGTTATCACATGCATAGTATATGCCTTGATATGAACAATATGTTCAAATGTTCCTTAGGACACACGGTACACATTGATATCCCTTATCAGACTCTACACGAGTAGACATGGTACACATTAGTATCCCTTATCAGACTATACTCAAGTAGACAAGGTACACCTTGGTATCCCTTATCATACTCTACACGAGTAGACAATGTACACAGTGGTACACCTTTTCAGACTATACAAAATAAGACAAGGAACAACGTGGTTCCCCTTATCAGACTCTACACAAGTAGACAATGTACACCTTGGTATCCCTTATCAGAATCTAAACAAGTACACGTAGACAAGGTACAAATTGGTACCCCTTATCAGAATATAAACAAGTACACGTAGACAAGGTACAAATTGGTACCCCTTATCAGAATCTAAATAAGAACACGTATACAAGGTACAAATTGGTACCCCTTATCAAACTATACACAAGTAGACAAGGTACATATTGGTACCCCTTATCATAATCTAAAGAAGTACATGTATACAAGGTACAAAGTGGTACCCCTTATCAAACTATACACAAGTATACAATGTACATATTGGTACCCCTTATCATAATCTAAAGAAGTACATGTAGACAAGGTACAAAGTGCTAACCCCTTATCAAACTATACACAAGTAGAGAAGGTACACATTGGTACCCCTTATTAAACTATACACAAGTAAACAAGGTACACATTGGTACCCCTTATCAAACTATACACAAGTAGACAAGGTACATATTGGTACATCTTATTAGAATCTAAAGAAGTACATGTATACAAGGTACAACGTGGTACCCCTTATCAAACTATACACAAGTAGACAATGTACAAATTGGTACCCCTTATCAGAATCTAAAGAAGTATATGTAGACAAAGTACAAATTGGTACCCCTTATCAGACTATACACAAGTAGACAAGGTACAGATTGGTATCCCTTATCAGACTCTACACAAGTCCATGTAGACAAGGTACACATTGGAACCCCTTATCAGACTATACACAAGTAGACACGGTACATATTGGTATCCCTTATCAGACTCTACACAAGTAGCCAATGTACACATTGGTATCTCTTATCAGAATCTAAACAAGTACATGTAGAAAAGGTATATATTGGTATACATTATCAGACTCTACACAAGTAGACAATGTACAAATTGGTATCCCTTATCATAATCTAAACAAGTACATGTAGACAAGGTGCACATTGGTACCCCTTATCAGACGATACACAAGTAGACAATGTACAAATTGGTATCCCTTATCAGAATCTAAACAAGTACATGTATACAAGGTACAAAGTGGTACCCCTTATCAAACTATACACAAGTAGACAATGTATAAATTGGTACCCCTTATCATAATCTAAAGAAGTACATGTAGACAAGGTATAAATTGGTACCCCTTATCAGACTATACACATGTAGACAAGGTACATATTGATATCCCTTATCAGACTCTACACAAGTAGACAATATACACATTGGTATCCCTTATAAAACTCTACACAAGTAGACTATGTTCACATTGGTATCCCTTATCAGACTATAATCATGTAGACATGGAACACATTGGTATCTCTTATCAGACTATAATCAAGTGGATAATGTACACATTGGTACCTCTTTTCAGAATATACACAAGTAGACAAGGTACACATTGGTATCCCTTATCAGACTATAATCAAGTAGACAATGTACACCTTCGTACCTCTTATCAGAATATACACAAGTAGACAAGGTACACCTTGATACTCCTTATCAGACTCTACAAAAGTAGACAAGGAACAAAGAATTACCCATTATCTGACTCTACACAAGTAGACAAGGAACTAATTGGTATCCCTTATCAGACTCTACACAAGTAGACACTATACAAATTGGTTTCCCTTATCGTAATCTACACACGAAGATAAGGTCCACATTGGTTCCCCTTATCATAATCTACACACGTAGACAAAGGCGTCTATAAACCAAAGTAATATGTGAACAGTTGTTTTGTGTGTGCGTTTGGTACAAACAGAACATACCCATCGATATCTATAACGCTTTATGATCTGTTATTCTAGGCACATTGTTAATAGTTTATAAAAAATTTCCATATCTGAATCGTTATTATTAAACAAATGTCTTAATCGTTTACGCATTCCACGGTATCAAATCCTAATTAAATTGAGCTGATGCAAGATAAAAGGGTCAAGCTGGCTTTTGAGAACATCAAAGATCGATATCAACCTGTGTGTATGCGCACGGCCTGATCGCGATATACACTGTTCACGTAATACATGTACGCACGCAAGCTTCTAAGTATATCATGAGCAGGGTCCAATTCCACTAAACTTAATTAAGTAAACTTAAATACTTGAGTGTGTTTCATCATTTTTATTTTCCTAGTTAAAATGCGGACTCCGCGTAAAGGGTCGACCAGGATAAGCCTAAGCATGCCGCGCAGGCCAACCCGGAATGACAATTTTCTCCTCCTGTGATTTTTCTGTTTCAGGAATCATTACTCTATACCTCTTTTCCTCTGAGACGGAATGTGTCGGCCCGGATTAGACTGGGCGGACTGCGCAGGCTAATCTGGGTCGATATATTTCGCATAGTCGATAATGTTGGTTTTCTAGTGGAACGGCTCAAATGATAAACTACGCTTTTAAGTATTTAAGTATAACTAAGTAAGGTTGGTGGAATTGGACCCGGGTGGATGAAATGATCTTAACCTATACTGTTCAGATAAGCAAACATGTACATGTTTCCATGCACTCGACTATTTGATTTTCAAAGTCTATATGTATTGCAGGTACTCACAATACCTGTAACATCATGATAATGGCACTCAACAATTTGAACCATTGCCTGTATGTATTGTGGGTACTCACACTACCTGTACCATCACGACGATTGTGACACCATCTTAGACTGTATATTAGTTGCAATTGAGCTATTTTATGTACACAAGATCCAGTTTACTCCTCTTTAGGAAGGTTTCCTACGTTACATACTTGTTTATTTTCTCTATGAAATCATTACAAAAAAGTGAAATAAAAGCGGAATAGAAATTGATAGATACGAATTCGAATTGAGAAAATAATGTTAACAATAGTTTGTACTTGGAATTGAACATACTGCTGAATCCAACGGATACACTTACACGCAATTACATTTTTACATGAACTATACTATCTTCATTGTACAGTGTTACATGTACCAAACAAACATGCAACAGATGTGTATTTATCTCCCTTTTTTTAATTATTTACTCTAGTCATGTAACAGGGACCGCCTCGGTGGTGTAATGGTTGATCATCCGCCTTGGGTACGGGAGATCGCGGGTTCGATATCCGGTATAAATGGTAGTAATGGCTGCCTCCTTGGCGCCAATGGTTGCGGGGTAAGCATTACGACTGACTGGCATTTGTCAGGATAAACGGACCAGCAGTACTGGTAACTTACCCGGGGAACGCCGTAATTTAACTGAACAAGTGTTAAAAACGGCTTTAAACTCCATACGCTTAATAATGTAACAGGTAATTACACCCGTTTTCACACAAGTACACTGTCTGACGCCTCTGCAGCAGACAACCTTTAATTGTATTGGTGAAAATCAAGCAATCTATCCTATTGCCACAATATTTTCAACGCTGTTCAATAATTACAAATGTATACTTTCGTGTATAAAAGATTTCCATACTTTTGCCTAGATATTTTCGAAGAACATTTGATTAAACCGTTCCCCTGGCATATTAGGAACTTATCATCTTTGGGTTTGTTTACTCTCGCACTCGCTTGGCTATACAGCAATACTTAAGGCATTGGACATTGTAATACAAGTTGCAATCTTCAGTTCAACTTGAAGCTACAAATGTACCAGAATTAAAGTTAAACACAGATATAGGTAGCAACATAATATAAACAGTCGATTTAAAAGAGCTTTATTCAGGAAGAGAATGCTTCTTCTGGTTTGATCCAAGAGATTCAACACTATTTTAACTCGGTAATTGGGATGGTATTATCAGAGCCCTAGATAACGGACATTGTTCATGTTCTAAAAATCCTTATTTGACATTCAATTTGAGTAATTATATAAATATTGTGTGGAAAAAACAAATTTACTCCCTGTTATATAATCCCATGAGTATTATCCACTGTGATTTTCATTAAATACTTTATCAAGATCATACCAAGTGTATAGTCCTCAGATAAAATGGATTAAGATGTCAATAAAAATGGATAATGACATTGAAATATTTCTTTGAATCTTCATTAATGTACAGTAACTAATACACGGTCAAGGATATAACATATATAACTATTCTATACATTGGACGGGTGTTAAAGGAATAAATAAACGTAAAGGTAGTTACCCCATATCTGAACAAGGGGTCTTTATAATTAAACACGTCCGTGTTGTAAGCACAGAAGCGCAATGAATGGACGCTCAAGCACAGTCGGTAATCTTGTATTGCTTTTACAACAAGCTCATGGAAATGCTGCGGACTCGCCTTTTCTGTGACATCCTCATCTTTTTTAAATGAGAAGTAGTAGTCGGAATACATTCTGAAACGTACAAATGCTGAAACTAATGACCCAATACTAAAAATAATGACCCAAATGCTGAAACTAATGACCGAATACTGAAACTAATGACCCAATCTTGAAACTAATGAGTATGAATGAATACATCTAAGGATGATTTATACACACGAGCTGAATCACCTGAAACTGTTTGCAAATATCAATATTGCCTTTGGCACTGAAAGAATAAAAGCAGGGGTCTAAGGCTGGAGTCTAAGCTCAGCCTTTTATTCGTTACGGTCACTGGCAAAATAAATGTTAGGTAAAATGTTTGCTGCAGATATATCCGTAATACCTTTGAAAATTACGTTAAACTTCAATTATTCAACTTGACGTGGATTAAACCCAAACACGGTGCACGTATTTCTGAATTTGTTAATCTTATACTTGAACCAATGCCATAGACGCAGATCATGAGTAACGCTTGTGAAAAGTATGCGGTTTTTTATGTCTTAATGCTGAAAGTATAGACCGGACGGACAGACATACAGACGTACGGGCATGGTAATAACAAAAACCAACCCATTTGGTTGCGTGTAGCGGGAGTGAGTATGAAGTACATGTACTTACAAATATAGAGCTGGATTATGTTTTGTAAAATAAATGACCAAAGCAGTTCTAAATTGAACGTCAATCTTCACGTTTTTATGTCAAGTTTGAATAATCTTTGCTCCAGGAAAACCAACTTTTAAGTTAGTAATACACGTAGGGAATATATGCCTTTATTTCCATGTTAAAGATCCAAATTGACCCAAATAGATACCGATTTATAGAAGGTACTTGGAACCTTCTGCGAATAGTTGGCGAGCAGTGAATAGCTAGATCATAATGCGGGTGTGTGCTTCATGATCGTGATCTAGACTGTTCGTGTGTAATAAGTGGTGCAGAGGTAGAGAGTTGACCTCTCGTACCAAAGGTTCTGGGTTCGAGGCCCATAATGAGCGGGTTCTGAATTCGGGATTTTTCAACACAAACGACTTGGTTAAGTTAAGTTACTGGTTAAGCCTCCAAAAAGCAGGCATCGAGCGTGATTAACATAAGCTGAGTGCTTGTTTCGCAATCGATGTAACATAAATAAGTTTAATTTAAACAAAGACTGTTCGCAAATGTATACAAACATAAATCAGTATACACACGTAATAATTAATAAACAGCTCACCTATCCACAGGATCCCTGACAACCATTATGAGTTTGGCTTTTGGTAAAAACTTGTGGATATAATCCAAGATAACGTATTTGGGTTCCTTTAAACCAGCATTTCCTGGCATCTTTCTCCAACCGTGGTTCAGATTTATATAAGTCGTACTGGCATCACCTGTTATGGTAAATGTATATGAGTCATTACACTTGAAAACCAAAATGATGGACTCTGCGTAAGTATCGAACGGGACCAGCCTAACCATGCCGCGCGGGCTAACCCGGAAGTCACTTTTCGCCTGAGGAGGATTTTTTGTTTCAAACATCATCATTCAATAAATCTATACCCCTGAGACGGAATGTGTCAGCCCGGATAAGTATGCGCGGACTGCGCAGGCTGATCTTGGTCGGTTCGTTACGCAGAGTCCATTATGTTGGTTTTCCCGCGAAACGACTCATATATTTTAAAAATATTATATGCGATTCCATTTAGGAATCCGTCGAGTTGTTTTCAAGTATTTGAATTTAGTTATCCTGGGTCTTGAAGCACTCGTGACAGTCACGATGAATTGCCCTTAGGGACTTTTTCGAGAAGTACTAATTGAATTTAAGTTCGTTGCAATATGACAATTCGTGTCTCGGAAATCAATTTACAATAACTGATAAGCCACGTATAAGTGTATAGGCGTCGTGATTACAATTAATTATTGTCAAAAGCGTACTTTTGTAGATAAAAATCATTAACATGTACAACATGTGGCTTACTACACATGTCTACCCTGTAACAATGAAGCATACACGTTTAATGTTCAGCTGTTTATGGTTCTGGAAAGTGAAAGAGTCAATTGAAAATCATTAAAATGTACAAAATGTGGCTTACTGCATATGTCTACCCAGTAAAAATAAAGGATACACGTTCAATGTTCAGCTGTTTATGGTACTGGAAAGTGAAATTATTACTTTAATTTTATCCCAGAATTATGATTCTAATAATTCATGACAACTTTTGAACATTTTTAAAACTTTGACTATAATATCTATTTTCTAGAAAACAGCACCTTTAACAGTTAATGATACTTGATTGCTGTCATGGGGTTGAAGCCTAACCTAATATGTTTATAGGTAGTACTAATCGTCCAAGTCACTCTATCTGGCAAGAGACAGAGATGTGCGTATTGGGAATTTACTTCTTCACAAACATTGCATCATTCCCACTTAAATCTTAATAAAGTCAAATAATGCACTCATTTGTCATTAAGCGAGTGTTTCATGAAGGAATCATAAATATGAACCTCGTTTGCCAATTCGGTTTTCCATTGGTCACGGTGGATTGCCTTATTCATGAACATTATTTTTTATAATTTCCTTGTTTTATATTGAAAATCTATAACTAGAATATTCTAGCATGAAGTCGAATTGGTTTGTCTAGAATCAAACACTTAGTAGCTTCGAGTATTGTGCATAATCTCCTGGAACAGTAGCAAGCGAATATTTATATTCCAGTACCATCACAGTTCACCATTATGCAACTTCGAGTGACTGAGCATGGCTAACTACGTACGAGGGACGTTCTGAAAGTTTTGAGACGATATCCATATAACACTGCTCCTTTGACAAATCGTTATGAAACTTTAGCATGTAAGAGAATGTTATATTTCAAAAGCTAATGTTCAGATTATAGTATTGTGATGTCAGCCATATTTTCATATTCGTATCCATAGCAACATGCGTTGTAAAAAAAAAAAATATGAATCAATAAATTGAATAAACTGATTTAAATATAAAAGAAACAAAATACGATTGTCTTCTACTGTTATTACAAACCTTTAGAGACATGTAATGGGTACTTAATAACTTTTCCCCAAATTCATAGGCTACGCTTTTTAATAGTTTACGCCTCTGACGACCCAATAATAAAAAAAAAAATTCCCAAAACTTCCTAGGCTACGCTTAATTAAGTATTTGGTTTACGGCCCTGACGAACCGACTCGTCAAAGCTCAGAAAAAAAGTGTTGGTGGATGTTTTTGGCTATTTAAAAAATTATGTTGTATTTCTAAGCTTAAAACGTTCCTCCAAATGCAGTTTGTTAAGTCGGACCATTGTATTCTTGCTCTATGTTGACTATACATGTGATTTTTTTTTTAATTTCATAAATGCTAAATTTTGATGATAGATATCTTTAAAATTGTTAAAATTACTTTGTATTTTTTGTTTATATACTCCCGTATTTTTTATCATACCTCTGCTAAACTGGAAGGATAATATACCCCCCCCCCTTTCTCCTTGCAAAGCTTGTGTCACACTTTAGTATTTAATTGAATAAGAGCCGATTTAAAATCGTTGATTGTTAAAAATTAAGAAACTTAATTGACACTTTAAAGTTACAGTCAATGTTAAGCAAACTGTAAACCAAATGATTTCTGATCTTAACTTGTCATTTCACGACTAAACTTCAAATGCTGAATACCACATAGATCTATGCATATCAAACGTCTAATCCCTATGTCAAAATTGACACTTTTTGCACTTGATAACTTTTTATTATAGACTATGGTAGCCACGGGAGCAATATAGGCACATATTAGCCATCTTGTTTAAATAAAGGAACATTTGGCCTTCTTGTTCAAATATTAAGATCCTGTCTGTTTTAACAGGTAATTTAAATGTACTAAACTGCATCTGCTTCCTTTAAGTCATGCTTCAAAATCATGCGCGGCGTCTTTGATGCTTTGTATCAAAATTCGTCTTGTAAATACTCTTTAATAATCAAATTTTCGACAACTTGGTCTTTATCAAGATGTTAATGTAGGTTTGTAGTTTGTTTAACGACATTTTTGACATTATGTTAGTGTTATTATGGCAGCAGGATTTATCTATGATACCTAGGTAAACAAATCAGTACTTGGCTAGTAACTGTGTCTTGCCGAAAGGGACTTCAAAGTGACCGCCGCGACTCAGGATTTATCCCATGACGCCCAGTTCTATATTCCCGACTAGATATATCCAAACTGGCCACGGCGAATTTCCTGTACACTTGTAGAAAAGAGCGTCGAAATCAGCTGAACAATGAAAATGAAACATCCGGAACAAACAGGATTGTATCAACCATATGTATTGGTTTCCAATCGGCGAGCTGTTGTTTTTTCAAACTTGACTCTGTTATATCAATACTCGTTTTATCTTTTTTTAGTTTTTCCATTTTCTCACTTATTTCACTGGTGAAATAAATAATATTTAATTCATGGTGCAGTTTTTTCAATATAGGTCTGGTGCCTTAGGAGCAAATGAAGACCAATGTAAGACATCACGAAAGTGCAGGTTAATCTGGATCTACATTGTTCGCAAAATTAGTTTAAAATATTGCATCACAGCATAAGTAAATGTCATTTAAATGTACAATGGTATAAGTGTTAATTAAGATATTTTCCTTATTGAAAGTCGAACCCCATTTTCAGAGTCGCTTACGTCTGTCAACACATTTAATCGAGAGGGCAGCAGTCAACAATTACGCTGGCGACCGACAACTTCATATAAACTACCACAATGAATCTTAAATCAATGGGCTATAGGTTTATGTAGAAAAACAACCACTTACATGTACCTAGTGTGGTATAATAACTCAAACACAGGTGCTGGTTTCATAAGATATTTAATACACAGTCTGTCAGCAAAGTGAGCCGACGGCTAAGCCGGTCTGAGCCGAACTGACCAAATGAGTAAGATTGCCTTCATTATATAGGGCTTCTTAACTCTTATGTAACAGTGGACACGTGTACCCATGACAGGTGGACATGTATCGTTTGACAGTTATAGTACAATAAGATACAACCTGTCATTCTGAATACTGTATACATACATGGGAATTAGCCATGTCATAAGAAATAATGTAGATATTGAACCCTTACTTAAATTGGCATCGGCCACAATAAGGATAAGGAATGGTTAAATATCACACTAGCAGAACTTGGATTACATGTAATTAAGAACTTTAATTCCACAATATTAAGCAAACCTTACTCTTGACCTGCTCTTATGGAAGTTTAACTGCGTATAATGTCTTAAATGATCGGAATACTTACAGAAGATATATTTGTTCACATATCTCGTTGATTTGTCATCATATGAATGTTGTTCAATTTCCTTTGAGGCATCGGAAAACATTCTAACGTAAGAATATATATCATCCGATTTATTTACTGTAAAAGAAACAAGAGAAGACACATTGGTATAACTTTAAAACAGCACAAATACATTTTTTAAGTTGTTTAGATAAGTATTTCAGTAACAATTAAACGTCTTATACTGTCTTAAACTATCTTTGGGTAAAGAACATGTCCTTTAATATCACGTATTTTTAATAAATACTTACCGAAGAGGAATTTTGTACCAATGGTCCTTTCTGTTTTAGAACAGGGTGAAAATTACCCTTACGCAAAATAGCAATGATTTGATATATCAGCTAAAATGTTCTGATGGAAGACATAGTATTTGCATATTTAACTGTCGCGTGAAGACTACGTAAAACGTAAGCAATCAGTAAGTATAGGCATACATGTACATGTACAGGTAATTGACTGACCTATCCTAAAAGGATCGAAACTGATCCATGCACATGACTAAAAGGACAGAAATCATAGCCACATAAAACGTGTCCTCGTCGTTACTGTCTGAGGTATCGCAGCTCGACGTCGAGAAATGACAACAACTTGCTAGCCTGTTTATTCGACATTCGTGACTTTACGAGTGATCAATACATCACAACGTGTTACTTTAATGTTTTTTCTAGGTGTGTTGTATCTAAAGAATTAGATACTATTCGTTTTTCAATTCCTAGAGTCCAGCAGATTAATAAAAACAAAATTGAAAATGTGTGCTCTTCATGATAAAAGCATGAACTTCGGTCCATATATCCTGATTGACTTAACAATTTATTTTATAAATGAATGCAAGTTTAATACGATCAACTCCCGGTGTTATTCCAACATGACTTACATGTACCTAAGTTAAAAACGACCAACAGTCTGCAGAATTATATTTTCAATGATGCTCTGAAATCGATTTAGAACGCAGTTTCTATCCACAAACTACCTATTGATAATTACAAAATGAAAAACTTTCGGTGTCAATTATCAATTATCGCATGTACATGTATATCTCGCTCACATTGTAGTCAGCAATACTCTGGTCATAGTTAAATCATTTCTCCTTTGATAGACTGTGAACATTAATCGATTAAAGAGTGTTATGCTTATAATAATACCCGTACCAGAACACTTGTGTTTGGTGAGGTATAAGAACTGTCGGGAGTGCTAAGTACTTGACTCTCTAGCACTCTTCGTTTCTCGACCTCTGTACAATGCATGTTTTGGCGATTGACATTATTACAGCTATATCACGGCGACAGTTCAATTATATATGATCCCTGGGTGAACAAACAAGTACTAGGTTAAACAAAATGTGCCTTGCACAATGGCACTACACCATTACCGTCGCACCGCGACTGGGTATCGAACCCAGGACGCCCGGTTCCAATTCCCTGACGAAAATCACTCGGCCACGGCAGATTCCTACCTTTAAGGTAATAACCATTTTGTGGATACACTTTATTACATTTTTAACCATTATCTAACAAAGCTTTTGTAAAACACAAAACAGTAATATTTCTTTGAACATAAATCGAGTCTATCTTCCCTTGAATCAAACATAAGTTTTGATGAAGATGATATTACAAAGGTTCTCAAAGATCCCTTTATCATGTCGGTCGATATTGTGACCTACTCTTTTGCGGCATAAATAGTAGTCATTCTTGGCTGCTGTTAGTGACAATGAAAACAGTGTACTTGTCAGAAATCAAAATAAGTATCAATTCTATTCACTAGATGGAGACATTGTATTCTTCTAGAGAAACTGTAAGTTTATGATGACATTGTACTCAACACAGAATATTGTACAGAACCGAAATATTCCCTCAAAGTTATGAAGTTACTTGACGGAAAATGACAGCATGACTGATCACTTCAACATATGACTGACACAATTGTTGGTATCTATATAGAAAACATTGTCATTGTAACTAGGGTAGAAGAGGTCACAACATATTATTCAATACGGAATTCCATTAGGGCCATCGCCTATGAACGAAATAATCTGAAACGAGAAAACACGAAATCACGAAAGTACGATGACGAAAACGCGAAAAAAAACGATGATGAAAACGCGAAAGTACGATGACGAAAACGCGAAAACACGAAATCTCGATAGTACGATGACGAAAACGCGAAACTACGATGATGAAAACGCGAAACTACGATGACGAAAACGCGAAAACGCGAAAACACGATGATGAAAATGCGATACAATTTCGCGTTTTCATCATCGTACTTTTGCGTTTTCGTCATCGTAGTTTCGAGTTTTCGCGTTTTCGTCATCGTACTTTCGCGATTTCGTCATCGTACTTTCGAGTTTTCATCATCGTAGTTTCGCGTTTTCGTCATCGTACTTTCGCTTTTTTGTCATCGTACTTTCGCGTTTTCGTCATCGTACTTTCGCGTTTTCGTCATCGTACTTTCGCGTTTTCGTCATCGTACTTTCGCCTTCCGGTACGCATGCGCAAAATAATATTAACAAAACAAAACAAATGGACGACTTCATACAAAGTCATTTTAAGAGAGGCTATGCCCTACAACGAAATAATTCGTTTATTGAAATCGGATATGGGTATAGATATAAGGTGAGCTTGCACCAATTGTTATTAAAAATACAATAGAAAATGTTTGAATTCCTGTATGCACAAGCGCACCGGAAGCCGAAAGTACGATGACGAAAACGCGAAAGTACGATGACGAAAACGCGAAAGAACGATGACGAAAATGCGATACTACGATGACGAAAACTCGAAAGTACGATGTCGAAAACGCGAAGACACGATGACGAAAACGCGAAAGTACGATGACGAAAACACAAAACCGCGAAAGTACGATGATAAAAACGCGAAGGTACGATGATGAAAACGCGAAATTGTATCGCATTTTTATCATCGTGTTTTCGCGTTTTCGTCATCGTACTTTCGCAATTTCGTCATCATGGCTTCGTGTTTTCGTCATCGTACTTTCGCGTGTTCGTGTTTTCGCGTTTCAGATTATTTTATTCAAAGGCGAATATGCAGATGGCCCTAACGAAATTCCGTAAATCAGGCGTTGACAGCATGTTATGATTGTTATTATTATTGTAAAACAAAACAAGATATAAGATTGAAACAAGATACAAACGTCGTATGTTCTTCCTAAGTGCATTTACAAAGCTGAGTAATTATCCATTAGCAATTTGTAGTTTAACGCAAATAATAAGACAAAGGTTTGTAAACACAAGTTCAACTGTTGACATCGATTGGGTTGGAGAACAGCTATCATACAAAACTCTTTCACCACCCCAATCACCTATGTTTGAAAATACTAAGCATGCAGCATCCCACACACTTTGCTTCTTTGCTCAAGCAATATTACGTAAATATGAGAGTGCTGATGAGTGAAGTCGAAACGGCAAATTTAAATGAGGTAAAGAGTTTGAAAAAAACTTTTACCCACCGATTGGAAAGAGTTGACACTTTATTCTGAGAAAATGGTTTAGTTATAATTACGCTGCAGATTAATAGAAAACAATACAGGTAGATGAAAAATCGAACACAGTAAACATTATAAATACAAATACTTTTATACAAATATAAATCAATATGCGTGTACGTTGATGCGGGGAAGCACATAAGCATCCACAGATACATCACAGGTACATATGTATTTAATGTAGTAAACATACTTAAGAAAAATTGAATACAGCCAAACTTTTAAATTGTAAGGGAACCACCGAGAGGAATGTCAGTCCAAAGTTTACGTTTGAAGAAAGGTCGCTGTTTAAAAAATGTCAAATATATATAAGAAGGTGTAAACCTTCTTGACAAATGATCGTTATTTTGTATTTTCAAATGGCTATCAAGCTTTCAATAAAAGAAGGATAGGACAATTGCCGGTTTAAAATAAATAAAGCTGCATAACTGAAGAGAACGCTTACACAGGATTATCCAAACTGCATTACCAAAAATGGAACTATATCAAACTGTATTACCAAATTCACTGTTTCAGAAAATAAAGTTCACACGAAGTATCTGAGGTAAAAGTGACCACACTAAGCGTTTGAAGTAATAGGCCTACCAACTATCCAAAACGTTCATCACCGGGACTATAAACTTTTTATCTTCTTCTATTTCTTTGGATATTCTTGCTCACACTGAGTATCTAAAGCCAGAGCTATAGAAAAAAAGGCGTTTTGCATGTTCTAAACTCTTTATTTGAGCCAAATGAGACGATGGTTTTTAGTACCCACATCATAGGATTTGTTTGGATAAAAGGAGAGATATTGCGGGAAAAGAGCTGTATACCCCTCCTTATCTGGACCTCTGTTAAAAACACATAGCAAATGAGATTAATACAATAAATGATGTTGTAACCTTCACACAATGGTCATTTAACAGACACAGTAATGCCGAAATATATAATCCAATCTCACGTAGGACATGCAGCCGAACAACAACCAAATACAAACATTCACAGTCTTGAAATGCGAACCATCTTGAAATAAATGGCTGCAATTTTGAATTTTCAACAGGCGTATTGCTTTTTTCATAAAGGTGATGTTTGTGTTCAAACAAATAATAAAGATCATCATTTTCCATTTTCAAACGGCTAATTAACTGACAACCATTCATAGCAGGTGCATCACAAAGTGCATGGGTTTTCTGCTAATCTTATTAGCTACCACGGCTCTTATAGTATATGTTTATCACCTTTTAACTCGAACTGACGGTTTTCCTTTAAACAGGATACGAAGAACTGTTATTGACACATATATGTATATATATATGAGGTTAATAAAGTCTGCAAAAGCAAAATTATACCGTATCAAATATGCTATCCGCCATCTTTGAAATAAAAATGAAAAAAACATTTATTGAGATTGCATCAATGACTTATTGTGTTCTAAACTGCCTTCTCATTCTATATTCGAAATTCCGAGCTTTTGCTATACAAGGCACTCTATATATTTATCGTAGGTTCGAACAAAGGCTCGCTCATTTATTCCTTCCGATGATTAATAAAAAGCATTGTGACTAGTGCATTAGCCATTAAACAGAGAGCTAAATGGTCTATTTGGAAAAACAGCCAATTACCTGGGAAGAATGTTGTAACAACTACTGGTGTTACCCACTCTCCCAAACAGCGGAAACGCCACCATAGGTGAACTGGCCGTGATATATCTCAAATTCCATAGCAAACTGCACTAAACACTGCAATTAATCAATTATTCATCGTATATCTTGTAAATTTGATAATCTTAAATATCGATGTACCTTGTATTTTCTTTCAGTGTTGTCAATATATATGCAACGCATATAAAGGCAGGTCTTGAATAAACTTACTATGTCCCTTCCCGGAAAAGAATTGCATCTCCTTTTTAAAAAGACGTATCGATTCGGGGTGTTTAATCAGATAGGTATATAAGGCTGTAGTTCCACATTTTTTCACTCCGATGATAAAGTAGTAGGGTAGACACTGCAGACCATCTTTCTCATACCAACAAGGATTCTTGAAGCGATCATCATACGTCCATGGTACCTTTAATATAAAATGAACAACTCGACAACTCGCCACGAAGATAAACTTCCCCGAAATTAAACTCGCCCTACTACAACTCGCCCGTAATTATTTTTATCACGCTAATTCATAAAACTATCTGCGTAGTCCCTATAGTTATCTTATGTTGATTGAGTGGGTACATACTGAACGTTGACTTTGTATTCAATGTAATATTTATCGACCTGTCATGTCAGTATATGAATCGATGAAGCTTTACCAAATAGAGAAGTGATTTGCTAGTATGAGATTATTAAAATAATAATCTTCATTATATTTTGATGATGCCCTTAAATCAATTAGTATATGAATGAGAATTAATGAATAAATACACTTTACTTAATTTAATTAATAATATTTTTTAAGTGAATTGGATGCCTGACTCGTAGGAAATATATGTGCACTATGTATCTTAAACACCCATGCGGAGAAGGGAACATATCCATAATCTGCGAATCGCAGGAGTGAACGATGAACAGTAATAATAATAAAGACTTTATTTATAGAGGCTGCACAGTCGGGCATGTCCAGTCTTCCCTGTGGTAACAGTCATGAAATCCAGGGCCACGTTTTATCAATATGGTCCTAACTAAGACCAGCCTTAGGACCTTTGATAAAACGGCTCCCAGGGGACCAACTGCGTAATAGAGATAGTACTGAGTTGCATCATTGCATGGCAAACAGGAAGTCAAATATAATGGAACAACTGTGCAATAGTAATAATCACACTAAGTTGCATCATTGGATCGCACACAGAAAGTCGATTTCCCCGGATGTAAGGCATGACAAAGATAGCACCTTGCAACGGCAATCAAGATCTGATTATGCAGCACTTATACACATTTTCTTAAAATGCTTTCTGATATTGATGACGATGATAAGGCGATCTGAAATCGTCGACTCTCAGTATATGTGCAAAAAAGCAAGAGGTATTAAGCGGAACCCGCCATACACTTAATAAGAACGTATGGAGATGTGAATGATTCCGGTTCAACGCAACCTATTGATAGAAATCTGGCCATGATTCTGTGCGAAACAGTTCCGACCCAAAAACTTCCAAAACGTTATCGTATCAAAGGTAAAATAATCCCAATGCCAATAAGTTCCAAATCGCTCAAGGCTATTCGCCAGCAGAACTTAAATCATTAGGTTCGTAGCCTATATTTATTTAACCATATGTTTGGATAATTACAATTTGGGATGTTTTTAAGCTAACCTCAGATTGGTTGACACCGGCCTTGGCATGTCCAACGGCTATTCCACGTTGTTCAATTGTATTTTGGATGTGGGTATTGTTGAATATTCCAAATTGACCATGTGCTTTAAAGAATTGGTACTAACCCACCATCTTCCCGTGCAATTGTTGCTTAAGCCCCAGTCCCCCCGACCTCCCGGAGTGTCCCGGAGCGTCCCGGACAGTCCCGGAGCGTCCCGGAGCGTCCCGGACTGATTTTTGGCATTTCCGCGGAGGCCCGTGTTGGGTTCGGGACAGTCCGTAGCTGATCTGGGATGGTCCGGTGTCATCCGTGTTGACACCGTGTTGGGTTCGGTATGATCCGGGTCATTCCAGGACGGTCCGTGGCGCTGCGGTAGTGGTACCGGGGTAATCTGTTTTGGCTCCGTGTTCATCCGTTGTGGTACCGTGTTGGGTCCGGGCTCGTCTGGGGTGACGACGTTTTGCGACCGCCGAGAGACGGTCGACTCAATTTCACAAAGGATTACACCGGATAAAGATATCTATTGATCCGGGCTGTTCCATGTTATTCCGGGGTGCTCCGTGTTGGCTCCTGCTTCGGTGTGACTTTAGCTTTAAGTTGATGCATGGTTTTACACAGTTCTTCATAAATCTGCTTATCTGACCTTATTATCATGATACAATCTGATTCAATGGCAAATATTTAATATTTCGTGTACAAATGTTGATGAATAATAAAACAGTTACATTGTACATTCATTCAAAATATCCGATCGAGAATGTGTTTTAGCGAAGACTGAAAGAAAATGAACGCTGATAGTTTCTTGGGGAAAGACTTAGAGGTCAAAACAGCGACCAGTAGACCGTCGAATAAAAAAAATGCATCTATATAGCAATCTTGCACGCAATCAAATGAAGACAATTACGTTTGCTTACAAACACATGCCTGTACAGTTGGTTTTAAGGAATGCTCATTCCTGGGTGAATTTTGTGTAGTTTATACCTTTAAATTATGAACAGGGAAAAAAAGGCTGTTCTCTGTGTTCGCTTTTATGAATGTCACATTTGGTTGGTCCTGAAAAGGGCCATTTTTTTGCATTCTGTCATTGTAAATTTACCCCCAACCGAAAGAACTCTTCTCTTCTTGTCTAGGCCTAAATAAACCAAGTCTGGTTGCTGTTGTTGAAGCGTTACGTCCTCTCTGGGTTGTTCGTCGTTGAGTTGGTGATAAATATTGTAGATTCGATACCGAATATTTGTTATATCAACTGCAACATTCGTGAGTACTCTGCGTGAATCAATGTTGATTTTCATTTTTACATGTCCCTTCTTCTGTTTATATTGTTGTGTGTAGGTATATAAGTGATTGTGAGTAAAACGTTTTAAGAAAACAATTGATAACACGAAAGTCAAATAATAGAGTGCAAAAAAAGCACTGCCGAACAGTCTTCCACAATGGCACCCCTAATTGGCCGAATTTCAATCCGCCATTCGCGTCAAGCTTGACTTTCTTGCATGAATCTACGGGAAGGACAAGATGACCAAACTTAGCGTTCAGCCAACCACAGGTTCCGTCGTACAGGTACTTGTTTTACCCTTTAACCCATATGCATGGGCAAAGGGAGACCACATTTTTAGTGCCATAATTCTCATAACAATGAAGAAAAAAACATAGTTCTGACGGAATACATTATTTTGACATGAATTAACATGAAACAATTTCTTGACTAAACATTATTTTGGTAGAAAAAAACACTACCAAACATAAATATTTGAGGGCGCGGATGTGGTAGTAAGCACCCTCAAAAAAGACAAACATTGGCGAAAAGGAAGGGAAAAATAAGGAAAATTGCACTGATTTCGGAAAAATAAAAAATGAACAAAAACTTCGGGGATTCAAAATGACATGCTGCTTTGATACTGTTAGGGCGGATTGACCTACTTTTTCTCATAATTAAGCTTGACAAATGAAATGCACTAAACGTGGAATAGGAACAAACCAGGAAAACTTTGAAAATACATCAATGAAAAAAAGTAAATACTTTTTGTCGCCATTTTGTTTAGCTAAATGTTGCATGTCTGCTAAATCAGCTTGCCACTGTTGACAAATACCATCCACAATAGCTGCACGTCTTTTGAAACGTCTACGTATAGGTTTATTTAAAGTACATGTTGTTTCTCCTTGCAACCATCCCCTTACTGTCTGATATGTTAAGCCCTTCATAACGTACTTTGCAGCATGATACAGTTGTTTAATACCAGAATAGGCTTCTGAACTATTTATGTTTTCTCAAAACGAAATCAAGTTTCTGTAATCAGATTCACTTTCAGTGACTTCGTCATCATCTATGTTTTGTTTTTGCATCCATTTACATCTTGCTTGATTACCAATATTTTGTTGTGGAACGTTGCTTTCATGCAGAGCCTTTGAAAAAGTTTCCCAGCCTCTTGGTTCAATTCCTTTTCTAAGTCTTAATGAATCTTTTATTAAATCAACGATATTTTGAACCGTGAAGTCTTTTACCTTTGTATGAAATCTGTAACTTGAACAAAGGTTCAACATACCATTGCGCCTTTTCTGTTTCTGATATAACTGACATTTTTCCAATATACCCGACATCTTATTCTGTAGATGTACTGCATCTGCAATTTGTCGGTTTGTCGGTAATTGAGGTCTTTGTTTTTGACGTTTCATGTCCTCTAAGATTTAATAGGGTACAATAACCATTTTCCTGAATGACGTTGTTTTTACAGGGACTTCAACGCACTACCAATGCCTCCGATATCAGTTTTTCCTAACAATGGTAATAAGGCTCCTGCAAGCAATGGTAGAAATCCTCCTTTTTGATTCAGGATATGTTCTTCTTCCGAATGGCATTCGATTTTGATGCAAGCTGTCTGAGTTGTTGATGGCTTGGATGCAACTTAGTTTCCTGATAGTCAAATGAACATTGTCTTTTAAAACGTTGTGAAAGCATTCCGAAACACAATCAATGACAGTACGATTAGCTGTATTTCACTAGCCTTTCCTCACGTTGTGTTGTGACTGTATCATAGCCATCACCTTTGATCCTTGTTTTGTAACGATTAGTGATTTCTGTTTACCCATGTTGACACTATCTCTCTATCAAGTGGAACTATATAATTCTTCACATTGCAATACTTTGAAAGCAAAGTGTGAATACAAAGCACCTAATGCTGCTGTTGCTGCTGTTGTAAGTGGTACTGTCGTCAGTGGTGAAAATGGTGTAATATCGTACAAGACTGTAGCACGAGTTACTGTGTACGGTGATGAACCAAGTCTACATGATTGAAACTTTACTTGTTTGCTTGGTATCACTTATTTATTGTCTTAAGTCTTTTTCGACTTTGGATGTTTGTTCTTTGAATCTTTTTTCTTGGTTTTGGTTATTTTTTTACTTTTATATTTTCTTCTCATTGTAATAAATCTTTCGTCGATGAGAAAACGATTATTTCCTATTTTAGTTGGCCTTATCCTTTGTTTGTCAGCATCAAATTTGAAAGCTGTCTTTTCTCCGTCCCTGCGTAACAAACTTCTGATTATAGCTCCACCAAGAAACCCTCCTCCACCAGGCCAATCAAACTTGTTTATATCATCTTTATGTTTTGTCATATATGTAACAGTCTGTTTTGGTAATTTGATTTTATGATCAAGAATGTTTTTAGCAGCCAAATTAAACTATTTCAATATTTCTTTTAATCCTGCTTTGAGTAAAGCTTTTCTGGCATGTTTGTTGGTTTCATGACTTAGGTCTTGCAAGGCATGATTGACCGCTTTGGAAGTGGATGGAATATCCATAGTCACACACAAAGACCAGACAATGATAAATGAATGTCAATCTTCTAATCTTTAGTGATTTATAGTGGTGAATAAACAATAGGACCACGATCTTTTGTGTGTGTACCATCTGCTGAAGATATCCGTTCTCAGTATCAATTCCTTTTGAGTACGAGAATAAATTCAATCACCAAATATACATGATCTTTAGATGTAGCATCTTGGCAGGCACATATAAAATTAGGTGCTTGCATTTGATTTGGCAATGTCATTATTTCATTCTTTTTACGTTCATTTTGAAACAAGATCATGCATTTTGATTTCAAACTAATGGTTCGACACGACTTGGACTGTTGAAACGTATTTTGTGTGATATAAATGACATTTCATCTTGGTAGGCCAATATCCAGGGAGGAGGTGCCCATTCCATAAACATAGACAATTTCAAGATTTATGTTGGTTGGTGAAAGAAAGAAATAATTATAAGTAGACCACCTACAACAAAAAAGGCCATTTTCAGGGCCAGCCAAACAAATTAGAAAGTTCAACTTTTCAAATCCTTCAAAAATGCAAGAACGATAACTCTGCATGACATTTTGTAAAAATGCCTTATGTTGCCCTACATTGAGGGGTAACACACTTCCCTGTAGGGGAATATGTGGCATCATATGAATGCCCCATACTACCCTCCCTGGAAGCCTTCTTTAGGTCCATTGCCATGGAGGGCAGTGTGGGGCATGACAATGATGCCCCATATTCTCTTCGCTTTCCCCATCTTTAAGTCCCATACCTTACATACCACTGCATTAGACTCCATGTCTTTGTAGTTTAACATTCCATCAGAAATTGTAACATGTAAGTTGGAAACTGTTAATTTTGCAGTCCCCTCATTTTGTGGCATAATTCTTATCAATTGATTCAGGTTATTGTCAGATTTCATAGATTCGAATTTACCATAACACATATATATGATATAAACACAGAACAATGTTGCTAAACACAGTATTGTCTTCTTTAACGTCATCATACTTGTAAAGCGTTCCCTTGTCGTATATTCTCACTTACATGTACATATTGATTATTCACGTTCTGTAACAGGTGCATGAATTGTGTTGTGCACTACGTGTCAGCAGTTCAAATTTGTAAAAAACTATAGCCTAGGTCTCTAGGTAACACTTTCAAAAGTATATTGCGTCTCAAAGCGATAATGTTTCTAAATAAGTATATAGCACTGACTAGAAAATTGCAAATCAAATTGATTAATTTTCTTAGACAATTTGACTGCAGCACATTATTGACTGCATTCTCACTTACGAAGAACGCATTCCCGACTCACTATATGATTATTGTATACTTTGGTATTGGTTTATTTTACATATAAAACAGTTACAGTATTTGTATGCTAATATTGCACATTGATATTGCACTAAGATCCGCTAAGAATGACACTATTTCTATATACCGTTACTAAGTATTGTAGTTCAAAGACATATTTGGTTGTAGAATCGCTGTAAATATAAATAAACGCTTTACATCGGTGGCTGGTGTGTTTCGTTGACCATTTATATACATTTATCTGACTAGTATATTACAAGTACCAACATGACAAGACGGATATTAGAAATCAAATACACATCGGAAAATATCTTTAAACGCAATCACTTATCGTTAACTCTCGTTGCATTATCACTCTACCGTCGATATCTCCTGTTGTTGCTATGTACAGTTATTTATATTCCACATATTTGGGGTTTTCTCGTCACATGCGGACATTCCAAATGGAAGCAAAACATTGCAACAATCCCGGGCGATATAAAATAAAGACAAAACAGTGTTAAACAAGATATAGACAGAGAAATGGTAATACGATCGTTACTCTTATGTCAATATGCTTTGTGAATGTGGTGGATAAACAAAGAATTGTCGTACATTGTACAATTATATGGAAACAGCGCATAATGACTGTAATAGATGGAAAGTTGGGAGATTTTATTAACAAATTTACCATTTAATCATCTCATTATTTATAATTCAAATAATTAACATAAACCACGAACAATCAGTTAACCAAAGACAAACCATGAATTATGCAACTTTCATTTTCAACTCTCATAAATTTATTAACGGGCATATTGGTGCAGAAATGCACTGTTTTTGCCCTTTATTTTAAGCAGGGAGCTTATACGAACTTTTCCAAAATATGTTGCCCTGGAGATTTGTACAGTATGAGTTCAAATCTGAATGCAGAGAGTATATAGATGTCAATTATATTGAGCGAAAAATAAATAAACAAACAAGAGAAAAAAAATAAAATAAAAAATAAACAATATAAATCAATAAAATAAAAAAATAAACATTAATAATCTATACTATTAACTGATCTACTAACTTCGTGGGTATACCAAACCAATACATCTTTTTCTTTACATATCTTTATTCAGCATTAAATATAACATATTTATAGCCAATATACATATTAATATTTTACATAATATAAGGTTGTATACAAGAAAGCCTTTTCCGAGAAGTTCCGATGGAATATGTAGAATGTATTTTTCTATATCTAAGCATTTGAAAAAATATTTATGATGTTAAATCTTTTTAAATATTTTATGTAAGGTTTTAACGTGTGGCAGACTAGGTTGTACATTCTTTTTGTTTTTTTTGGTTTTTTTGTTTTGTTTAAATAGACTTTTGAAATCAATATATATTTAGGTTAGGTTAAAACGTTTTGAAAACATTGGGAATAGTGCGAGAAGAGTTACATGATTAGAAACGCTTTCCCAGAAGAAAAGGAAACAATATAATACAAATTATCTATGTACAAACCATTATGAATAAACCCAACAGTACATGAGATATACACTCTAAAAAATAACTGAATGTAGGAGGAATACATGAGTCCTATCTGGACCACAAACAAAAATTGAAAACTTTATACATTATGTATATAATTCCGAAACTTTATTGATTTGAACAATGTTACGGGATATATATACTACTTATGTAAGGGATGTTAACTAATAATTTGATGATGAGTTTATGTAGTGACTTGTTAGAAAGGTAATAGCTTTTGTTTTATTTATGTGATATTTCTTCGTTTAAAGGCGAAATATATATACTTTGATAAGTTTATTAATTCATTTATATTTGTTGTGGAAAGCAATGATTTAAATTTGTGGATTGTTTGCCAATGACAAAAGTATGGTTTAAGTAGTTTGTTTCTTAGATCATAATATTATGGGCAGGCTAACAGGAAGTGGTATTCGTTTTCTATTACACCCATTGTGCAATTTTGGCATATTCTGTCATTTCTCGCTATACCTTCGTGTCTACCTTTTTCAATCTGGAGGTTATGGGATGAAAGTCTAAATTTGGTCAATGCTATTCTATATTTATCAATGTATAATTTATGTAAATATGGTTCCAACTCAAAATGTTGCTTATATGTACTATACAAAGATAATCTGTTTGAGTTAGTTATGTTAGAGAGCCATGTCTGTTTGTAAATGTCTAAAATTCTAATTTTGATCGTATCTAATTTAATTTCCCATTCATGTTGATGTAACCACAATTGTTGTAGTCCTAATTCATTTAGTGATACCTTAATTCTATATGCCCAATTATTACCGTTGTATGTTTTGTTTTCGTCAGCGTCCTGTTTGAGTATGCTATACATTGTTTTGATTAGAGTTTGTTTATTAAGTTTTAAAACTTTTATCCAGAATTTAAACATAGTAAGTGTTCGATGTATTTTCATTGGATACCTGCCTGTTTCTCCGTATAAGCCGTCTAAGTTTGTGGACTTTCTCACACATAGGATTTTTCTGAGAAATTTGCAGTGTACCTGTTCAATATCTTTACACTCGTGGTCACCTATTATTTCTGCACCATAATTGAGTATAGAACCAACAAGGCTGTCAAATAGTCTACATTGTTCTTTGATATCAAGGTCAAGTTGGTTCAGGATAATAAAAAGGTTATGAAGAGCAAAGTATGAACGATGCGCAAGTTTCTTCTGTGTTCGGTTTATTTTACCATTTTTAAAGAGATTAATTCCAAGGTATTTGAAAGATGTTACTACATTTAATGGAATAGTGTTTAAAGTGAAGTTATAAGTAGTATGTCTTCCCAATTCAAATATCATGGCGTTTGTTTTCTTAGTGTTTATATTTAAACCCCACGATTCGCAATATCTCTATAAATCGTTAAGTAGTGATTGTAGAGCTGTGGGTGTATGCGCGAATAGTACCGCGTCGTCTGCAAAGAGGAGTATGTATAGACTGAGATCGTTAAGTTTAAATAAACCTTCTATTTCGCAGTTGAAGTTGTTAGTTATGTCATTTATAAAGTAGAGAAACAAAATTGTTGAGCTCGGATCGCCTTGTTTTACACCGATGTTCGAGTTAAAGAAAGACGAGGTTTCAGAGTTAAACCTAACTGCTGCTTTTACTGTATTATACATATTTTTAATAGATTGAATAAATTTAGGGCTGACGTTTTCTTGTAATAATTTCTGAAAAATAAATACTCGATTCAATTTATCGAAGCATTTCTCAAAATCTATGAAAGCACAATATAACTTTTTACGGGAATGAAGAGTATGCGTAATAATAGATTGTAGTAGGAATATACAGTCAATTGTTGATTTTCCCTTCTGAAAACCAAACTAGTTTTCAATGATTTTGTTCTGGTTGTCTGACCATTTTGTAAGCCTATTAAGCAATATTTGAGAATATATTTTAGCAATTATATTGATTAAAGTTATTCCTCTATAGTTTTTTGCTTCATCAATATCTCCTCCCTTGAATACTGGTACTATAATACCAGAACCCCAGGAACTTGGATATTCTCCGTTCTGGAAGATTTTGTTAAAAAGTAATAACATTACCGGTGAAATTTCTTGGAACGCATGTTTATACACTTCTGCGATTATTGTATCTAATCCGCTACTTTTATTGTTATTTTGGGAAAAAACAGCCTTCTCCAATTCATGTATGGTGATTTCTTGATCTAGTTCATTATCGGAAAGTGTGTGCATGTCGTTATCATTGCGTTAATGTTGTTTGTCATATTGTTGTTGTTGTTGTTCATTATTTATGCTGTATAATGTGTTAAAGTGTTCATAAAGATCGTTTATTTCTATATTTTGTGAAGATTGTGCTTGTTTTTTGTATTGTTGCTTAATTTTATTCCAAAATTGTTTTGGATTCGATTTGCTCATTTTTGATAGTTCTGCTTTTTGTTTGATATTATATTTATTCTTTTCATTACGTTTTATTGTGTTATATACTTTTTTTGCATGTAAGTAACTGTGTCTAAGGTTTACATCGCGTTTGTTTTTTAAAAATGCGTTTCTTGCCTTTTTAAATATAACCCTTGCTTCATAACATGCTTTGTTAAACCATGTTTTTTTTATTATAAACCTTATTTGTACCTGCTTTATTTGAGCGTTTGGTTCCAAATACTTCGTGTGAACAGTTGTTTAATACATCAATAAACTTATTTGAAATTTCATCAGTATTGCAGTTATTGTCGCTTTGGAGCTCGTCTATTATATTTGTTAAATCTCTTTCTTTAGTGAAAAGGGTTGTTTTAAATTCGTCTATTTTTGCATCATCCCATTTTATAAATGACTCGTTATTATGCTTTGAAGTTGTATTGTATTGTAAAGTCTGACGTCCGGCTAGATGTATTTCTAAACCAGAATGGTCGGAATATTCATTTGGTTGAAGCACACTAAAATGAGAGATACAATAAAAGTCATGTGTTTTCAGTAGTAAATAGTCAACTAGGCTAGACCCGTTTATTGAATGGTATGTAAAATCACCGATACCTCTGTCGTTATGCAAACGCCCGTTACCTATGACAAACGAAGTCGAATGACAGAGATTAATCAAGCGTTTACCGTAACTATCGATCACGTGATCTTTAGAAACACGTGGATTTTTGTTTACAAAATTTGACAGTTGGCTGTCAGTGTCAAAATACGGGTCTATTTCCAGGATATCAGATACATTGGATGTGCGGGAATTAAGATCGCCTATGAGGAAACATTTTCCCCTTTCTTCATATCTTTCTAGATTAGATTCTACAACACCCTGATGCTTTAATCAACAAACTGTTATTTTAACGCCTTCGGCATTAATCGAATTATCCCTCATTAAAAACGCGTCGATAGAGATAATATACGTTATATTATAAATACATAGTAGGAGCAATCTCCTAAGTGACACGTATGTGGTAGGAGACACAGTCTTAAATTTTCTTAGTAAATGTTTAACAATTATAATAAAACAGTTTTTCCATCGGCAGTATGACGAGCCGTGTTAAACTTTGATCGTCTGGAATGTTTATATATCACTTGACTTTAAGTAATACACTGTACGACCAGGAAGACGTATATGTCCTAGTTAAGGACATAATCATGCTCTAAAACGCTTCTTATCCACTAGTGCGTCATTCATTAATGCTTAGCGTTCCAGGAAAACCAATTTTTGCGCAATTATTACTACTGTAAAAAAATCACATGCTCGTGCATCCATGCTCAAGATAGCAAGTGGATACTGCTCCGAAGTTTCTTGAAACCTTAAATGGTTAATTGGCGAATAGTAAACATCCTGATCAAGCTGCACAAATACGCATATCTCTCTGGCTATACACTGCTCGCAGATGCGCTAAGGCATGTTTTCGCAGAGCACCAATATTCTTTGGGGCGCCAGGTATACATGTATATATCAAAAGCTCATTTGGGATAACAGGTATTGTTATAAACCCACGAAAGTAATACGTCTCGCAACCTACTCACCTAGTTTTGTCAGCGAAGCAAGGATTGAGTGTTTTGTGATTTACACCGCTTTCAATAATTTTGCAGTTAAATCACGGCGTTTTCTGGGTATGTTACCAGTACTACTGGTCCACAAAGAAGTTCTATTTATCACAGACGATGGTATGAAATGAATATAACAATGTTTCCCCCATTCTTATAAGTATTAAGACCACATGTCCTGTAGTTTATATCATTGAATGAATGTTTGACTGTTTGAAGAAGTGTTTCAAAACGTAAACATTGGGTATTTTAAGACTATGGTCATCATTCCTGTGAACATCGTCCCTTTCCCTAATATAACAAATATGTAGAAAACGACTTTAAAAACCTCTACGCAATCGAAATTGCAAATATATATAAAAGAAAATATAATTTGTTTGATTAAATAGTTTTTTACACCGATTTCAACTATTTTTTAATTCAGTTCAATTCAATTCTTTAATTTATTACTATAAGGCCTCCTTAAGCAATGTATACTCATATAAGTATAAATAAATAATTATACTCATGAAATAACATGAACAATTTATACATTTGAATAACATTGTTAATGTTTTACTTATTCGTATCGTTTCACTCAATGCTTCTTCTTTTAGAGAAATCACGACCTTTCATTTGTAAATTACTAATTCTGCTGATAAGTTCATATTGACACAGACGATCTCGGGGCCAACGTTCTAACCATTTAAATTTCCGAACAATTATTTAAAGTAGAACAATAAAAAATATATAGATGCGTTTGTGAAATAACCAAATGTCCTTGTGCATCAACAAAAGAAGATCAAATATCATAACATTGACATTGTTGGATGAACAGGTGTTCATACGCCTTATATGAACGTTCTAACGGTTCAAAACTAATGCACATTGATAACGGGACAGACAGACAAACATACATGGCAAAGATATGCTCCATTGTTGTAGAATATTTAAGAACAACCCTAGCCTCATGTTCAATGATATATGACTATTCGTAATGATATAATCAAGAAGTAAGTAGTGTATCATTGAATACCACAGGTAACGTAATGTGAATTGATACAGGTATCGTCACGGTAATTAATACAGGTAAAGTAAGGGTCAGTTGATTGAGGTATCGTAAGGGTAAACTGATACAGTTAACGCAACGGTATATTGATACAGGTAGCGTAACGGTAAATTAATACAGGTAAGGTAACGGTAAATTGATACAGGTAACGTAACTGTAAATTGATAGAGGTAACGTAAAGTCAAAGGTTGCCGATTTGACATATTTGTGTTATATTTATGATTTCTCCTATTTGGGAAAGATTATATATTTATCGGTTTTCTTTCGAAAGTCGAAAGTTTGCATATTTTTCGTATTTGGGAAAGGTTACAGGTTTGTAGTAATTTTGAAAAATGTTCCAGAATTCTCGTATTTGGAGAGGGTTCTAGGTTTGCCGTATCTTTTGAAAAGTTAAAGATTTATCGTCTTTTAGAAAAGTTTACATATTAGTCGTATGTTGGGAAAGGTTAAAAGAGTTGTCGTTTTTTTGTAAGGATTGCAGATTTCTCGTATTTGGGAAAGGTTTCATATTTGTCGTATATTGGTAACGGTTACTGATTTGTCGTATTTTGGGCAAGGTTAAAGTTTTGTCGTAGTTTTTGAAAGGATACGGTAACAATAGCGGTAACTAAAGTTGTATAATATAAACAGGCCTCCGGCCTATACACAATATGTTAAAAATGCATATATACAATCAAATATCAATGTAATGCAATAACAGGTTATACCACACAATTAAACAACACGTTCAAATAGCAATATTAGAAAAAGAAGTCATGTTTTTTTCTCAACGATGTTAGTATTTGTTCATACACATTTGAAGAAAAGCACAACAACAAAGACAAAAGCAACAACAACACAAACTAAACAGTGACTTTCAGAAACGCAACTCTTATCTCAAACGCATAGTATAAATACATAGCGAGGTTTCGGAAAACAGTACTATTAGCCATAAGGTTACAAAACTTCTCATAGCTTGCATTAGTAACATACGCTGTATATATATATTTTACACGAATTCCATTGTACAGAAACATTTCAGCATGAAATGACATTCATTTTCAATATCATTTTCACAGTATGCACAAATTCTATCTTCTATAAAAAGCATGCAGTACCTTCCTTTTTCTTTCATCAAATAATGACAGGAAAATCTAAAAGAAGCCATGCATCTTTCTAAATTTACCTATATCAATTATATTTAAGTAAGGATAAATGTTGGTGGTATTTAGTGAAGGGTTTAAGATATGTTGTATTGTGGAAAATCTTACAGACATGTCGTATTGTGGAAAAGGTTACAGTTGTGTTGCATTTTGGAAAAGTTAACAACATTTACGTATTTGGGAAAAGTTAACACATTTGACGTTTTTGGGAAAAGTTACAAATTTGTCGTATTTTGAGAAAGGTAACATATATGTGGGCCGCTCCATGAGAAAACCGGTGATAGTGACATAGCATAAGAAATGACGTAATCATGACTCAAAATTTGACGTCATTTGTGTGTGAGTGACGCTGAAGTAAAATTACATGTTTACACAGAGTTTGAATTTGTGTATAAACATCATGTTCATCGAGGGATGAAATGAAGTTACAAGCCGGTTAATCTGCCCCATTTATTGGAAGAATTTATTATAAATTCAAACATCCAACAAACACGAGCGTGTAAGATTATTAAACAGATATATGTATATATCAATATTTATTTTAACCTTAATTGTTCGTGATTTGTGAATATTCCCCCTTTCAATGATCCAGTTATGCTTATGAGTTGAAAATATGTTTTTGAGGTTGACTTATAATATTTACCATTGACAAATACTCATTTCCATTTTTTTAGTTTTGGTTTTGAATATGTGAAATTTGTGTGTATACCTATTCATTGCCATCAACTTTCAATTAAAATACCTACTGAATTTATTTTAACGCTGCTATGATGTTATACAAGACTGTATGAATTTTTTTTTTATCTGCATCTGTGAAAAGTAAATTGAATGATATAAAGCCCTCAATAAGGTTTTGAACTTATAGTCAAAGAAAAACAAAAGTCTATGAAATAAAACCGTGTGAATCGATTGAAATTGCGGATAAACACATTGTTTTGTGTCATTATTATTCAATAATAGATGTATAACTGAGCGTTGCTTAACGAAAACAAACCTTCATGAAACATTAAAGAAACAAACCAGCTTGCAATTCCATACAATTTAATCCGCATCTAGGTGTATAGGTAATAGAATCCTTCGGTATATTTCGGACAAACAGTATATACCTGGCTCATGTGTGATGTATGTGCGGGTAGATGTTAATCAACACTTGTCGAAAACATCCTAGACAGTAGAAAACAGCTTAATCTATTATGTTCACAATATACCGGTTAAACAGTGATATAAGCACTATATTGCGTTATGGAGAGATTGATCATGAAAACATTTCTTAATTAACCCTTTCCCTCATATAGACGCTTTCTGACGCCTCTGCAACAGACGGTGTTTTGAAAACATATTGACAAAAGAAGAAATTACACAAAACGTGCAATTTCTCCTTTTGCCACAATGTTTCCACTTTTTGTCATAGGTTATCCATTCAATTATGGAGATTTTCTATGTTTTGACAAAATACGTTCAAAGTCGTCTGCTGCAGAATTGTCGTATGAGGGAAAGGGTTAACGGGTGATGTACTTGCAGGAGGCTGACCTGGAAATATGTTTGTTTAATTCTGCATGTACTACACAAATCTGCATTTATAATAGAAGATATATAATCTGTTTAAGATGCGAGTTTCATTCGTGAAAGCCGTAAACAATCTGGTTTAAATTTTCGTAGATTTACATACATGTACATGGAGTATGTATAAAGGGAAAATACATACGGAGCAATACATTTAACACATTTTCAGTTTCGATTTTCAATTATTTGACCAAATAAAAAAGAAAACGTTTGTGGAATATTGAACCAGTGTAGATCTAGATCAATCCGCGTATCCCAGTATGGTCTTAATTTCAACCATTTGAGATATAGTCATCAATGCTTTCGAGAAGTTTACGTTTGAATCCAATTACATGATTGCATAGACCAGTCTTTTCTCACATACATAAGTTAGAAATATCATGCATATAAGGGGGGGTTATCGTTTGAAAAACATGTCATTTGATACCTATACTATATACACGATACTGCTTATTCATTTGACATGGATTGAGATCATGGGGAAATGGATCATATATCAAAATGGTTTGTATAAAATGTCAAGAAGGATCATGGAATCACTGTTTATGTTGTAATCTTCTGATCTCCTGAAGCAACAATGATTCTAGATATTGTTTAAACTATGGGGAAAACGCAGTTTGATGGAAGGATATTGATCAGTTGTTAGGTTTATGCTGTATCCTGTGATTCATGTTGGATAGTTGTACTTTCAACGATACTTCTGTTAATACAGTGATAACATGTAGTTTTTACTATGAGTTCTTTCTAGCAATATTCAACCCATTATTCATTCTAGGCAACTGACAGTCTGTAAATGTAAAGGTCATTTTTTTTGTTCAATGTAATGCCGCCATGCAGCGGTGGTGTACACTACTTACATGAGCCAACATAATGAAAGATCGGCCTGGTGGTTGTTATTTATTCTGCATCCAAATCAAGATGCTATATGGTACATGCCATATGGCATTAATGTAGAGTTATGCTATATTATATATATATATATATATATATATATGGTAATATCATCTTCATGAATGTGTGACTAATGAAATCCTGATAAGCTTATGCATATGTTCAGTCTGGTCAGGATCGCTCTTGTCCATGCAGATTTACATTCTTCCTGAGAGTATGTTTGAAAGCAATGTTAAAAGCCAACTTAAGTATGAAATATAAATGAAATCGGTATTGATTGAAAACCTATGCAGACTTGTGTCGTTATCTAATTATCCCAGCTGTCATGAATGCAGAATATTACAGATCTGAATGATTGATTTGACAAAGACACACCTGAACATGTTGTTATCTATTTATCCCAGCTGCCATGAATACAGAATATTGCAGATCTGAATGATTGATTTGACTAAAACACAACTGAACATGTTGTTGTATATTTATCCCAGCTGCCATGAATACAGAATATTGCAGATCTGAATGATTGATTTTACTAAAACACAATCTATTTATGATTGCATCCTGCTCTTTGTTTGATCATATGAATGGTCAATGTACACTATGTAAAAATGATAAGCTTAAAGGTCTTTACCAATTCAGGAGATCCAACCGATCTCATTCACTACGAAATCAAACGTAACAAATTTACGGCGCTATGTTAACAGTGTAAACAAATTTATTGTAAAAGTAAGAGAACTGAACTTATTGATTCCAGAAATGACAATAAGAAATACTGGTCAATGCTGAAAAATTGTAATAAAGTTTAATATATCTCTAATAATTCTATTCCCAACACTGACTTGTTTCAATTAATTTCAATTTACTTTTGAATACTGATGTACTGGATAGTACATGTAATGGTACCAACGCTTCTGTCTTGAACAATATCACATCAAATAATAATAATAATAATAATAATAAAATCTTTATTTAACGAAGGTTGCACATTAAGTAATATAACAAATGAATTGCATATGACTTATCTGCCATGTGGCCTTCAAATAGAAACTACATTTCAATTTGAATAAGGTGAATGTTAGTATGATACTATGATACAATGTACTTAAGATGGTGAATGATAGATGAGCACATGAAATGATAAAACAGTAGGCAGACACAAATGAACTGTTATGTTTGATTTTATGCAAATATAAACATTGATATTCAACATGTTATTGAATTAAGTTGTTATTGGGATAGGGTCTTATTTTTCTTGTAGTAAGTGATATTTCACTCTATTTTTGAAAGTTTTATTGTTGCTGATATTGCGAATTTCCAATGGTAATTCATTCCAAACACGCATTCCATAGAAGGTAAATGTATTTTTGCCGTAGTTAGTGCGAGGTATATAGGGTAGAGTAAGATCATTGTTTGTTTGTGATCTCAGAGTATACGATTGGTTTTTAGATATTGTTATTACATCATTCATATAGGACGGCGTCATGTTGTTAATTGTTTTATGAATGAGAACCGCAGCATGGTAACGACATCTTTTGTCAAAATTAAGCCAACCCATTGATAGCTCAT
>JASEVX010000010.1:34944752-34998854 GCA_031761405.1 Serripes groenlandicus
ACGTTTTAGTGCATGCAGGCATATTTGCCTACAGTAAATTACAAACAAGTATATGTATTTACAATTTTCAAAACGTAATCCCTTTACGAAAAGTAAAGATAAAGTAAATTATGAATATATGTATATGGCAACAATGACAAATGCAATAGTAAAAGAAAATTGACTATGTTGACTATGTTGTCATTATTTTGGACTTATTTCCCTTCTCTTTTGAATATTTAGTTTTGTTTATAACATAAATCTACTGTATGTTATGGACGCTTTTCATATGTAGGTGTCTATGTAAGTGCCCTAAAACAGTACAGTCGTCAATGCAGGCTACACAAAAATGAAGAAATGGTGAGTGTTATTTATATAACACTAGTCAAAGAAAAATCGTTCAACTATTCTTCATCAATTCGCAATGAATGATTGGTTGAAGGAATGATGTATTGCTTGCTTGCTGGGTTGATTGGTTGATTGCTTCGATTAATTCATTCATTGTTAAATTTGCAGCATCAAGCCATGTACATCTTTCTCATGTGAAACTGTTCATCCAACTTCCATTAACAAACTGTATTTCTGCATATTTTATATATGTAATTTCTCGTCTTTTTTTAACGTCTTCTCCTTCCTGTTTCCAAATCACATGCATCCTTAAGTACTCAGGTAAATTGCGTTACCTTCTTTGTTCAGTATATGTTACCCTCTGTGTTCAGTCACTTTGTGCCGAGCCCCGGTACTCAATCGGTAGCGACGCGTGCTTTCAATCCATGGGTTGTGAGTTCGAATCCAAGCTTGGACACCATTCTTTCCGACGTTTGACAAAAGTCACTGTGACATGCGTTTATTCGTCTTTCACCAATGGGCTGTTCAACAGTCTATATGGAAAAGCAACCAGTTGCTTGGAAAGTATGTTGGATTGTGTGGTGTATTGGTGTGGTGTATTGGTGTGGGAAAACCAGGAACCGCATAAGTAGGTGAACTGTTCACCGTGATATGACTGAAAAGGTGTTGAAAACGGCGTTAAATCCTAATCAAACAATGAGTCACCTTGTTTCATCAACAATACAGTAATCCATATAATAACAAAGTAGTATTATTGCATTATGTACTGCTAATGGAAAGAGTATTAAGATATGCATTTGAGCTTCATGACCATAAGGCCAGAACTGTCATAAAAACAAATGGAAGGCAATTACGAATGGTCTAGATAAAGGCCAACTAGCGCATCCGCGTATTATGATCAGGGGATATACACTGTAAGCACATTTGTCTAACAAAGTTTAAAGAAATTTATGTTAAGCAGAATGCATTTGGTTCTTCAGCATGAAAGCTAAGACAGGTCTTATAATTATACTAAGGCTAGTTTTTGCAGTTATGGCGTCAATCTATTGAAGGTCCTTCGCTCACCATTGCTATCAGCGCTTTGATTAGAACTGTTTGGGAATTGTAAATAAAGAACAGTGTAATGGAGGTATAAAACATAGGTGTATATCATGTTTATTGGTTTCCCATTTGTTGATGTTTATTTCACATCTATTCAGTATTGATAGTGCATGGCTGATAGAGTGTCTGCACACGCCAAGCATGTTTTTGTGACCTTGGTTGAAAGTTTAAGATCGTTTTTACCAATGGATTATAGTAATTTCTTCAAGTTATAGAGACAGTAAAGTGACTCAAATGTTATTACACTGTTCGGAGCTGTTAAATGTAAACGAGTTTGTGATTGTTGAAAATGTATCGATCTCAATAAAACCAGACCAAAATACTTCGCTCTATGTATACTGATTCTGACTACATTGCCTAAAGGGTCGTCTCGAATCGTCCTTATACAAGTTTAACTTTTCGGCTCCAGATTGTATAAAGTTGACCCTTCCATGATCCAAATCGGGCGTCCCCATTTCTCATATATTAAATGTTTTGGACTATTTTGATTAACTAAAATAAAAGCAATGCTGATTTCAGGTGAGACATCTCGTTACGAGCTGACTCGCCTGAATCTGCGTTGTTTGCAAAAACCTCAGTATTGCCTTTGGCGCTGAAAGAGTTAAATACACATGAGCACAATCCCAGCTTCTCTATATCGTTTATTTATATGGGTTAACTTGCATGTTTTATAACGAAAGGTTTGATTAGCAACAAATTGATTGGCTGACATGAAGGTCAATCTGAGACGACCTTTATGGGGCAGTCATCATATCTATATACGAATATACGTAAAACGAAGCTAAGCTCTGGTTTTAATGCGATTGAAATTGAATATACATGTATACTGATTGCCAACTTGTATTTTATCTCATGCACTGGACCATATTGTATTTTAGGACAATTTCAATAGCATAGGGGCCTGGCACGCTATTGTCAATAGGACAATATCGTGAGTGTCGTTACTGTGAAACACAGTCAAACATAAGGACTCTGTTATCAAATGAGTTATGCAAAGTCGTTGGAAAAAAAACCTAAATAATTCGCCTTAAGTTAAAGCAGTCTTTTTAATTAATTGAACCTTTCTTGTCATTAAACAAACTTGAAGTACACGAAATTAGCCTATTTTGTCAAATAAGGTTTCCGGGTTAAGATACCAGTACTACTGGTCCATTACAAGCGAGTCAGTCGTTATGCTAACCTGACAACCCAGAGCGCCAGAGAGAGAAATCCATTACTATCATTATAAATACATTTTGTATGACCAGACATCTCGCATCGGCGGCTTACGCTATACCAGTACACCACCGAGCCGGACCAACGTATGTAATATATCGTTATCGCAATTATTTTATAAACGCCCGCATGTCGGGATCGAGCGATATATTAGTCGGTTGCAACGAGGGCTTACGGCTATCAATCCAAATAAAAGAGAAAGTTGATGCAAGGCATCAATGTCGCCGGAAAAGACTGCATTGATTTATTTTTTAACACACATGTATTCTTGACTTTCATTAGTCTAAACATACACATAATGTTTTCATAAGGACTAATTCCAGGATTTTTAAATCTTTTGCTCAGGATTTTGGATGTTTTGTATATTAAACCCTTTCCATGTCTGAAGCAACAATGAAAACCTTTAAACGCTTAAAACATTGAGAAAACGGTTAAATTGCTGAAGACATGAACTTTCTCCTTTTTAATAATAATTATAATAAATATTTCACAGATGTTAAAATTTATCCTCATATGTTTAAAGAGTAGACCACACTTGAAACAATATATCAGCTAAATTGTTTATCTAATTCGTTGATGCATACAATATATGTTTGGCGCAAGAGAAATGCCAGTTGCGAGTCCCATTACTATGTAATAGGTGGCAAGTATGAAATTAATTGGGTGCGAAAGAGCAGATTTTCTTTATTTCTAAATATATTGTTTATCAGAGTTTGTTCTTCTCTTAATTTGTTTCAAGCAAAATAATCATTTAATATCACATATATTTAATAATTTAAGTGTGTAATATTAGCTATCTATCTGTAATAAGGTGTTTGAGCATTCTTTCGAAAGGTTGACCCTCAAGATCGAGTCGTAGTGTCAGACATCGAAGAAAGTGAATACAAAATCAGGCAAAGCTTTAGTGCATGTTTTATTCCACTGCATTCGATAGAAAAAAGCATTTCTATAGTATTTGTCTTTCTCCTATATTCGACCCATGCACTCGTTTCGTGACATTTAAGAAATCAATTTGTCGTGCGACAATTTTTGTCTGCATAAACAAGTCACTTTTCTAAGTTTACATTTTACTTCCGGTTACCTCGCTTTGTTTACATTTTGGCAATGTGAAACTAGGTCACGAACTGAGGAAAAGGCGTTTCGACATTCACGACCGATAAACAGGCTTATATTTGAGACATGTTTTCACAAATAATTCTTATTTTTGTTTATGTTACCAGTTTATGTTGATACTTATCTATTAAAAGGAGAATTTGACGTGATTTTCATATCGATAGTCTGCTGCGCAGGTGCGCGTACGTTAACAAATTAGACTGTGCGTTGTAAAGGTTTGTAGTTATCACCTTTTGATTACATAGTTTTTGAAAATAAAGTATCCCAGTCTAGCTAATAGGGACTGTTTTGTCTTCGTAAATAAAACACAAAAACGTAAATGCCAGTCAAAATAAAGAAAATGCACATACTTAAAACATCGGAATATTTATTTCATTTTAGATGTGTCATAACTTAGTGTTTTTAAACAAACGCAATTGTAATATGTTCAAGACATTTAAAAAAAAAAAAATCTAATAAAAACCCCCCCTCATATGTTATTTCCGAAAACCTATTAAAAACAGAACAAATTCAACAAATTACTGTCAAGTTCAAAAATGAAAGTACATGTATAAATATATTTATGTAGAAATATTTCGGAGGGTTATTCTATTTGCGATGATGTAATGCAGGTTGTTGTTGTTGTTCCCTAACCTATTCTTACTGAATATCTTTTTGATATAACTTTTGATATATAAATGTATATACTGAGGTCAAAAAGAAAAGATTCACTGTTCTTTGCGAGATCATATTTTATAAACGAGAGTCATTATAAGACATTTCTTATTTGGAATGTTACCATTGATGTTACGGTGATATACAAAACCAAGTATTTTACAATTTGATGAGATTGCAAACCCAGTCAGCCAAAGAAAAACTCAGTAACGATTGTGGCCTCCGTGACTGGTGATCACTTGATCCAGTATACGCCTCAGGGAACTATAGTGTTAAGGGATAAGGTATCGTACATTTCAAATTGAAAATGATTACAAACTTTACTATTTCTTTCAGCGGTCACCACAACTTCATAGTTCATAGTTCTTTTGATGTTCAAGATAATTTGCCAACTTATACTTCAATGTTTGTTCTGTCAAATGTCAATAAAATATGTTAGTTTTGGAGAACTTCATATTTTAATTGTTCTTCTTGCCAATATCCCAATTCTCCTGCGAATGAGTGTATACATGTTGCACAACAGGTATTATGGAAATGTATTGCCTATCTAAGTGCACCAGCCAAATCCAGAACGTTATGCGGCCATAGATAACGCTGATGTCCAATATGTGTCCAATGGGATATCATTCCGGACAGTTGACGTTGACGTTGACGCAACACGTTGACGTTATTGGCGGCTATGCAGTTCCTTGTCAATCTCGCAACGTGAATGCGGACATTGGCATGATGCAATGCGAGTCCCTGACAATTCCGGAACTGACTGGATTTTTGGATCTATGTACCTCCTATCGGTTATATTGCCATTTACGATGACAAGTTCTAAATTAAGACAAGACTTGGTTGAGGGCCACATACTTCGTCTAGCATTGCGCTTAATAGTCCAGGCCGAGAGAGTCGTTCATTTTATTTAATAGAGTTGATTTCTAATATCAATCAAGGAGTGTTTGTTCGTTTACCCTTTCCACATCAAGAAACTTTTCCCTATTTGCTCCCAAATCTTAATTAGTTTACCCTAAATTTTGGAAGTTTTCCAGATTGTTTGAAGGATGTTTTCAAATTCGCCTTCTGTAGATTGTAACCTATTTGGAAAAGGCTCAAGCATTAAAAAATTCTACTAACTATAAACGAAAACAGAATAAATAAAGAAAACAAAGGTACTGTTTTGAATTTAGTATTGGGAAGTGTCTGAAAGAGCTCTCCTTAATTTAACAAATTTAAAATGTAAAGAAGCATACATGTATACACAACAATACAACATGAAAAAGCTTGTGCTGTACTTAAAAGGAGGTTCAGAGAAGATGTGAAGAACATTGACCTCTTTTATTTCCTTTTTCCCACCTGACGGTGGAAAAACTGCTTTATTATAATTGTTAAACATTGACCAAGAAAAAATAAGACTGTGTCTCCTATCACGAACGTGTCACCTAGGAAATTGCTCCTACTACTCAGGCGAAAAACATGGTTATTCTTCAATGAAAAACCATGGTATTCCATGATATACCATCACTGTAAAACCACGATCTACCATTGAAAAGCATGTTATGTTAAATTGCACCATAGTTTATAACCATGGTTGACCATGGTCATCAATATCCATGGTTAACCATTGAATACCATGGTTGACAATGCTCACTGATACCCATGGTAACTCATGAAATAACATGGTATTCCATAATATACCATCACTGTACAACAATGGTCTACCATTGAAATCCATGTTATGTTAAATGGCACCATAGTTTATAAACATTGTGACCATGGCCATCAATATCCATGGTCAACCATTGAATACCATGGTTGACAATGGTCACTGATACCCATGGTAACCCATGAAATACCATGGTTGACCATGATATACCGTGTTTTCTTATTGCCTGTAATGACATGGCTGAATACAATAGTAGAACATGGTTGACATTGAAAGACCATGGTTTACCATGAATGAACATGGTTGGTTATGGTGAATACACACAAATATCAACTGGATAGCTGTCAAATATAAATCTAAAAATATCAGTTAGACATACATTATAAATTGTTCACAATTACAAAACTAACTGAAAATGCCAGGGCCTGGAACTGCATTATAAGGCTTAAAAGTGTTCCAGACATTAATCATGGAACAAGAGTTATCACCAAAGATGATGAATTTCACTTTAAAACACTGAATAAACATTCAATAAAATCAGTTTTACCTGTCAAGTGTTTTCAAGCCAAGTTGAATACATTGCCATTTCTGAATAAATTCTGTGCTTGTAAATCATCATTTTAAAGGGGTTTTTCTATGTGCTTTTATCATGAAAACGAAAAGAAATAATATTGTTTTGATGACAATCCATTATAACCAAGAGTTTTGTGAAAACATTGCCTGATTTTAACATGTCACATTGTCATCCATTTTGACAATTTAAAATTTAAACTTCCTGTTGTTGTTGTTGCAATTATTAAATTGGTTCTAGAAGTGTTCTATAAGTGTCCTTGATAAATGTTGTAGTGATATATTGTTTAAACTTGGCAATTTATCAAACAGTCCAAATAAAAGCATTAATATTTAAAAAAAAAGGTTACAAAGTTATTGCAATGTAACAGCAGATACAGAACGCATTCTGACATAACTGGCAAATCAACCAGCATAATAATTTCTACCGTGGTATACCATGGTTGATTATGATCAAGCTTGAGGACATGGCTAGAATGTATTACCATGGAAGACCATGGTTAATAAACCATGGTTGACCACGGTTAATATTTGTGTCAATGGTTGACCATGGTCTTCCATGGTAAATGACTCGTAAAACCATGGAAAAACATGGCTGTTCATGGTAGTTCATGGTCAACAGTAAAATACCATGGTATCCATGGTCAACATGGTGTTCATTTCGCCTGGGCATGTATATATATGTATTTATAATATAACGTATATTATCTCGATCAACGCGTTTTTAATGAGGGTAAATCCGATAAATGCCGAAGGTCTTAAAATAGTGTAAACAGTTTGTTTATTAAAGCATCTGGGTGTTTTATTGGTTTTGGTAGTTAGAAGATCAGTTAATAGTATAGAGTATTAATGATTATTTTTTTATTTTTTTTATTTATATTGTTTATTTAATTTTTTTTTATTTTTCTCTTTTATTGTTTATTTGTTTTTAGCTCAAGATAATTGACATCTATATACTCTGCATAATTCAGAAATGACCGCATACTGTACAAATCTTCAGGGCAACATATTTTGAAAAAGCTTTTTGCTTAAAATAAAGGGCAAAAACAGTGCATCTCTGCACCAATATGCCCGTTAATAAATTTATGAGAGTTGAAAATAAAAGTTGCATAATTCATAGTTTGTCTTTGATTAACAAATTATCTCGAGGTTTATGTTCATTATTTGAATTATAAATAATGACATGATTAAATGATAACATTGTGAATCAAATTGAAACTTTACCCACTGAACAACTTTTTCTCCAAACTTTCCATCTATTACGATCATTATGCGCTGTTTCAATAGCTGTACAAGGTGCGACAGTTCTTTGTTCATCCACCACATTCACAAAGCATATCGACATATTTTTTAACACTGTTTTTTATTTGTATTATATCGCCGGCGATTGTTGCAATGTTTTGCTTCCATTTGGTATGACTGCATATGACGAGAAAAAAACAATTATGTGGCATATAAATAACTGTGCATAGCAACAACATGAGATAGCGACAATAGAGTTATAAATGCATCGGAAGTTAACGATAAGTGATTGCGTTTAACGATACTTTCCGATGTGCATTTGATTTCTAATATCCACTTTGATCGTGTTGGTACTTGTAATATAATAGTCAAATGAATGTATATAAAACGTCAACGAAACACACCAGCCACCGATGTAAAGCGTTTATTTATATTTACAGCGATTCTACAACAAAATATGTCTTTGAACTACAGTACTACGTATCGGTATATAGAAATAGTATCGATCTTAGCGGATCTTAGTGCAATATCAAGGTGTGCAATATTAGCATACAGATACTGTATCTGTTTTATATTGAAAATAAGAGAACCAATACCAAAGTATACACTAATCATATAGTGAGTCGGGAATGCGTTCTTCGTAAGTGAGAATGCAGTCAATATTATTTCGCCTCCCACGAAATTCTAGCAATTTCATTGGTTAAAGCGTGTCACGTGCACACCCCCTATATTTCTATAGGGGGTGAGTAAATTCCATAGGGGGTGAGTAAATAAAATATGCCGTCCATTCCCAGATCAAGCTGACTGGAAGTTTTTTTCAGTTGCATATGTTAAAATAGATATAAACACTTTCAAAATAAAGCGAATCTAGTTAGGTACGAATCACATTTTAATAGCCTGGAGAGTAATTTCCCTTTACGACCTTGCCATTGTCAACAGTAGTTCGTCTGCATTACTGTAAACATGAGACGATTCGCATCCACTACGGAGCAACAAAGGGAGGATATACGTGTTAATGTGAACGCAGCCAAAACTTTGAAGGCAAACAAGAGTGCCGCCAAGACTTTTAAAGAATACCTGAGTGTTTCCGGCGAAAAACCCAGATTTTGAATCGCTGGAAGAGCGAGAACTAGACAACATTCTCGGGCGATTTTGGATGGATTTGAGGAGGGCGGATGGGAATTGTACAAAGCAAACTCTATGGAATCGATAAGACATGGGTTGAACAGGTACCTGAAAAATCCCCCGCACAACAAAACATTTGACATTATCAAGGACCCTAAATTTACCAACAGCAACACCAACTTTAAAGCGGTAATGATAGAACTGAAGCGGCAGGGGAAAGGGGATGTGGAACACTATCCGATCATTCCGGACGATGAAATCCGTCAGCTTTACTCCTGTATGCAGATGGACATATCCACTCCTCAAGGACTGCATAATAAAGTCCAGTTTGACATTAGATTATATTTCTGTAGACGTGGAAACGAGAACATGCACTCCATGACAAAAGACACATTCATAATAGAAAGAGAGAAGAACACGGGAGCTAAAATTGTGAAGAAAGCGCAGGGTGAGCTTACGAAAAACCACAGGCTGGACAAGGAGAACTCCTCTGGTGTGATGCCAGAAAATCCAGGTTAGTTCTCTCATGATATATCGAGATTCTTACATGAATTGTCAGTTGTCATAACGAGCAAATGCTCCACGTTGTTTTCAAAACCCTTCAAAATCAGCAATTTCATTTCTTTTAGATATTCTTCCATTTTCATCAGATGCTTTAACTCTGTAGATATCTATAGCATATTGGGTAAATGGTTGAGATTACATTATAATTATAATTACCCACCAATTGTTATTTTTAAGTAATATTCAGATCTAGGTTCAAAGATGTATTGCCAGTATATATCGCAGAACCCTATGACTACAGATTTAGATCTTGCATAAAATGCCATAAAATTAATTTTGATTATACATTTCAGGCTCAGAGTACTGTCCCGTGCTATCATTTGAGAAGTACCTCTCCAAACTGCATTCTGAGTGCAACAGGTAAATTGATGCTTGTTCAAATAATTTCTAAGTTGAGATCGATCCATCAATTGATTGATTGATTGATTGATTGATACAAAATAACTAAATAATTTTCTAACGTAAATTTATAGCTGTTCAAAAATAGAGATTAAATGATCGTTGATTAATTAATTGGAAACAGTAAATTGTTTGCTGTTCAAATAAAACGTTTGATCTCTCTCTAACCTTCCTCTCGAAATATTGCCACATTTTTTATATTTTCTCTAGATGTACTCTCTACTTTATATCTAAAAGGAGGAAAACTCGATTTATAAGCACATGAAGGATAATGCTAAAATGGATGTCATCATTTATTTTGCAGACTGTGGCAGAGGTCCAAGGACAGCTTCATCCCAGATGACACTGTATGGTACTGCAATGTACCAGTCGGAGAGAAGAAGTTACAGCAGTTCATGTCAGGTTTAAGCAAGGCTGCTGGCTTGTCAAAGCTTTACACCAATCATTCAATCAGGGCCACAGGGGCTACTATTCTGTCTAAAAGTATGTTTGGACCAGCCCAAGTTATGTATGTAACTGGACACAAGTCTGTCCAGTCTTTGTCTGTTTACCAACGTGTTGGTGATTCTGAGAAAGTGCAAATGGGACAAGCTATTACAAACATCATTTCACAGAACGAAGGACTCTTGCCATTGTGTGATCGAGGCCTATCAAATGAACTTGCCGGAATCAACTGTGAGGAACTGTTCAGTGATTTTGATGCTCTTCCTGGACCAGCACAACCAGCAGTTCCAAGCAATAACACTTTCAACAACTGCAAGATAACTTGGATCAATAATGTTACAATTAAAAAATAACAATGGACAGCCTTGTGAAAAAATGATCATCTTTATAATACAAAATTCAACCTTTAGAATATTTCATATTTTTTTTACTCCGATCAGCAGCCATATGTGAAAATGAGTATTTGATCAAGAATCTGCACAGTTTGTCACTCATCTGTAGCTGCAGTTTCATGAAATTAATTGAAATAAATGTGTTCATGTTGAACTGGTGTATTTTTTTTTAAATAATATATAGATCTATTCCAATTCTTTAATCAATACTGATAGATATATCTATACGATCACATCTATCTAGATCTATAAAACTATTTAAAACAGACTCCCCAAGTGAAAAAACATCAAGCACCCCCTTCCTCTCTCCCTCTCTCGCTCTGTTTATCTGTCTGTCTGTCTGACTGTCTATCTCTCTCTCTCTCTCTCTCTCTCTCTCTCTCTCTCTCTCTCTCTCTCTCTTTCTCTCTCTCAAATCCACATACATGTATCTCATAAATGACATCATTTACCCATGACGTCATTTTACTCATGACGTCATATTATGCTACCAACAAATATCAACAAGTTACAGTATAGTCCAGTTTAAAGTGGTCGACAAAATAAATACATTATTTGGTCTGTTACTGACCCATTACGGAAAAATAGGGGGTCTGTGGAATGTATAGGGGGACTCGGCTAACGCCTCGCCCCCTATAAATTATACAGACCCCCTATTTTTCCGTAGTGGGTCAGTAACAGACCAAATAACTTATAATGTGCTGCAGTCAAATTGTCTAAGAAAATAAATCAATTTGATTTGCAATTTTCTAGTCAGTGCTATATACTTATTTAGAAACATTATCACTTTGAGACGCAATATACTTTTGAAAGTGTTACCTAGAGACCTAGGCTATAGTTTTTTACAAATTTGAACAGCTGACACGTAGTGAACAACACAATTCATGCACCTGTTACAGAACGTGAATAATCAATATGTACATGTAAGTGAGAATATACGACAAGGGAACGCTTTACAAGTATGATGACGTTAAAGAAGACAATACTGTATTTAGCAACATTGTTCTGTGTTTATATCATATATATGTGTTATGGTAAATTCGAATCTATGAAATCTGACAATAACCTGAATCAATTGATAAGAATTATGCCACAAAATGAGGGGACTGCAAAATTAACAGTTTCCAACTTACATGTTACAATTTCTGATGGAATGTTAAACTACAAAGACATGGAGTCTAATGCAGTGGTATGTAAGGGATGGGACTTAAAGATGGGGAAAGCGAAGAGAATATGGGGCATCATTGTCATGCCCCACACTGCCCTCCATGGCAATGGACCTTAAGAAGGCTTCCAGGGAGGGTAGTATGGGGCATTCATATGATGCCACATATTCCCCTACAGGGAAGTGTGTTACCCCTCAATGTAGGGCAACATAAGGCATTTTTACAAAATGTCATGCAGAGTTATCGTTCTTGCATTTTTGAAGGATTTGAAAAGTTGAACTTTCTAATTTGTTTGGCTGGCCCTGAAAATGGCCTTTTTTGTTGTAGGTGGTCTACTTATAATTATTTCTTTCTTTCACCAACCAGCATGAATCTTGAAATTGTCTATGTTTATGGAATGGGCACCTCCTCCCTGGATATTGGCCTACCAAGATATAATGTCATTTATATCACACAAAATACGTTTCAGCAGTCCAAGTCGTGTCGAACCATTAGTTTAATTCAAAATGCATGATCTTGTTTCATAATGAACGTAAAAAGAATGAAATAATGACATTGCCAAATCAAATGCAAGCACCTAATGTTATATGTGCCTGCCAAGATGCTACATCTAAAGATCATGTATATTTGGTGATTGAATTTATTCTCGTACTCAAAAGGAATTGATACTGAGAACGGATATCTTCAGCAGATGGTACACACACAAAAGATCGTGGTCCTATTGTTTATTCACCACTATAAATCACTAAAGATTAGAAGATTGACATTCATTTATCATTGTCTGGTCTTTGTGTGTGACTATGGATATTCCATCCACTTCCAAAGCGGTCAATCATGCCTTGCAAGACCTAAGCCATGAAACCAACAAACATGCCAGAAAAGCTTTACTCAAAGCAGGATTAAAAGAAATAGTGAAATAGTTTAATTTGGCTGCTAAAAACATTCTTGATCATAAAATCAAATTACCAAAACAGACTGTTACATATATGACAAAACATAAAGATGATATAAACAAGTTTGATTGGCCTGGTGGAGGAGGGTTTCTTGGTGGAGCTATAATCAGAAGTTTGTTACGCTGGGACGGAGAAAAGACAGCTTGCAAAGTTGATGCTGACAAACAAAGGATAAGGCCAACTAAAATAGGAAATAATCGTTTTCTCATCGACGAAAGATTTATTACAATGAGAAGAAAATATAAAAGTAAAAAAAATAACCAAAACCAATAAAAAAAGATTCAAAGAACAAACATCCAAAGTCGAAAAAGACTTAAGACAATAAATAAGTGATACCAAGCAAACAAGTAAAGTTTCAATCATGTAGACTTGGTTCATCACCGTACACAGTAGCTCGTGCTACAGTCTTTTACGATATTACACCATTTTCACCACTGACGACAGTACCACTTACAACAGCAGCAACAGCAGCATTAGGTGCTTTGTATTCACACTTTGCTTTCAAAGTATTGCAATGTGAAGAATTATATAATTCCACTTGATAGAGAGATAGTGTCAACATGGGTAAACAGAAATCACTAATCGTTACAAAACACGGATCAAAGGTGATGGCTATGATACAGTCACAACACAACGTGAGGAAAGGCTAGTGAAAAACAGCTAATCGTCCTGTCATTGATTGTGTTTCGGAATGCTTTCACAACGTTTTAAAAGACAATGTTCATTTGACTATCAGGAAACTAAGTTGCATCCAAGCCATCAACAACTCAGACAGCTTGCATCAAAAATGCCATTCAGAAGAAGAACATATCCTGAATCAAAAAGGAGGATTTCTACCATTGCTTGCAGGAGCCTTATTAACATTGTTAGGAAAAACTGATATCGGAGGCATTGGTAGTGCGTTGAAGTCCCTGTAAAAACAACGTCAGTCAGGAAAATGGTTATTGTACCCTATCAAATCTTAGAGGACATGAAACGTCAAAAACAAAGACCTCGATTACCGCCAAACCGACAAATTGCAGATGCAGTACATCTACAGAATAAGATGTCGGGTATATTGGAAAAATGTCAGTTATATCAGAAACAGAAAAGGCGCAATGGTATGTTGAACCTTTGTTCAAGTTACAGATTTCATACAAAGGTAAAAGACTTCACGGTTCAAAATATCGTTGATTTAATAAAAGATTCATTAAGACGTAGAAAAGGAATTGAACCAAGAGGCTGGGAAACTTTTTCAAAGGCTCTGCATGAAAGCAACGTTCAACAACAAAATATTGGTAATCAAGCAAGATGTAAATGGATGCAAAAACAAAACATAGATGATGACGAAGTCACTGAAAGTGAATCTGATAACAGAAACTTGATTTCGTTTTGAGAAAACATAATAGTTCAGAAGCCTATTCTGGTATTAAACAACTGTATCATGCTGCAAAGTACGTTTTGAAGGGCTTAACATATCAGACAGTAAGGGGATGGTTGCAAGGAGAAACAACATGTACTTTAAATAAACCTATACGTAGACGTTTCAAAAGACGTGCAGCTATTGGGGATGGTATTTGTCAACAGTGGCAAGATGATTTAGCAGACATGCAACATTTAGCTAAACAAAATGGCGACAAAAAGTATTTACTTTTTTTCATTGATGTATTTTCAAAGTTTTCCTGGTTTGTTCCTATTCCACGTTTAGTGCATTTCATTTGTCAAGCTTAATTATGAGAAAAAGTAGGTCAATCCGCCCTAACAGTATCAAAGCAGCATGTCATTTTGAATCCCCGAAGTTTTTGTTCATTTTTTATTTTTCCGAAATCGGTGCAATTTTCCTTATTTTTCACTTCCTTTTCGCCAATGTTTGTCTTTTTTGAGGGTGCTTACTACCACATCCGCGCCCTCAAATGTTTATGTTTGGTATTGTTTTTTTCTACCAAAATAATGTTTAGTCAAGAAATTGTTTCATGTTAATTCATGTCAAAATAATGTATTCCGTCAGAATTATGTTTTTTTCTTCATTGTTATGAGAATTATGGCACTAAAAATGTGTTCTCCCTTTGCCCATGCATATGGGTTAAAGGGTAAAACAAGTACATGTACGACGGAACCTGTGGTTGGCTGAACGCTAAGTTTGGTCATCTTGTCCTTCCCGTAGATTCGTGCGAGAAAGTCAAGCTTGACGCGAATGGCGGATTGAAATTCGGCCAATTAGGGGTGCCATTGTGGAAGACTGTTCGGCAGTGCCTTTTTTGCACTATTATTTGACTTTCGTGTTATCAATTGTTTTCTAAAAACGTTTTACTCACAATCACTTATATACCTACACACAACAATATAAACAGAAGAAGGGACATGTAAAAATGAAAATCAACATTGATTCACGCAGAGTACTCACGAATGTTGCAGTTGATATAACAAATATTCGGTATCGAATCTACAATATTTACCACCAACTCAACGACGAACAACCCAGAGAGGACGTAACGCTTCAACAACAGCAACCAGACGTGGTTTATTTAGGCCTAGACAAGAAGAGAAGAGTTCTTTCGGTTGGGGGTAAATTTACAATGACAGAATGCAAAAAAATGGCCCTTTTCAGGACCAACCAAATGTGACATTCATAAAAGCGAACACCGAGAACAGCCTTTTTTTCCCTGTTCATAATTTAAAGGTATAAACTACCCAAAATTTCCCAAAGGAATGAGCATTCCTTAAAACCAACTGTACAGGCATGTGTTTGTAAGCAAACGTAATTTTCGTCATTTGATTGCGTTCAAGATTGCTATATAGATGCATTTGTTTTATTCGACGGTCTACTGGTCGCTGTTTTGACCTCTAAGTCTTTCCCCAAGAAACTATCAGCGTTCATTTTCTTTCAGTCTAAAACACATTCTCGATCGGAAATTTTGAATGAGTGTACAATGTAACTGTTTTATTATTCATCAACATTTGTACACGAAATATTAAATATTTGCCATTGAATCAGATTGTATCATGATAATAAGTTCAGATAAGCAGATTTATGAAGAACTGTGTAAAACCATACATCAACTTAAAGCTAAAGTCACACCGAAGCAGGAGCCAACACGGAGCACCCCGGAATAACATGGAACAGCCCGGATCAATAGATATCTTTATCCGGTGTAATCCTTGGTGAAATTGAGTCGACCGTCTCTCGGCGGTTGCTGCAAAACGTCGTCACCCCAGATGAGCCCGGACCCAACACGGTACCACAACGGATGAACACGGAGCCAAAACAGATTACCCCGGTACCACTACCGCAGCGCCACGGACCGTCCTGGAATGACCCGGATCATACCGAACCCAACACGGTGTCAACACGGATGACACCGGACCATCCCAGATCAGCTACGAACTGTCCCGAACCCAACACGGGCCTCCGCGGAAATGCCAAAAATCAGTCCGGGATGCTCCGGGACAGTCCGGGACGCTCCGGGACACTCCGGGACGCTCCGGGACACTCCGGGAGGTCGGGGGGACTGGGGCTTAAACAACAATTGCACGGGAAGATGGTGGGTTAGTACCAATTCTTTAAAGCACATGGTCAATTTGGAATATTCAACAATACCCACATCCAAAATACAATTGAACAACGTGGAATAGCCGTTGGACATGCCAAGGCCGGTGTCAACCAATCTGAGGTTAGCTTAAAAAAATCCCAAATTTTAATTATCCAAACATATGGTTAAATAAATATAGGCTACGAACCTAATGATTTAAGTTCTGCTGGCGAATAGCCTTGAGCGATTTGGAACTTATTGGCATTGGGATTATTTTACCTTTGATACGATAACGTTTTGGAAGTTTTTGGGTCGGAACTGTTTCGCACAGAATCATGGCCAGATTTCTATCAATAGGTTTCGTTGAACCGGAATCATTCACATCTCCATACGTTCTTATTAAGTGTATGGCGGGTACCGCTTAATACCTCTTGCTTTTTTGCACATATACTGAGAGTCGACGATTTCAGATCGTCGTATCTAATCGCCTTATCATCGTCATCAATATCAGAAAGCATTTTAAGAAAATGTGTATTAGTGCTGCATAATCAGATCTTGATTGCCGTTGCAAGGTGCTATCTTTGTCATGCCTTACATCCGGGGAAATCGACTTTCTGTGTGCGATCCAATGATGCAACTTAGTGTGATTATTACTATTGCACAGTTGTTCCATTATATTTGACTTCCTGTTTGCCATGCAATGATGCAACTCAGTACTATCTCTATTACGCAGTTGGTCCCCTGGGAGCCGTTTTATCAAAGGTCCTAAGGCTGGTCTTAGTTAGGACCATATTGATAAAACGTGGCCCTGGATTTCATGACTGTTACCACAGGGAAGACTGGGCATGCCCGACTGTGCAGCCTCTATAAATAAAGTCTTTATTATTATTACTGTTCATCGTTCACTCCTGCGATTCGCAGATTATGGATATGTTCCCTTCTCCGCATGGGTGTTTAAGATACATAGTACACATATATTTCCTACGAGTCAGGCATCCAATTCACTTAAAAAATATTATTAATTAAATTAAGTAAAGTGTATTTATTCATTAATTCTCATTCATATACTAATTGATTTAAGGGCATCATCAAAATATAATGAATATTATTATTTTAATAATCTCATACTAGCAAATCACTTCTCCATTTGGTAAAGCTTCATCGATTCATATACTGACATGACAGGTCGATAAATATTACATTGAATACAAAGTCAACGTTCAGTATGTACCCACTCAATCAACATAAGCTAACTATAGGGACTACGCAGATAGTTTTATGAATAAGCGTGAGCAAATAATTACGGGCGAGTTGTATTAGGGCGAGTTTAATTTTGGGGAAGCTATCTTCGTGGCGAGTTGTCGAGTTGTTCATTTCATATTAAAGGTACCATGGACGTATGATGATCGCTTCAAGAACCCTTGTTGGTATGAGAAAGATGGTCTAAAGTGTCTACCCTACTACTTTATCATCGGAGTGAAAAAATGTGGAACTACAGCCTTATATACCTATCTGATTAAACACCCCGAATCGATACGTCTTTTTAAAAAGGAGATGTATTTCTTTGCCGGAAACAGAAATAGTAAGTTTATTCAAGACCTGCTTTTACATGCTTTGCATATATATAGACAACACTGAAAGAAAATACAAGGTACATCGGTATTTTAGATTATAAAATTTACAATATATACGATGAATAATTGATTAATTGGAGTTTAGTGCCGTTTGCGATGTAATTTGAGATATATCATGACCAGTCCACCAATGATGGCGTTTCCGCTGTTTGGGAGAGTGGGTAATACCAGTCGTTGCTACAACATTCTTCCCAGGTAATTGGCTGTTTTTTCCAAATAGACCATTTAGCTCTCTGTTTAATGGCTAATGCACTAGTCACAATGCTTTTTATTAATCACCGGACGGAATAAATGAGCGAGCCTGTGTTCGAACCTACGATACATATATAGTGTGCCGTGTATGACAAAAGCTCGGGATTATTATTTTCGGTTTTATTTCAAAGATGGCGGATAGCATATTTGATACAGTCTAATTTTGCTTTTGTAGATTTTATTAGCCTCATATATATACATTTATGTGTCAATAACAGTTCTTCGTATCCTGTTTAAAGGAAAGCAGATTTTAAAAACAAAAACCTCATTGTCTTTCATTGCAAAACCGTCACTTCGTCACTTCGAGTTAAAAGGTGATAAAGATATACTATAAGAGCCGTGGTAGCTAATACGATTAGCAGAAAAACCATGCACTTTGTGATGCACCTGCTCTGAATGGTTGTCAGCTAATTAGCCATTTGAAAATTGAAAATGATGATCATTATTCATGTTGGCTATCATATCTGGTTTTCAATTATATTGACAAAGTGTCAACTCTTTCCAATCGGTGGGTGAACGTTTTTTTCAAACTGTTTACTGCATTTTAGTTTGCCGTTTCGACTTCACTCTCATATTTACGTAATATTGCTTGAGCAAAGAAGCAAAGTGTGTGGGATGCTGCATGCTTAGTATTTTCAAACATTGGTGATTAGGGTGGTGAAAGAGTATTGTATGATAGCTGTTCTCCGACTCAATCGATGTCAACAGTTGAACTTTGATTACAAACCTTTCTCTTATTATTTTGCTTTAAATTACAAGTTGCTAATAGATAATTACTCAGCTTTGTAAATGCACCTCGGAAGAACATACGACGTTTGTATCTTGTTCCACTCTTATATCTTGTTTTATTTTACACAAAGTGCTGCCACAATATCAAGTTCAATTGAATGATTGACATCATGTATCTCAGCTTTGAACCCTAACCACATGCAAGTCATATCGAATGTAGTCTCTGTTGCAGCATGTATACATCTATGTATGAACATCAATGTATTCAATTCTTGATAATAACAATCATAACATACTGTCAACGCTGGAATACTATGTTGTGACCTCTTCTACCCTAGTTACAATGACAATGTTTTCTATATAGATACCAACAATTGTGTCAGTCATATGTTGAAGTGATCAGTCATGCTCTCATGTTCCGTCAAGGGACTCCCTAACTTTGAGGGAAGATTTCGGTGCTGTACAATATTCTGTGTTGAGTAGAATGTCATCATGAACTTAAAGTTAAAGTTTCTCTAGGAGAATACAATGTCTCCATCTGGTGAATACAATTGATACTAATTCTGACTATTTATGACGCAAAAAAGTACGTCACAATATCGACCGACATGATAAAACTTCTGTTTTGATTCAAGGGAAGATGGATTCGATTTATGTTCAAAGAAATATTATTGTTTTGTCTCTTTTGTTTTACAAAAGCTTTGTTAGATAATGGTTAAACATGTAATAAAGTGTATCCACACAATGGTTATTATCTTAAAGGTAGGTATCCGCCGTGGCCGACTGATCATCGTTAAAAATGTAATAAAGTGTATCACCACAATGGTTATTACCTTAAAGGTAGGAATCCGCCGTGGCCGGCTGATCATCGTTAAAAATGTAATAAAGTGTATCCACACAATGGTTATTATCTTAAAGGTAGGTATTCGCCGTGGCCGAGTGATTATCGTCAGGGAATTGGAACAGGGTGTTCCGGGTTCGATACCCAGTCGCGGTGCGACGGTCATGGAAGAGTGCCTTTGTGCAAGGCACATTTTGTTTAGCCTATTACTGGTTTGTTTACCCAGGCGCGGTGCGACGGTCATGGTGGAGTGCCTTTGTACAAGGCACAATTTGTTTAGCCTAGTACTGGTTTGTTTACCCAGGCGCGGTGCGACGATCATTGTGGAGTGCCTTTGTGCAATGCACAATTTGTTTAGCCTAGTATTGGTTTGTTTACCCAGGCGCGGTGCGACGGTCATGGTGAAGTGCCTTTGTGCAAGGCACATTTTGTTTAGCCTAGTACTGGTTTGTTTACCCAGGGATCATGTATAATTGAACTGTCGCCGTGATATAGCTGAAATAATGTCAATCGCCAATACATGCACTGAACAGAGGTCGAGAAACGAAGAGTGCAGAGAGTCGAGTACTTAGCACTCCCAACAGTTCTTATACCTCTCCAAACACAAGTGCCCTAGTACGGGTATTATTATAAGCATAACACTCTTCAATCGATAGATGTTCACAGTCTATCACAGGAGAAATGATTTAACTATAACCAGAGTATTGCTGACTAAACTGTAAGCGAAATATACATGTACATGCGATAAATGATCATTACGTTGATTAAAATAGGAACCGGAAATAACAATAATTGACACCGAAAGTTTTTCATTTTGTAATTATTAAGGTAGTTTGTGGATAGAAACTACGTTTAAAATCGTTTTCAGAGCATCATTGAAAATATCATTCTGCAGACTGTTGGTCGTTTTTAACTTAGGTACATGTAAGTCATGTTGTAATAAAACCGGGAGTTGGTCGTATTAAACTTGCATTCATTTATAAAATAAATTGTTAAGTCAATCAGGATATATGGACCGAAGTTCATGCTTTTATCATGAAGAGCACACATTTTCAATTTTGTTTTTATTAATCTGCTGGACTCTAGGAATTGAAAAACGAATAGCATCTAATTCTTTAGATACAACACACCTAGAAACACCATTAAAGTAACACGTTGTGATGTATTGATCCCTCGTAAAGTCACGAATGTCGAATAAACAGGCTAGCAAGTTGTTGTCATTTCTCGACGTCGAGCTGCGATACCTCAGTCAGTAACGACGAGGACACGGTTTATGTGGCAATGATTTCCGTCCTTTTAGTCATGCGCATGAGTCAGTGTCGATCCTTTTAGGATAGGTCAGTCAATTACCTGTAAAAGTACATGTATGCCTACACTTACTGATTGCTTACGTTTTACGTAGTTTACACGCGATAGTTAAATATGCAAATACTATGTCTTCCATCCGAACATTTTAGCTGATATATCAAATCATTGCTATTATGCGTAAGGGTAATTTTCACTCTGTTCTAAAAAACAAAGGACCATTGGTACACAATCCCTCTTCGGTAAGTATTTATTAAAAAATACGTGATATTAAAGGACATGTTCTGTCCCCAAGGATAGTTTAAGACAATATAAGTAAGACATTTAACTTTTACTGAAATACTTATCTAAACAACTTAACAAGTGTATTTGTGCTGTTTTAAAGATTTACCAATGTGTCTTCTCTTGTTTATTTACAGTTAATAAAACGGATGATATATATTCTTACGTTAGAATGTTTTCCGATGCCTCAAAGGAAATTGAAAAACATTCAAATGATGACAAATCAACGACATATGTGAACAAATATATATTCTGTGAGTATTCCGATCATTTAAGACATTATACGCAGTTACACTTCCATAAGAGCAGGTCAAGAGTAAGATTTGCTTAATATTGTGGAATTAAAGTTCTTAATTACATGGAATTCAAGTTCTGCTCGGTATTGAAGATTCATTGTGGTAGTTTATATGAAGTTGTCGTTCGCCAGCCTAGTTCTTGACTGCTGCCCTAGATTTAATGTGTTGACAGAATTTAGCGACTCTGAAAACGGGGTTTGACTTTCAATGAGGAAAATATCTTAATTAACTCTTATCTCATTGTACGCGACTTTAAATGACATTTACTTATGCCGTGATGCAATATTTTAAACTAATTTTGCGAACAATGAAGATCCAGATTAACCTGCACTTTCGTGATGGCTTACCTTGGTCATCATTTGCCAAACAGCCCGCCGATTGGAAACCAATACATATGGTTGATACAATCCTGTTTGTTCCAGATGTTTCTTTTTCATTGTTCAGCTGATTTCGACGCTCTTTTCTACAAGTGTACAGGAAATTCGCCGTGGCCAGTTTGGATATATCTAGTCGGGAATATAGAACTGGGCGTCACGGGATAAATCCCGCGTCGCAGCGGTCACGTTGAAGTGCCTTCGGCAAGACATAGTTACTAGCCAAGTACTGGTTTGTTTACCCAGGTATCATAGATATATCCTGCTGCCATGATAACGCTAAAAGATTGTCAAAAATATCGTTAAACAAACTACGAACCTACATTAACATCTTGATAAAGAACAAGTTGTCTAAAATTTGATTATAAAATAGTATTTACAAGACGAATTTTGATACAAAGCATCAAAGACGCCGCGCATGATTTTGAAGCATGACTTAAAGGAAGCAGATGCAGTTTAGTACATTTAAATTACCTGTGTAAACAGACAGGATCTTAATATCTGAACAAGAAGGCCAAATTTTCCTTTATTTAAACAAGATGGCCAAGATGTGCCTATATTGCTCCCCTGGCTACCATAGTCTATAATAAAAAGTGATCAAGTGCAAAAAGTGTCAATTCTGACGTAGGGATTAGACGTTTGGTTTATATGCATAGATCCATGTGATATTCAGCATTTGAAGTTTAGTCGTGAAATGACAAGTTTAGTCCAGAAATCATTTGGTTTACAGTTTGCTTAACATTGACTGTAATTTTAAAGTGTCAATTAAGCTGAAGTTTATTCATTTTTAACAATAAACGATTTTAAATAGGCTCTTATTCAATAAGATACTAAATTGTGACACAAGCTTTGGAAGGAGAAGGGGGTGGGTTTATTCTCCTTCTAGTTTAGCAGAAGTATGATAACAAAAACGGGAGTAAAAAAACAAAAACAAAACAAAGCAATTTTAACAATTTTAAAGATATTTATCATCAAAATTTATCATTTATGAAATTTAAAAGAAAAACCACATGTATAGTCAACATTGAGAAAGAATACAATGGTCTGACTTAACAAACTGCATTGGGAGGAACGTTTTAAGTTTAGATATACAACATAATTTTTTAAATAGGCAAAAACATCCACCGACACTTTTTTTCTGAGCTTTGATGAGTCGGGTCGTCAGGGCCGTAAACCAAACACTTAATTAAGCGTAACCTAGGAAGTTTTGGGAAAGGATAACTTTTTGTATATGGGGTCGTCAGAGCCGTTAGCCAAACTATTAAAAAAGCGTAGGCTAAGTAGTTGGGGAAAAGTTATTAAATACCCATTACATGAGTCTAAAGGTTTGTAATAACGGTAGAAGACAAACGTATTTTGTTTCTTTTTCTTTTAAATCAGTTTATACAATTTATTGATTCATAAAATTTATTTTGTTCAAACATATTACAGAGTCTTTCTTTACAATAATAATGTTGGTTGCTCCATATTCGATTACGCAACCTCGTGGTACAAAATTAAAACCTATTCAATATTGACACCGCGTTTCCACGCGGCGACAATGATATACAATATTTTACATATACGTAGTTAGCCATGCTCAGTCACTCGAAGTTGCATAATGGTGAACTGTGACGGTACTGGAATATAAATATTCGCTTGCTGCTGTTCCAGGAGATTTTGGACAATACTCGAAGCTTCTAATTATTTGATTTTAGACAAGCCAATTCGACTTCATGCTAGAATATTCTAGTTATAAAACTTCACTATAAAACAAAGAAATTATAAAAAATAATGTTCATGAATAAAGGCAATCCTACGTGACCAACGGAAAACCGAATTGGCAAACGAGGCTTATATTTATGATTCCTTTATGAAAGAATTCGCTTAATGACAAATCAGTGCATTGTTTGACTTTATTAAGATGAAGTGGGAATGACGCAAAGTTTGTGAAGGAGTATATTCCCAGGCGCACATCTCTGTATTTGGCCAGATAGAGTGACTTGGACGATTAGTACTACCTATAAACATATTAGATTCGGCTTCAACCCCATGACAGCGATTAATGTTCATTAACTGTTAAAGGTGCTGTTTTCCAGAAAATAGATATTATAGTCAAAGTTTGAAAACTGTTCAAAAGTTGTCATGAAATATTAGAATCATAATTCTGGGATAAAATTAAAGTAATAATTTCACTTTCCAGTACCATAAACAGCTGAACATTGAACGTGTATGCTTTATTTTTACTGGGTAGACATATGCAGTAAGCCACATTTTGTACATTTTAATGATTTTCAATTGACTCTTTCTTAACATTTACTGCCAAAATTGTGATTTCAGCACTTTATGAGACGAGCCAATAATGAAATGATATATTTGTGAAATTATCGCTTTTAAATAATCCATGAGTTTAAAGTGCGCTTTAACAATAATTAATTGTAATCACGACGACTGTACACTTATACGTGGCTTATCAGTTATTGTATATTGATTTCCGAGACACGAATTGTCATATTGCAACGAACTTAAATTCAATTAGTACTTCTTGAAGATATCCCTAAGGGCAATTCATCGTGACTGTCACGAGTGCTTCAAAACCCACGATAACTAAATTCAAATATTCTTGAAAACAACTCAGCTACGACGGATTCCTAAATGGAATCGCATATAATATTTTTTAAATATATGAGTCGTTCCACGAGAAAACCAACCTATAATGGACTCTGCGTACCGACCAAGATCAGCATGCGCAATCCGCGCACGCTAATCCGGGCCAACACATTCCGTCTCAGGGGTATAGATTTATTGAATAATGATTTTTGAAACAAAAAATCCTCCTTAGGCCAAGTGACTGTCCAAGTTAGCCCGCGCGGCATGCTTAGGCTGGCCTGGTTCGATACTTACGCAGAGTCCATAATTTTGATTTACACGTGCAATGTCTCATATACATTTACCATAATAGGTGATGGCAGTACAACTATTATAAATTTGGACCACCGTTGGAAAACGATGCCAGGGAATGTTGGTTTAAAGGAACCCAAATACGTTATCCTGGATTATATCCACAAGTTTTTACCAAAAGCCAAACTCATAATGGTTGTCAGGGATCCTGTGGATAGGTGAGCTGTTTATTAATTATTACGTGTGTATACTGATTTATGTTTGTTTACATTTGCGAACAGTCTTTGTTTAAATTAAAATTATTTATGTTACATCGATTGCGAAACAAGCACTCAGCTTATATTAAACAGGCTCGATGCCTGCTTTCTGGAGGCTTAAACAGTAACTTAACTTAACCATGTCGTTTGTGTTGAAAAATCCCGAATTCAGAACCCGCTCATTATGGGCCTCGAACCCAGAACCTTTGGTATGAGAGGCCAACGCTTTACCTCTGCACCACTTCTTCAACACGAACAGTCTAGATCACGATCATGAAGCACACACCCGCATTATGATCTAGCTATTCACTGCTCGCCAACTATTCGCAAAAGGTTTCAAGTACCTTCTATAAATAGGTATCTATTTTGGTCAATTTGGATCTTTAGCATTGAAATACAGGCATATATTCCCCACGCATCTTACTAACTTAAAAGTTAGTTTTCCTGGATCAAATGTTATTCAAACTGGACATAAAAACGTGAAGATTGACGTTCAATTTAGAACTGCTTTGGTCATTTATTTTACAAAAAAGAATCCAGCTCTATATTTCTAAGTACTTCATACTCACTCCCGCTTCACGCAACCACATGGGTTATTTTTTGTTATTACCATGCCCGTACGTGTGTATGTCTGTCCTTCATGGTGACCGAGTACTTGTAGGTTGTGGTGTTCTCCTAAAGCGCACCCACCACCCTTATAAAGACACTTTAATAAATATTTGTTTTAAATGTTTTATAACGGGTATCTCATTTGCATATTAATGTTATTCATCCCGTAAAAGGGGGTTAATTACGGAATGAAAAGCATACTTGTGGAGTGCAACCTACAAGTTCGAAACAAAAGAAATAACCCCACAAATACACTATATGGGTACGTCCGTCCGGTCTATACTTTCAGCATTAAGACATCAAAAAACGCATACTTTTCACAAAAGTTACTCATGATCTGAGTGTACGGCATTGGCTCAAGTATAATATTAACAAATTCAGAAATACGTGCACCGTGTTTGGGTTTAAGCCACGTGAAGTTGAATAATTGAAGTTTAACGGTTATATCTGCAGCAAACATTTTACCTAACATTTGTTTTCTGACGTCACCTAACCTGTTCTTCTCGCAACATTCAAAATAAATGACTTGCCAATGACCGTAACGAATAAAAGGCTGAGGTAAGACTCCAGCCTATGAACTCTGCTTTTATTCTTTCAGTGCCAAAGGCAATATTGATATTTGCAAACAAAACAGTTCCAGGTGATTCAGCTCGTGTGTTTACTTTATCCTTTGATGTATTCATTCATACTCATTAGTTTACTTTATCCTTAGATGTATTCATTCATACTCATTAGTTTCAAGATTGAGTCATTAGTTTCAGTATTGGGTCAGTAGTTTCAGCATTTGGGTCATTAGTTTCAGTATTGGGTCAGTAGTTTCAGCATTTGGTCGTTTCAGATTGTATTCCGACTACTACTTCGCATTTAAAAGAGATGAGGATGTCACAGACAAGGCGAGTCCGCAGCATTTCCATGAGCTTGTTGTGAAAGCAATACAAGATTTCCGACTATGCTTGAGCGCCCATTCATTGCGCTTTTGTGCTTACAACATGGACGGGTTTAATTATAAAGACCCCTTGTTCAGATTCGGGGTAACTACCTTTACGTTTATTAATTTATTCCTTTAACCCCCGTCCAATGTATAGAATAGTTATATATGTTCTGTCCTTGACCGTGTATTAATGAAGATTGCAAGAGACATTTCAAAGTCATTATCCATTTGTATTGACATCTTAATCCATTTTATCTGAGGACTATACACTTGGTATGATCTTGATAAAGTATTGAATGAAAATCACAGTTGATAAGACTCATGGGACTAGATAACAGGGAGTGACCTTGTTTGTTCCACACAATATTGATCTAATTACTCAACCATAACCTATGTTGTGTGTATTCAAAAGAATCGTCTAACTGAGACGATTCTTTTGCGTACCATCAACATAGGGTTTAAATGTCAAATAAGGATTTTTAGAACATAAACAATATCCGTTATCTAGAGCTCTGATAATACCATCCCACTTACCGAGTTAAAATAGTGTTGAATCTCTTGGATCAAACCAGAAGAAGCATTCTCTTCCTGAATAAAGCTCTATTAAATCGACTGTTTATATTATGTTGCTACCTATATATGGGTTTAACTTTAATTCTGGTACATTTGTAGCTGCAATTTGAACTGAAGATTGCAACTTGTATTGCAATGTTCAATGCCTTAAGTATAGGTGTATAGCCAAGCGAGTGCGAGAGTAAACAAACCCAAAGATGATAAGTTCCTAATGTGCCAGGGGCACGGTTTAATCAAATGTACTTCGAAAACATCTAGGCAAAAGTATGGATACCTTTTATACACGAAAGTATACATTTGTAATTATTGAACGGCGTTGAAAATATTGTGGCAACAGAATAGATTGCTTGATTTTCACCAATACAATTAAAGGTTGTCCGCTGCAGAGGCGTCAGACAGTGTATTTGTGTGAAAACGGGTGTAATTACCTGTTACATTATTAAGCGTATGCAGTTTAAAGCCGCTTTTAACACTCGTTCAGTTAAATTACGGCGTTCCCAGGGTAAGTTACCAGTACTGCTGGTCCGTTTATCTTGACACATGCCAGTCAGTCGTAATGCTTACCCCGCAACCATTGGCGCCAAGGAGGCAGCCATTACTACCATTTATACCGGATATCGAACCCGCGATCTCCCGCACCCAAGGCGGATGATCAACCATTACACCACCGAGGCGGTCCCTGTTACATGACTAGAGTAAATAATTAAAAAAAGGGAGATAAATACACATCTGTTGCATGTTTGTTTGGTACATGTAACACTGTACAATGAAGATAGTATAGTTCATGTAAAAATGTAATTGCGTGTAAGTGTATCCGTTGGATTCAGCAGTATGTTCAATTCCAAGTACAAACTATTGTTAACATTATTTTTTTATTTCGAATTTGTATCTATTAATTTCTATTCCGCTTTAATTTCACTTTTGTGTAATGATTTCATAGAGAAAATAAACAAGTATGTAACGTAGAAAACCTTCTTAAAGGGGAGTAAACTGGATCTTGTGCACATCATATAGCTCAATTACAACTAATATACTGTCTAAGATGTGGTCACCATCGTCGTGAGGGTACAAGTATTGTGAGTACCCGCAATACAGACAGGCATTGGTTCAAATGGTTGAGTGCCATCGTCATGATGGTACAGGTATTGTGAGTACCTGCAATACATATAGACTTTGAAAATCAAATGGTCGAGTTCATGAAAACATGTACATGTTTGCATATCTAAACAGTATAGGTTAAGATCATCTCATCGACCTGCGTCCAATTCCACCAACCTTACTTAGTTATACTTAAATACTTAAAAGCGTATTTTATCATTTGGGCCGTTCCACGAGAAAACCAACATTATCGACTCTGCGAAATATATCGACCCAGATCAGCCTGCGCAGTCCGCGTGGGCTAATCCAGGCCGACAGATTCCGTCTCAGGGGAATAGAGGTATTGAGTAATGATTCCTGAAACAGAAAATCCACAGGAGGAGGAAATTGTCTTTCCGGGTTGGCCTCTGCGGCATGCTTAGGCTTATCCGTATCGACACTTTACGCAGAGTCCGCATTTTAATTAGGAAAACAAAACTGATGAAACACACTCGCAAGTATTTAAGTATTACTTAAGTAAGTTTAGTGGAATTGGACACTGATAATGATATACTTAAAAGCTTGTGTACGTACATGTATTACGTGAACAGTGTAGATCACGATCAGGCTGTGCGGACACACATAGGTTAATATGGATCTTTGATGTTCACAAAAGCCGGCTTGTACCTGTTCTCTTGCATCAGCTCAATTTAATTTGGATTTGAGACTATGGAATGCGTAAAGGATTAAGACATTTGTTTAATAATAGCGATTCAAATATGGTCATTATTTTAAACTGTTACCAATGTGCCTAGGATAACAGATCATAAAGCATTATAGATATCGATGAGTATGTTCTGTTTGTACCAAAACGCACACACAAAACAACTGTTCACATATTCCTTTGGTTTTTAGACGCCTTTGTCTACTTGTGTATATTCTGATAAGTGGTACCAATGCGTAACGTCTCTACTTGTGTATATTCTGATAAGTGGTACCAATGCGTAACGTCTCTACTTGTGTAGATTCTGATAAGGGGAACCAATGTGTACATTATATACGTGTGTAGATTACGACTAGGGGAACCAATTTGTATAGTGTCTACTTGTGTAGATTCTGATAAGGGGTATCAATGCATACCTTGTCTACTTGACTAGAGTCTGATAAGGGGTACCAATTTCTTCATTGTCTACTTTTGTAGTCTAATAAGGAGTACCATTGTGTACATTGTCTACTTGTGTAGAGTCTGAAAAGGGGTACCAATTTCGTCATTGTCTACGTGTGTAGAGTCTGAAAAGGGGTACCAATGTGTACATTGTCTACTTGTGTAGAGTCTGAAAAGGGGAGGCAATTTCTTCATTGTCTACGTGTGTAGAGTCTGAAAAGGGGTACCAATGTGTACATTGTCTACTTGTGTAGAGTCTGAAAAGGGGTAGCAATTTCTTCATTGTCTACGTGTGTAGAGTCTGAAAAGGGGTACCAATGTGTACATTGTCTACTTGTGTAGAGTCTGAAAAGGGGTAGCAATTTCTTCATTGTCTACGTGTTTAGAGTCTGAAAAGTGGTACCAATGTGTACATTGTCTACTTGTGTAGAGTCTGAAAAGGGGTAGCAATTTCTTCTCATTGTCTACGTGTGTAGAGTCTGAAAAGGGGTACCAATGTGTACATTGTCAACTTGTGTGGATACTGATGAAGGGTACCAATTCGTACCTTGTCTACTTGTGTATAGTCTGATAAGGGGTACCAATTTGTTCCTTGTCTACTTGTGTATATTCTGATAAGGGGTACCAATTTGTTCCTTGTCTACTTGTGTATAGTCTGATAAGGGATATCAATTTGTACATTGTCTACTTGTGTAGAGTCTGATAAGGGATATCAATGTGTTCCTTGTCTACTTGTGTAGAGTCTGATAAGGGGTACTAATTAGTTCGTTGTCTACTTGTGTAGAGTCTGATAAGGGGTACTAATTAATTCCTTGTCTACTTGTGTAGAGTCTGATAAGGGGTATCAATGTGTACCTTGTCTACTTTTGTAGAGTCTGATAAGGAGTACCACTGTTTATATTGTCTACGTGTGTAAAGTCGGATAATAGATTCCAATGTGTACGTTGTCTACTCGTGTAGAGTCTGATAGGGATACCAATCTGTACCTTGTCTACATGTATATAGTCTGATAAGGGGTACCAATTTGTACATTGTCTACTTGATTATAGTCTAATAAGGGGTACCACTGTGTACATTGTCTACTTGTTATAGGGGTACCGATGTGTACATCGTCCACTTGTGTAGAGTCTGATAAGGGATACCAATATGTACCTTGTCTACTTTTTTATAGTCTGATAATGGGTACCAATGTGTATATTGTCTACTTGTGTATATTCTGATAAGGAGTACCACAGTTTATATTGTCTACTTGATTATAGTCTGATAAGGGATACCAATGTGTACGTTGTCTACTTGATTATAGTCTGATGAGGGATACCAATGTGTACATTGTCTACTTGTGTAGAGTCTGATAAGGGGTACCAATGTGTACATTGTCTACTTGTGTAGAGTTTTATAAGAAGTACCAATGTGTATATATTGTCTACTTGTGTAGAGTCTGATAAGGGGTACCAAATCGTACCTTGGCTACTTGTGTATAGTCTGATAAGGGGTACCAATTTGTATATTGTCTACTTGTGTATATTCTGATAAGGGGTATCAATTTGTAAATTGTCTACTTGTGTATAGTCTGAGAAGGGGTACCAAATTGTAAATTGTCTACTTGATTATAGTCTGATAAGGGGTACCAAATCGTACAGTATCTACTTGATTATAGTCTGATAAGGGATAACAATGTGCACCTTGTCTACTTGTGTATATTCTGATAAGGGGAGCCAATTGGTATATGGTCTACTTGTGTATAGTTTGATAAGGGATACCAATGTGTACATTGTCTACTTGATTAAAGTCTGATCAGAGATACCAATGTGTACATTGTCTACTTGTGTAGAGTCTTGTAAGGGATACCAATGTGTATATTGTCTACTTGATTATAGTCTGATGAGGGATACCAATGTGTACATTGTCTACTTGTGTAGAGTCTGATAAGAAGTACCAATGTGTACCTTGTCTACTGGTGTATATTCTGATAAGGGATACCAATGTGTATATTGTCTACTTGTGTATAGTCTGATAAGAGATACCAATGTGTACATTGTCTACTTGTATATATTCTGATAAGGGATACCAATGTGTACATTGTCTACTTGATTATAGTCAGATAAGAGATACCAATGTGTACATTGTCTACTTGTGTATAGTCTGGTAAGGGATACCAATGTGTACCTTGTCTACATGTACTTGTATAGATTCTGATAAAGTGTAACAATTTGTACATTGTCTACGTGTGTATAGTCTGATAAGAGATACCAATGTGTACATTGTTTACTTGTGTATAGTCTGATAAGAGATACCAATGTGTATATTGTCTACTTGTGTATAGTCTGATAAGGGATACCAATGTGTATATTGTCTGCTTGATTATAGTCTGATAAGGGATACCAATGTATACCTTATCTACTTGATTATAGTCTGATAAGAGATGCCAATGTGTACATTGTCTACTTGTGTAGAGTCTGGTAAGGGATACCAATGTGTATATTGTCTACATGATTATAGTCAGATAAGGGATACCAATGTGTATATCGTCTACTCGTGTAGAGTTTGATAATGGATACCAATATGTACCTTGTCTACTTGTGTATAGTATGATAAGGGGTACCAATGTGTACCTTGTCTACTGGTGTATATTCTGATAATGGATACCAATGTGTATATTGTCTACTTGTGTATAGTCTGATACGAGATACCAATGTGTACAGTGTCTACTTGTGTATATTCTGTTAAGGGATACCAATGTGTACATGGTCTACTTGATTATAGTCTGATGAGATATACCAATGTGTACATTGTCTACTTGTGTAGAGTCCGGTAAAGGATACCAATGTGTATATTGTCTACTTTATTATAGTCTGATAAGGGATACCAATGCGTACATTGTCTACTTGTGTATATTCTGATAAGGGATACGAATGTGTATATTGTCTACTTGTGTATAGTCTGATAAGAGATACCAATGTGTACAGTGTCTACTTGTGTATATTCTGATAAGGGATACCAATGTGTACATAGTCTACTTGTGTATATTCTGATAAGGGATACCAATGTGTACATTGTCTACTTGATTATAGTCTGATGAGAGATACCAATGTGTATATTGTCTACTTTAGTATAGTCTGATAAGGGATACCAATGCGTACATTGTTTACTTGTGTATATTCTGATAAGGGATACGAATGTGTATATTGTCTACTTGTGTATAGTCTGATAAGAGATACCGATGTGTACAGTGTCTACTTGTGTATATTCTGATAAGGGATACCAATGTGTACATAGTCTAGTTGTATATAGTCTGATAAGAGATACCAATGTGTACATTGTCTACTTGATTATAGTCTGATAAGAGATACCAATGTGTACATTGTCTACTTGTGTATATTCTGATAACGGATACCAATGTGTATATTGTTTACTTGTGTATAGTCTGATAAGAAATACCCATGTGTACATTGTCTACTTGTGTAAAGTCTTATAAGAGATACCAATGTGTACATTGTCTACTTGTGTATAGTCTGATAAGGGATACCAATGTGTACATTGTCTACTTGTGTATAGTCTGATAAGAGATACCAATGTGTACATTGTCCACTTGTGTATAGTCTGATAATGGATACCAATATGTACATCGTCTACTTGTGTAGAGTCTGATAAGCGGTACCGATGTGTACATTGTTTAATTGTGTAGAGTCTGATAAGAGATACCAATGTGTACATTGTCTACTTGTGTATAGTCTGATAAGAGATACCAATGTGTACATTGTCTACTTGTGTAGAGTCTGATAAGGGGTACCAATGTGTATATTGTCTACTTGATTATAGTCTGATGAGGGATACCAATGCGTACATTGTCTACTTGTGTATAGTCTGATAAGGGGTACCAATTTGTACCTTGTCTACATGTACTTGTTTAGATTCTGATAAGGGTACCAATTTTTACATTGTCTACTTGTGTATAGTCTGATAAGGGATACCAATGTCTACATTGTCTACTTGTGTATAGTCTGATAAGGGATACCAATGTGTACCTTGTCTACATGTACTTGTTTATATTCTGATAAAGGGTACCAATTTGTACATTGTCTACTTGTGTATAGTCTGATAAGGGATACCAATGTGTACATTGTCTACTTGTGTATAATCTGATAAGGGATACCAATGTGTACCATGTCTACTAGTGTAGAGTCTGATAGGGGATACCAATGTGTAACGTGTTTCCGAAGGAACATTTGAACAATTTATTCATATCAAGGCATATACCATGCATGTGATAACAACATGTTCAAACAGTAATGAAACAGTAATTCATAACAAATTAAAACAAATATTTGAGATCATTATTAAAGGAAACAGTAGGTTCATGCAGTCGTATGGCAACAATTGAGTTCATCTATACTATAAGGAATGTTGGGTATCGGAGGATTACTATTTTTTAAATTTTATAAAATGGTTTTACAAATTAAAGCTAATTTGACAAGATTTTTTATATCTAAACAGTTCATAAGATTTTTAAGTTTGTTAGAGTTAGGATGGTTATAATTATATTTCGTAAAATATTTCATTAATTCCTTATAGAAATAATCTCACTCGAACAAATTATGAAATTCATTACCATTTTTATTCTTTTTACACTTAGTACATAATCGTTACTTACGTACAATTCCAAGATGGCGGGTTTCGTGCATTCAGTTTGTTAAAATTTACCAGATTTTTGAAAATCAAGCCAATCTTAAATGTCCAGTACATGTGGTCTGTGTTGTTGCATTGTATCTAGTAAGCGTAATTTATAAAAGAAAATACATATTTAAAATGAAAAGAGAACATATTTGAAATAAATTGTGTTGTTCAAACATTGTGACCCACCAATGTGATACAGTTTTCTGAAGCTGGATAACAAATATGGGCCGTTAAGCGAGAAAAAGCAACATTGTGGATTCTGCCTTAAGTATCAATCCGGATCAGCCTAAGCATGCAGCTTAGATACTTTTTTGCGTCCTGTGGGTCTTCTGTTTCAGGAATCAGTACTCTATACCTTTATCCCACTGAGACGTAATGTTTCGGCTCGTATTAGCATAGACGGACTGCGCAGGCTGATCTGGAAGATACTTTACGCAGAGTCTATAATATACTTTTTCTCGTGGAAAGGATCATATTATTGAATGTTTATTAAATTATTATTACTATAAAATAACTATGTATTCCATTTTTACTAGTTATTTCTAGCATACGGCACGTACCATTTGTTTATGGAAGAACTTTTACGGCTGTTTCCAAGGGAACAGATACATCTGGTGAAATCAACAGAGATTGGTTCACGTGACTCGATGGGACGTTTGTTTGGATTTCTCGAAATGAGTTGAGTAACTTCTTCAAATAAAGAAAGATAATGTTCTATGGAATATAAAACAAAGCATTTCATTCCCTGACTGTAGGTGAACTGGCTGCCGTGATGTGACTGCGATCAATTGTTAAAAACGGCGTTTAACCCCAATCTATCAATCAGCTACAATTGGCCCTTTCAGGCAGGGATGACAACATGTTGACACCTTATCTGTGCAAGCCAATGATCTGTTCTGTTTAACACTTTTTTATTCTTTACTGTGTCTTATCTTCAAACCATATTCAAATAAATAACTTAAGTAACGCATCACTAATTGGTAACAAATAAAAGTGAAGATCCTGATCACAATGTTGATAAGCAGCGCAGGTTTATCTGAATCTGGACTGGTCGTAAAATGACCCAACTGATCGATGGATGTTTATTCTCTTCTCTGTTATTTCGATAGGTCGGGTGTCTGATGTTGTATTGGGAAATATGACAAAAACAAAACTAACCACAAATGGACGGCCGAACTATTTCAAATCCAAAGGACCGATGCTGAATACGACACAAAAGCTACTGTACGAGTTTTACAAACCATTGAACGAAAAGATGGTGGCTCTAACTGGAGACAGTGATTTTCTATTCAAAATGGCGGACTTGGAGTGATACTCTCCCGGATACAAACGACTTTTGATGCGTTGGCAGATTTTGTAAAAGACATTGTGGGTACATGAGAAATAACTTTTAAATTTGTGTCAAATAAATGAACCCTGACAAATAGAGTTTAGCTATATGTTCTATGAAATGTATACATGCACGTGTACAAACATGTGTCTACAGCGAAATTGCTCATAGTCATCAACTCTTTTCAGTGAGTATGCTTTCATTCATGCAAACGTTAAATTTGTTTTTGAATTGGTTATCTACAGATTTGTTATAAGTTGGAAATAGTTAAAAAGCTTATTACTTCCTTTTTACAAGAGGGGAACGCAATCTTTGACAAGAAATCTAAAAACTCTGATCTCCTTGTTGATTTAGTAATCTACGAGTTGCTTCCCTTTCGTTGTTTTTAAAAACGACGTCTCGCTTCATTATAAAGAACCTATATCAATGTATTCAATATGCAACGCTGACCGACTCGCCTCATGGCATATATCCTACATCACTGTTTTTATTACAATGTTGACCAACACGCCTATTAACATAAAACCTACATCACTGTTTTCAATATACAATGTTGACCAACACGCCTCATAACATAAAACCTACTTCACTGTATTGAATATGCAACGTTGACCACTTTGCCTCATTACATAGAACCTACATGACTGTTTTCAATATAGAACGTTGACCAACACGCCTCATAACATAGAACCTCAATCACTGTATAGAATATACAACGTTAACCAACTCGCCTCATAACATAGAACCTACATCACTGTTTGCAATAAACAACGTTGACCGACTCGCCTCATAACATAGAACCTACATAACTGTTTGCAATAAACAATGTTGACCGATTCGCCTCAGCACATAGAACCTACATCACTGATTTCAATATACAACGTTGACCGACTCGCCTCATAACATAGAACTTACATCACTGTTTTCAATACACAACGTTAACCAACTCGCTTCATAACATCAAAGTGTCTTCACTGTATATAATATACAACGTTGACCGACGACTCGCCTCATAACATAGAACCTACGTCAGTGTTTTCAATATACAACGTTTACCAACTCGGCTCATAACATAAAAGCGTCATCACTGTATTTATTATACAACGTTGACCAACTCGCCTCATTACATAAAGCTTCATCACGTTATGCAATATACAAAGTTGACCAACTCGCCTCATAACATAGAACCTACATCAATGTAATCAATATACAACGTTGACCGACTTGCCTCATATCATAGAACCTACGTCGCTGTATTCAATTGCAGCGTTTACCAACTCACCTCATAATATAGAACCTACATCACTGATTTCATTATACAACGTTGACCGACTCGCCTCATAACATAGAACATACGTCACTGTTTTCAATACACAACGTTAACTATCTTGCCTCATAACATAAAACCTACATCACCGTATTCAATACACAACGTTGACCGATTCGCCTCATAACATAGAACCTAAATCACTGTAATCAATATACAACATTGACCAACTCACCTCATAACATAAAACCTTCGTCTCTGTATTTAATATACAACGTTGACCGACGTATAAAATGTCCAATATGGACGTTCGTGTGATGTTATGGTATAGATAGGTTACTGGATTGAAACTTAGGTAACGAATTTCAAAACCGAAACACATGAATTACCGATCCGTTTTTCGCGAGTGCTTGTTCTGTTCAAGCCTTTTGTAAGGTCGATGTATTCTAATCTAAGACGTCTTTCGATAGGCCACGTTACTTAAAAAAAATAAGACATTAGGATTTATTGAACTTACAAGCAAGTTTAAGAAGAAACCTTTATAAGAAACATTTATAGTCATACAAGTACACTGAAATGTTTAAACCTGCCGAAAAATACGACAAACCTGTAACCTTTCCCAAAATACAACAAACCTGTAACCTTTCCCAAAATACCACAAACCTGTAACCTTTACCAAAATACCGCAAACCTGTAACATTTCACAAATTACCGCAAACCTGTAATCTTTTTCAAAATATGACGCAACTGTAACCTTTTCCACAGTATGATAAATCTTAAATATTTCTCCATATACGACACATCTTAAATATTTTCCTAAAATACGACAAATCTCAAACTTTTCAAAAAAACGGCAAACTTTAACCTTTTTCAAAATACGACAAATCTGTAACCTTGCCCAAAATATGACAAATCAGTAACCATTGTCAAATAGCGATACATAAGCAACATTTCCCGAGTACGAGAAATATGTAACAATTGCTAAACAGCGATAAATATTTAACCTTTCCCAAATACGAGAAATCTGTAACATTTCCCCCAATACGACAAACCTGTAACTTTTCCAAATTGCGAGATATATGTAACCTTTTCCAAAATAAGACAAATTTGTAACCTTTCCCAAAATACGAGAAATCAGTAACTATTTCCAAAATTCGACAAATCCGCAACCTTTCCCAAATACGAAAAATCTGTTACATTTCCAAAACACTTGTCTTCATTGTGCGTACATGTATATATATAAATATGAGAATAATTTTGGGTTAAATATGTACGGTTATACGTGGGACTCTTCAGAAAAACTATTGTCTATTTTATGATTTTTATTTGTTCAACTTGTTATAAAACGTGTAGCTTTTATGCAATAAAATATTATGTATTGTATTGTATTTCCAAAAATTGATAAACCTGTAACCTTTCCGGAAATACGATAAATCTGTGACCTTACCGGAAATACGACAAACCTGTAACCTTTCCGCAAATACGATAAATCTGTGACCTTACCCAAAAAAAGACAACTCTTTAACGAACGGTTCCATAAATATGTAACCTTTCTGAAAATACGACACATCTGTAACTTTTCCCAAATACGTCAAATTCGTTAACTTTTCTAAAATACGACCTCTCCAGAAATACGCAATATCTGTAACCTTTCCAACAATACAACATATCTTAAACCCTTCACAAAATACCAATAACCTGTAACCTTTCCAAAACTACGACAAATACGTTACCTTTATCAATATACCATTACGTTACGTTACCTGTATAAAGTAACCGTTACGTTACCGCTATTACTTTACAGTCACGTTATATCTATCAATATACTGTTACGTTACCTGTATCAATTTACTAAATCGTTACCAGTATCAATATACCGTTACGTTACATGTATTAATATACCGTTGCGCTATCTTTATCAATATACCGTTACGTTACATGTATAAATATATCGTTACATTCCTGTATTAATATACCCTTACGTTACCTTTATCTATTTACCGTTACGTTAACTGTATCAAATTTCCTTACGTTACCTGTATCAATTTGCCATTTCGTTACCTGTATAAATATGCTCTTACGTTACCTGAGTGAACATACCCTTACGTTATATATATCAATTTACCGTTACGTCACCTGTATCAATTCATCCTTTCGTTACCTCTATCAATACACCCTTTAGTTTCCTGTAAAAATATAACCTTACGTTACATGTATAAATTTACCGTTACGTTACCTATATCAATTTACCGTTACTTAACCTTAATCAATATACCCTTACGTTACCTATATTTATTGATCGTTACGTTACCTTTATCAATTGACTATTACGTTACGTGTATTAACATACCGTTACGTTACCTGTATCAATATAACCTTACGTTACCTGTATCTATTTACCGTTAGGTTACTCAATTTACCGTAACGTTACCTGTATCAGTTTACCGTTACACTATCTGTATAAATGTGTCGTTACGTTACCTGTATCAATTTACCGTAATGTTACCTGTATCAATTTACAGTTACGTTATCTGTATCAATATGCCGTTACGTTACTTGTATCAATATACCATTGCGTTACCTGTATCAGTTTACCCTTACGGTACCTGTATCAATTCACATTACGTTACCTGTGGAATTCAAGCGACAAATACATGATATACTACTTACTTCTTGATTATATCATAACAAATATTCATGTATTATTGCAAATGAGGCTAGGGTTATTCTGAAATATTCTACAAGAATGGAGCATATTTTTTGCCGTGTATGTGTGTGTGTCTGACCCGTTACCATTAGTTTTGATCCGTTAGAGCTTTCATATAATGCGTATGAACTCCGTCAATGTTGTGAAATTTGATCCTCTTTTGTTGATGCCCAAGGACATTTGGTGTTTTCTATTGTTCTACTTTAAATAACTGTTCGGAAACCTAAATGGTTAGAACGTTGGCCCCGATATCGGGAGATCATGGTTCAATTCCCGGTCAGGTATTATCAAAGACTTTTAAATTGGAAGTAGTGAGTTACCTCTATGGCGCTGAGGGTTTGTGGTGATATAATTACTGATTCATCTATGTCAATTTGAACCTATCAGCAAAGTTAGTAATTTACTAATGAAAGGTCGTGATTTCTCTAAAAGAAAAAGCCTTTAAAATGATACGAATTAGCAAAACATTAACAATATTATGTAAATGTATTATGTTATTTCATGTAAATGATTATTTGTTTATACTTATATGTGTATAGATTGCTTGTATATGGGACGGGGGCTTTAGTACTAAATTAAAGAATTGAATTGAATTGAATTGAAAAATATTTGAAAGCTGTGTAAAACACTATTTAATCAAACAAATTATACTTTAAACGATTATACTACATGTACCTGGCAAAAAATGATTGAACAGAAAATCGACGGATAAAAAACTCGAATTTGAATAGATAGCTCGACAGGGAAAATAGATAATATCATACTGGATAATACCATTTGCTCTACTACTTCGGAGGCTGTAAAAGCGTCAACTTGTTTGTCTGGTGTTTTATGCCGTTAACAAAAGTTCTCACGGCGTACCAATGGTATTTATCGGTACTACTGGTTCATGTATCCTGACACCAGCAAGTCATGTTAATCCCTCAATCCTGATCGCCAACGAGATAAAGTCATTACTTCATATTTTGGGAGAGAACCCGCAACCTCCCGAATATGAGGCGAACGCTCTACCACTTTATAACACCGAAGCTGTGTAAATTGTCAAAGTCTATTGGATGAAGAGATGTGAATTCAGTGATTTTGTTTGTTCTTGCTCTTGCTTTTCTTCAAACGAATGCCTGGTCAAAGTGTAAACTGTAAAGTATTCCAAAGACAAACAATAATACGTTCAAATCAAAGATAAGTCATTCTAAAGAAATAGATTAAGTGTCTACAATAAAAAACATAAACATGTTTAAAACGCATGATACGTTCTTTGGTCCTATCTACTTCTAGTACAGACACTTTTCATTTGATGCCAAAATTACAAGTTGCTGTTTAATTTACCCCTTGCCACATGCAGTTACAGTTTGATGCGTCTGTAGAGGGTAACGTTTGAAAACATTGTGGCAAACGAAGAAATTCCTCTTAATTCTCTTTTCAAGTAGATCCAATAACTATACATTTTCTTTTATATAGATTTGCAATGTCGGTTGCGTAGAGGTTTTTAAAGTCGTTTTCTGCATATTTGTTATATCAGGGAAATGGACAATGTTCCCTAGAAAGATAACCATAGTTTACAAGGTGTACGTTGAGCTTCTTGAGAAAACCAAACATTCATTCAATTGTATAAACTACTTTGAGGACACGCGGTCTTAATAAATTATAAAATCGGGGAAACATTGTTATCTTGCATCTAGGTGTATAGGTAATAGAACCCCCATGTTATACTTCGGACAAACAGTATACACCTGGCCAATCTGTGGTGTACGTGCGGGTAGATCTCAATATACACTTGTCGGAAACATAATACACAGTAGAAAACAGCTCAATCTAGTATGTTCAAAACATACCGACTCCAGTTAAACAGTGATGTAAGTACAATATTACGTTATGGCTAAGTGATGTGTAGGAGGGATTAGCCATGCAATACTTTCTCAACGGGTGTTGCACTTGCAGGAGAATGATCTGGAAATATGTTTGTTTCATTCTGCATGTACTACATCAATCTGAATTTATCATAGAATATATATAATATGTATAATCTGTTAAGATGAGTGTGACATTCTTGAAAGCCGTAAATAATTTGGTTTCAATTTTCGTAGACTTACATTCATGTTCATGGATTATGTGTAAAGGGAAAATACATACGGTGCAATACATTAAAAGCCAATTTAACACATTTTTCGTTTCGATTTTCAATTATATAACCAGAAAGAAAAACAAAGTTCGTGGCATATTTAACCAGTGTAGATCTAGATAACTCAGCGTATACCAGTCTGATCTTAATTTCAACCATTGGAAAATTAGTCATCAACGCTTTCGAGAAGTTTACATTTGAATACAATTACATGATTGCATAGACCAGTCTTTTCTCACACACACAATTTAGATATATATTGCATACCTCATATTATTTATTTATATCTTGGCACGTTGCATTAATCGGTTGAGTAATTTTAGGCAAACTTTTGAGTGCACAAGGAACAAGTTCTTTGACCGGTTTCTAGTTTTAGGCTAAGCATCAATATTTCCAAATTATTGTTGCAGAATTGTTTTCCTGCGTTTCTTTATCCTTTCAGTATGTGTGGGTAATTGCTAAACATCCAGTATAACCATGAAACGGTTATTGTTTTTCAAATTATTTCTTTGTAGTGTTATAATTATGCATTGGATTGTACTTTACTTCTACAAACGACATATTTAATATTGGCATTATAGTTTGCTTCTTCATTTATCATGAGAACCATTTAAACTTTTATTACAGTATATATTTTCGAAAACTATCAAATAATGGTGTTCTAAATATAGGACCTAGCTTAAAAACCATGATAATTAAGGTACATGTCTACACAATTATTTAAAATTTGGCCAATCTCTTTCGGGGAAGATTTTTTTTAAGTTTTCACTATAACCATATAAGGCAAAACAGTCCTCCCCCCTGGCGGCCATGCTTTTTGACCAATCAACATGGCTTGAAGGAATCTGAATGAGGTTCACCCAAAAAACATTTCTACAAGATTATTTAAAAATCAACCTCACACTTTTGGAGGAGAATATTTTTTAAAGTGTTCATTATAACCATATAAGGCAAAACACCCCCTCTCTCTGGCGGCTATGCATTTTGACCAATCATCATGGCTTGAAGAAATCTGATAGAGGTTCACCCAAGAAACATTTCTACAAATTTATTTGAAAATCAGCCTTACACTTTCGGAGGAGAAGATTTGTTAAAGGCCCGCTCCTGGCGGCCATCTTTTTTAACCAATCAACATGGCTTGAAGGAATCTGACAGAGGGTCACACAAGAAACATTTCTACAAATTTATTTTAAAATCGGCCTTCTACTTTCGCAGGAGAAGATTGGTTAAATTTCCACTATAGCCATATAGGTAAAAAAAGACTCACCTAATCAGTTGGGGAGAAGAAGATTTTTTACTTTAGTTTTGTTTGGTTGCCATTGAAACCAGAATTCTGCATGGATCCCCCAAAAAAGAAGGAATTCTGTTGAGGACATTGAGAGGATGCTTTCTAAGAAGTTTCATCCCAATTGACCCACTGGTTACAAAGGAGAAGATGTTGACGGAGGTCGCACGACGCACAATAGACGACGCACGACGGACGCCGGACACGTGAGCTAAAAAGTAACATATAAACATAAATATGCTATAGATATAACTATTTCCGGTTTCCTGGTTAAACTGTTGTTCATTAGATATGGAGAAAGTCGATCAAAGGATTATTTCATTTATTTATTAGGAATTGATTCAATTTTACATATAAATAATACATGAGGATATCTCATAATTCATATTATTCACTAGTCATTCTAAAAAATAAAGCATCTTTCCCTTTTCTTTTTAAGATGTATATCTATGCATTCATGTCAAGACATAGTATCCACAATGAGTGCATGTGTGTCAATTTAATCATGCATAGCCGAAACCCCTACTATTCAATAGATATTTAGACGTCAAATTGGAAATTTCATAAGTTGCGTTTATATCATTTAACATTTGTGTATACATATATTTGTATATATCTACGATCATCTATTCTTGTTATTTTAATCCAATACTTTATGATGTATGATAAACACTGCAATTCCAAAGACATTCTTCCAAGTTATTTTATATATAATTGTTTGGTGTTTGTAGTTTAACATATAGTTTTTGATTGCAAAAGATAATGTATATTCGTTTAAGTCGTTTATGTCGCTCGCACGCAGAGAGATCTCACAACGGAGCCCCCATGTTACACTATTTACGAATATTTGCAGGTATTGCGTCCCTTTCCCAGGCCCGCGATTAAGTCTAAAGTCGATATTGAGTTGTGGTCCTTTGATTACGGTTCTATATCTGTATATTGATTAAGTGTAAACAGATTTAATTGCGTATTCGATTTTATACTCTTGGAGGTACTGAACTCAAGATGGAGATCAACATTTTGAAATGTTGCGACTTCTGCAAATATTGATAATAGTGACAACAAAGTAAGTAATACATGTAAGTAGTTCAAAACTATTTTGGCAGTATGTCTACCCAGTAAAAATTAATCAAATACGATTAATATTTAGATGTTTATGATACGGGAAAAAGAAAGTATTACTCTAATTTTATCCCAGGGTTTTGATACGTATATTTCAAGACAAATTCTGAACATTTCTAAAACTTTGACTATAATATCTATGTTCTGGAGTTCAGCACCTTTAAGTTCATAAAACTGGTATATTTTACTAAATCGTAAAAATTGGCAAACAGTAAACAAAAGTACCAAGTCTTGTAAAAATTGTATTTTCTCTACCATGTGTTTACGTTTACTTATGCTTTTCCTAATACGTTTAATATACCAAAGCTGGAACAAGTACATTTTCGCAACGCTCTACAAAAACGTCATTGGTAAACAGAATACAGAATACAGAATTTTATTGTCATAATAATTTGCGTATGAATAACATGACATTTCCGATGGCCAGAATGATACTGCTCCTGAGGTTCTATCATTGGTTTGTTAGCTCTATGGGAGGTACCGTCTACTGCTCTGACTGGATATGGAATATTTGGCCAATTTGTAAGAAGCGCTCTACACTGATTAAGTGGAAGCATCTTATGAATGATTTAAAAGTGTTTTCGAATTTAATCGTGGAAATGCACGCATTAAAAATACACGAAAGCATATGAAAACGTGGATAACTTCTTAACCACACGACAAACAAACGCACTCGGTTACGAATAGACAACTTATGATGACTGAATTTGTGTCCAATATATAAACTACGAACCAATTCCAAAAACGTCTCATGTGTTTCGCCAGTTACATTGTAAAAATGACGGCGATGTTCAGCAAAGAGTGTAAAGCCATCTCTTCTCGCATAAAAACTTATGTCATCCGCGAAATATCTATTATCAATATTTACATCATATGTTGAAGTATTTGGATGCTGTGTCTGTTTCATACGGAGCCTAAAAAGTAATTCAAAATATTCAACGGAGCTTGGTGGTGGTTGGCAAATTGCAGAAAGAAGATATTTCTGTTTAGTGCAATCCATTTCCTGCAATATAATGTTGGAACTGTTTTGGATTTTACAAAAACATCAGAAATTAATATGTTTACTATTAATAATAATAATATATGTTATTATTACAACACTTTTTATATTTAAAATTGATGAATCGCATATTACTGTTTTCACTTCCCCTTTAACACTGCGCGAGAAATAACAATTCCGTGCATTATCCGAGCAATGTCAAGTTTACAGACACAGACAAAACAAAGATGGATCAAGGTTACTTACTATTGTGTAGTGCTGATCCCCACTGTTTATTTCCATGTTTTAATATTTCTTTGGATACATGTAGTTTCCCCTCTTTAAACCACAGAAACCATTGTCCGAAGCGAGAAAAATGTTGAAAAATTTCATATTTTCAATTCTCATATGTTATTTTCATAGATCAAGATACACAGCAAAGACATTCACACATTCGTGCTGGTCACAGACGATATAGACATGCCAGAAAGAGGCATTTAGCGGACATGATCAGATCTTGTCATGTGTCTTACCAAACATTTTTAACACAAACAGTCCCTAATATCCTTCGAGAGTTAGGAAAAAGTAGCACGTCAGACGAAACCGAATGATTTTTATGATACAGTGTAGTTCCGTTTGAAACAACCCCCTATCAAAGTCCGTAGTCCGCAGTCGGTATCGGTGTAGGTCGAAGAACCCTAAATTACGGCATAACAACTTGTGTATTCATGTTTCTTATACTTTTCCTGTTGTTTTCAATTTAGATATCATTTGTTTTTACTCAAGGATACTGCAATCGGGGGATATTATATGTTACTGTGATGAACATATTAACGAGTGGACACATATGATACATTACTAATAATACAATATACACAGGCGTAAAATGAGCCGTCTCGCGAGAAAACCAACATTGTGGATTCTGCGTAAAGTATCGACCCGGATAAGCTAAAGAATGCCGCGCAGGCTAACCCTGTTCGCCTCCTGCGGATTTTCTGTTTCAGGAATCATTACTCCTGAAACGGTATGTGTCGGCCCAGATCAGACTGATCTGGGTCGATACATTACGCAGAGTCCATAATATTGGTTTTCCCGCGAGATGGATAAAATAATGATTACGAATTACATAATCCGAAATCTAGACTGGATCAACGATCTCAGACAACATTCCGGGTGACATCATGGTGTGTTGAGATTTACAGCCAATCAGAGCATGGGTGTTCACACATACTTTGTGAATGGAATACAAGGCAGGGAATTCATTTTTAACGAATTATTTTTTCTCTTCATTTTAGTACGTGATTTGACCTTTAACCTTTGGTGTTTTGTTAAACTCTTATCCAATCGGTAGCTAGTAGACCAGAAAGCTTCTTGCGGATTTATCGATTCTGAATATTCGAATTTTATCCTCGTAAAGATATCAACAAGTGTAGAATGAACTGAACTCACGCGATGGAGACGAAAGTTATAGCTGGAACCTAGCACGTCGTTCAGTCAGTGACGGCCACACAATGCCGTGTCACGGTAGGTCAGTTGGTAGCGACGCGGGCTGTCATTCCAGGGGTTGTACATTCGAATCCCAGCTCGGCCAACATTCTTTCCGACGTTTGACAAAAGTCATTGTGACCTGCGTTATTCGTCTTTCACCAATGGGCTGTTTAACAGTCTATGTGGAAAAGCAGCCAGTTGATTGGAATGTATGTTGTGTGGCGTACTGGTATGGGAAAACCAGGAAGCGAATGAGTAGGTGAACTGGTCGCCGTGATATGACTGAAAAATTGTTGAAAACGGCGTTAAACCCCAATCAATCAACATTTGCGGCCTCAAAACATAAAACAGATTTTGTTGCAGTCTCGCGATAATACAATTTATTGGCGAAAAGACATCCGATGGGATGTTGTGGAGGCGAGCATATCGGTGAGGTCACTCTCTCTGCCATCTGTTATCAATGGTAGACGTCCCTCAAGACAACGAATAAAAGGTCAGATGGAAGCAATTCATTTTCAATAGGCGACCATTATTGCGGTTTTGGCTATGGCTCTTAGAAATAATCCAAAAACCTATATGCAATCAAAGTTAATTATAAAAACTACCAAAAAAGCTAAAAAATAAACTCACATGTTATTCAACTTTTTTTTAGCTATGATGTCAAATCAAAGGTCACCCTTATACCGCAGTGAATTATACTTTCAATTTCAGAAAATACATGTTGTTCTGTTGTTACATGTTACATCTTGTTCTGAAAATGTCTCGTAAGCTGTCAATAAAGCTAAAATAATATCATTATCGTCCAATGGGAGACCACTTCAGCCTTATGAATTTATCTGAAATTCATCTGTCATTCCCTTGACAAAATTGTCTGCCCGAATAGCCGATCGATTTACTTCCCTTTGACCTACATAGAGAGCAACAACCAACTAATATTTAGGTATAGCACCGTGTAGGTCCACCAATTCATAAGAAATATAATAGCTCACTTCATTGCGACGAGGATAATTTTAGTTTGGTAAGTTTTGAGTCCTTGTCCGTAGTGTCTTCGACTTTCGCGACTCTACGTAAGTTTTCAACTCATACCCAAATTGTAGAAGTTATTATGTTTCTTAAAGAAAACATTTTGTTTGATATAAACTAACACCCGCCCATTAGAAAATACGTTTAAAGTGTTTAACTTTGGAGAGTTCCATGAGATAGAGGTGAACATAAAGTCCTTCCCGAGTATCTTAAAGACACAAATCTAAGTATTTAATTAGCTATTTAAGCATTCATTACTTTCAAGATCAATTTTCAAAATATTAGGCCATTAAACCTAAAACAATCCGTAACTAAAACATCATTTGTGAATGTCAATCATTGTTATATAGTTCTATGAATATGTCATTCCATATATAATCAATTAGTGTGTTGATTATTGTTATAGTATTTAATGATGTTAGTCAAAGCAGAGACACTATATTACATGTAATATAGTGTCCCCGCTCAAAGCTACTATAAGTGCAAATCTAATGATAGTATGTAATGATGTTAGTCAAAGCAGGGACACTATATTACATGTAATATAGTGTCCCAGCTCAAAGCTACTATAAGTGCAAATCTAATGATAGTTAATCTCATTTTCAAACTTGACTGGGCCATATACATTTTATTCTTGCATGAAAGCCATCCAAGGATCCTACTTTCACTTTATTCCTGCAGCAAAACACACACCAATATAATTGTAGAGGTTCCATCAAACAGTAAACAGAAGGCGACTTCACCTGTCACCAGACTACACTATAAACCGTATAAAGAAGACACAAGTTGCGCCGACCTTATTACAACTAGAACATGATTTGCCCAAGTTTCATAACCCTAAGGTATATGTATAATTATTTCAAAGACTTCAATTTTTTATAAACACTGTTTATTATAAATGTGCAGTTTTGGCAATTAAAATTTGTTATATATATGAAAATCACTGGTGAAACTTTAATTAATACGGTAAATTGCACGGGAAAAGGAAAAATGGATAACTGCTAAACAAATTTACTATTTCTTACATGCAGACACGTTCTGACTCCTTTTCAGAATTGGCGAAAACTCAGAAGTTATGAGTAGTGTCCAGCCTGGCAGGTAGAACTGTCAAAACCAGCGTTTACTGTGCATTACTGTTAGCAAGTGGTGTATCTAATAATACTAGTCTTGCTTCGAATTACCCGTATCAGGGAGTAATGCCAAATTGTGGTTTTCCAAGCCGGCTTTTTTCAAGGTAGTCAATACTTTTCAGACTCTAACTTTGCAGCAGACAATTTTTGAAGACATGGATGCAAAAGGAGAAATTGGTCAGTCTGCAATTTCCCCTTTTGTCACAATATTTACAACTCTATTTAATGATAAAACTGGCATTTATAGAGGTTAGCCATAATTTTAGACATATATTTTAGAAGTCCTCAAATCAGATTTGTCATTTATTGGAAAGGGTTAACTGTACGAATAAAAAGGACAATTATGTTGACATGTTGTTCAGAAGGCACTCTATATATTCTTTTATCACTTTTCAGGAACAGATCCTGGGCCTGACACTCTCCTTGCCTAGTGAACTGACATAAGAACATAAGAGGCTCAAACTCTAAAAAGTGTCGGATTACAAATTAAAATCATCAAGTTCTGTTTTGGTATAGACATTGAATAGCAATATTTTGTTATTAAAGTAACCTGTTTCAAGACCTTTGAAAGTGTTCAACCAGTGAAAGAAAAACACATTTCTTGAAATCCAGATTTTGTTGCGCTTAGGTGAACATTTTACTTACACAAATAATTAAATACATGCTTGTCTTGCCATAAGCTTAATAAATGTTGACAGCTGATATCACTTTATATGAAAGTATATATAAGGCGTGTCTGCTTGAATACAATTTGGGTCATATTTTGAAATATCTAGAATGGTGCGTAAAAGAATTTTGAAAGAGTTGAAAACATTGTTGAAAAATAAGGAATTAGTGTTTTTATTAGAATCTCCTGTTTGTGCATTATTTTCAATATGGCTGCTGTAATGCTGGTAAGAGTCGTCTATAATAGACAAAGGATTAAAATGTTGATATTTAATGCATTGTGGTTGTATCCTTTCTTTTAGAGCAGGATATACAAGCCTTGTTCTTACCATTTAAGTGAATTGAATGTAATTTAACTTGTGGTTATATATTTCTGACAAGACTTCATGAGGTCAAAATGACCTATGATTTTACACTTTCCCACATAAAACAAATCTGCAGTAGACGATTTTGAATACATCTAGGAAAAAATATGAGGAATCTCTTTAAATGAATGTATCTTTATTGAATACCTTAAAACGCATCATGCAAAACGTAACAATTGGTCATAATTATAAGCAATATTTAGCTCCACTGGCTGAAAGCTAGTCGAGCTGATGTCATAGCGAATTGTCCTCCGTGCGTGCTTGCGTGCATGCGCCACCCTTTTGCTTCAAACGACTTCTCCCCCCTTACCACTTGGCCAATTGGGATAACACTTCATAGGAAGCATACTCTAAATGTCCTCTCCTATATACCATCAATTTGTTTTGATCCATGCAAAATTCTTGTTTCCATTGAAACCGAAATAAACGTATTCTTCTCCTCCTAAACTGGTCTTCCGATTTTTAAATAATGTTGTAGAAATGTTCCTTTGGTAACCCTCTACCAGATGCATTCAAGCCAAGTTGATTGGTCGAAAAACATGGCAGAGGGTGGTGCTATTTCGCCTTATATGGCTAAAGTGAAAACTTAAAAAATCTTCTCCTCCAATGGTGTGAGGTCGATTTTCAAATAATGTTGTAGATATTTTCCTAGGGTGAACCTCTATCATATTCCTTCAAGCCATGTTGATAGCTCAAAAACTATGGCCGCCAGAGGGCGGGGCTGTTTTGCCTTATTTGGCTATAGTAAAAGCTTCTCCTCCGAAAGTGTCACCCCGATTTTCAAATAATTTTGTTCCTTTGGTGACCCTCAACGAGATTTATTCAAGCCATGGTGATTGGACAAAAAACATGGCCTGCAGGGGGTGGAGCTGTTTGGAGATTTCTGTTAAGCTAATGGCAGTGGAGAGATACTGGCACGCTTGGGCCTCTTGTTCCTTTCTCCACACTGTTTCTGGGGATGTCTGCTATAGATTCTTCTGCATGAGGGGCTGGGGCTAACCCTTACATCCCTTAGATGACATTTAATGCATATGCAGCAGACGACTTCTGAAAACATCGAGGCAAAATTTGAAATTGCTCATGATGAGCATGTTTTCCTCCGACACAATGTTTTTAACTATTCATTTATTACACTGAAAGAGATTTTCAGAATGTTTATGAAATTGTTTTCAAAGTATTCTGTTGTATATATGAAAGGATAGAGGCATTAACAGTTCAAATGGTTTCTTAATCACTAATTGGAACATTATGGTCATCATCATTATCATAAAGTATGATTGCTGAAAAATAAAATAGACCTTTTTGGCTCACTTGACAAAGACGTGATCAAGGTGAGCTATTGTGATGGCCTTCTTTCCATCGTCCACCCGTTGTCAACAATTTGCTTGTACCCTTTTCAACATACAACAACTATGCAGTAGATGACCTTGAAAATATTCAGTAAAATATATGGAATCTGTATAAATGAAGAAAACTGTCAATCAAAAAGGTTGAAGCCATCATGACAAAACGGAGCAATTGCCACAATGTTTTCAAATGCCATCTGCCTCTGCATGTGGGAAAGGGTTAACACTCTATAAGCCACTTTTTTCTTGCAATCCCCATGCAAAATTGTCACTGTTTATCTTGGTGATATCTAGGCTAGGTTCGAATATCGATCATGTCTTGTCATAAACTAGGTCAAATAGAAGAACATTCTTGTAAACACTCTGGAAGCCAAAGATTCAAAGTGGTCTATTCTGATCACTCTCTGTCTGTTGTTAACTTTTAGATTATGGTATCTCCTCCTAAACCATTCAGCCAATTTTCAACGAAAGTTTACAGGAATATTCCTTCGCTGGCCCTCTTTCGAATGTATCCAATGATTAAAATTCTATATAGACATTTGGTTGCTACAGCATCAGAATGGGGGATATATCAAAACTCTCAAATTCTTCAATTGTGAATCCCCTTGTCTGATTCCATATAATTTGGTAGAAATGTTCCTTGGCTGAACCTCTATAAAGTTTGTTCAAGATATATTGATTGGATGAAAAACATAGCAACTATGAACAAGGGCAAAATGACAAAACTTTGATATACCATTCTTATGATAGTACATGTCTTTTTTCAAAATAATAAAGTATCGTAACGGGAACGGGGTATAGGTATAAATATTACTTCTACAGCCTTGCTGTGGAAGCCGGCTTTTAAAGCGACGTTGGTAGAGTGGTTGACCTTTTCTTAAAGTTAAACAACGTTCATCGCGGTTAGTGCCTGGATGGGTGACCCGCGATGGCTTAACGCCGGTACACGTTACAAATGGTGGCAGCGGTGGGATTTTGGGTTGATATCACCATCATGCCCGAAACCCGTTGGTTGCCAGTGATTTTACATAGACTCTGCTCTATTGTACTGCTTGTGTTTAGTTGTGTGACTTCCGGTCGAAGTCAAGAAAAGGGGGAGAAATGTAACGGGAACGGGGTATAGGTATAAATATCACTTCTACTGCCTTGCAGTGGAAGCCGGCTTTTATAGCGACGTTGGTAGATTGGTTGACCTTTTCTTAAGCTTAAGCAACGTTCATTACGATAAGTGCCTAGATGGGTGGCCTGCGATGGCTTAACGCCGGTACACGTTACAGTAGAACCGTTCCTTCAGTGAATCTGTACATTGTTTGGTCAAGCCATATTGCTTTGTTTGAAAATGGGGATAAATGAACTTTTAGCTTCAAATGACATCACCTTCTTAACCAATGGACCAACCACCAAACTTCACAGGAATGTTTCTTTTGTGGTTCTCTTTCGATTGTTCAAAGTTTAAAGACCGTTTCGAATTTCCCTTACTAATAAGTTGTTTTATTTACAGTGTCCACTGTTTGAGGTTTCATTTCAGCTCTTGATCAAATTGTCTGAGATAACAACGGTTACAATACACATTTGCTACTAATGATTACTCAGGTGATCAATTAAGGGCAATCTTTATCTCTTTTTAACTTCAGCGCAGAGTCTTTGTAGTAATGATATCTCAGTTCAGTTTGATTATGTGTAATCCAAGGATAACAAATAATTTACAAAGCCAAGTTTGAGGAAAGTTTTGATACCACTCATGAGACTGCAGTATTTATTTGAGAATGTTAATGTTGAAATTTTGTCAGAATATTTAACTTGTTGCTGTCTCGTCCAAGTTAAAATATTGATGATATTTGTTCAAAATCTAGATCCCTAGGTGAAATTTTGAAGCATCTTGTCGACACTACAGGCCGCAATTTGGACAGAATCTTTATCTTTTCGGGTGGAAATTATGGTCACTAAGTCAAATATAAGAAACATCTTGTGGATACTTGAGAGGCCACATTTTGTATTCGTGGGAAATCTGACATTTAGATGATATCTAGGCTAAGCTAAAATATGGGTTATGTTAGGTGAAAAACTAGGTCACAACGCCAACTTTTATGAAAATTCTTGTAAAAATTCTAGAGGCTGCATCTTTTACTAAAGCATATTAAAACTTTGCCCGAATGTTTGTTTTTGGGATAGGTAGTTCTTATATGGTTTAGTTTTGGTAAAAACCTAGGTCAATAGTCCAAATTTAAGTAAAACCAGGCGGATACGACTATTCCAAAGGCCCAGATTTTTACTTGAGCAATATGAAACTTTGTCAAAATATTTGTCAATATGCTAAGTTCGAAACTATTTCATGTCCGGTCAAGGCAAAATTTTAGTAAAAATGTGTAGCCAGTCTGGAAGCACTTTAACTTAAGCATGTTGACACTTTCTAAGAATGGTTTTCTTAATGATCGATATCTAGTCCAAGTTCAAATACTGGTTATATCATATCAAAAGTAAACTTTAAGAATAATATTGTGGTCTATCTATTGATTGCATTTTTTTAATTGAGCATGTCAGAATGTTTTTCTAGATGATATCTAGAATTATTTCAAATATGGATCGAAGAATAGGACACTATGCCAAAATCAAGAAAATTCTTGTTTATAAAATATCTCCTTTTTGCACAACATATTTAAAAGGCATTGGCGTCAGAAGTCATCTCTCTCGGGAATTGACCGAATTGGTGGTCATGCAGTCCAAGTGTAACTTTATTTAAGAGTAAGATATAGATTTCTAGCTCTAACCATTTAAGTTAATTGAACGTTTATTCTTCATAAATGTATGATACATTGTAGAATTTGCTTAATCACTTGCTGAAGATAAAATTATGTTAAATATGTTTCCATTACTGTTTGAATTGTATTTTACGCTGCCTTCAACATTATTCAAGCTATATCTCTGCGTTTCCTTGGCAAAGTACCAATTATACCGGTATTATTTACCCTGACAC
>JASEVX010000010.1:34999054-35209939 GCA_031761405.1 Serripes groenlandicus
GAGGGCTCAGTAGTAGGGGCATGAATATGATGCCACATATTCCCCTGCAGGGAAGTGTGTTACCTCCTCAATGTAGGGCAACATAAGGCATTTTTATAAAATGTCATCATGCAGAGTTATCGTTCTTGCATTTTGCATTTCAGAAAAGTGCGATAACCACCTTTCCCTCCTCTAGGGAGGGGAACATGGGGCTTTTTCCGAATTCCCAATGTCGCCCTCCCTGTAAATGGGACTTAAAGAGGGGGAAAGGGAAGGGAATATTGGGCATTCACGAATGCCCCATACTGCCCCTCCCTGGCAATGGACTTAAAGCTTCCAGGGAGGTCAGTATGTGGCATGACAATTATGCCCCATATTCCCTTCAGAAAAGTGTGTTACCCATCGAGGGAGGGTGGTATGGGGCATTTTAGAAATAATCATGCATCGTGAACGTTCTTTCCCCTTTGCAGGGAAGGATTTGAAAAGTTGAACTTTCTAATTTGTTTGGCTGGCCCTGAAAATGTCATTTTTTGTTGTAGGTGGTCTACTTATAATTATTTCTTTCTTTCACCAACCAACATGAATCTTGAAATTGTCTATGTTTATGGAATGGCCACCTCCTCCCTGGATATTGGCCTACCAAGATGAAGTGTGATTTATATCACACAAAATATGTTTCAACAGTCCAAGTCGTGTCGAACCTTTAGTTTGAATTCAAAATGCATGATCTTGTTTCAAAATGAACGTTAAAAGAATGAAATAATGACATTGCCAAATCAAATGCAAGCACCTAATTTTATATGGGCCTGCCAAGATGCTACATCTAAAGAGACTGTTCATGGGGGAAAACACGCTTGGGTGGGGTTTTATAAATACGCTTGAAACAATGGAACTGTGTTCCGGCGTGAAACTCTACCCCAACCCTTTCCCATTATACAATAAACACACAGCAGACGATTTTTCAAAGTAAAAAAAAAAAAAAAAAGAAAATGGGGTGAATGTTAGTACATGTATATTAATTAAACTATTAAATTGGGTTGAGGGGGGGGGGGGGGGGGGGGGGGGGGGTGATATGCATGAAACATCAACTCCGACCCTTTCCCATTATGTAACAAACAACCCCAACCCTTTTCCATTATGTAACAAACAACCCCGACCCTTTTCCATTATGTAACAAACAACCCCGACCCTTTTCCATTGTGTAACAAACAACCCCGATCCTTTTCCATTATGTAACAAACATGTGGTAGTAAGCACCCTAAAAAAAGACAAACATTGGCGAAAATGAAGTAAAAAATAAGGAAAATGGCACTGATTTCGGAAAAATAAAAAATGAGCAAAAACTGTGGGTATTCAAAATTACATGCTGCTTTTATACTGTTAATGCGGATTGACCTATTTTTTCTCATAATTAAGCTTGACAAATGAAATGCACTAAACGGGGAATAGTAACAAACCAGGAAAACTTTGAAAATACATCAATGAAAAAAAGTAAATACTTTTTGTCGCCATTTTGTTTAGCTAAATGTTGCATGTCTGCTAAATCAGCTTGCCACTGTTGATAAATACCATCCACAATAGTTGCACGTCTTTTGAAACGTCTACGTATAGGTTTGTTTAAAGTACATGTTGTTTCTCCTTGCAACCATCACCTTACTTTCTGATATTTTAACCCCTTCAAAACGTACTTTGCAGCATGATACAGTTGTTAAATACCAGAATAGGCTACTGAACTATTTATGTTTTCTCAAAACGAAATCAAGTTTCTGTAACCAGATTCACTTTCAGTGACTTCGTCATCATCTATGTTTTGTTTTTGCATCCATTTACATCTTGCTTGATTATCAATATGTTGTTGTGGAACGTTGCTTCCATGCAGAGCCTTTGAAAAAGTTTCCCAGCCTCTTGGTTCAATTCCTTTTTTAAGTCTTAATGAATCTTTCATTAAATCAACGATATTTTGACCCGTGAAGTCTTTTACCTTTGTATGAAACAACACCCTGATTGTCTGTAACTTGAACAAAGGTTCAACATACCATTGCGCCTTTTCTGTTTCTGATATAACTGACATTTTTCCAATATACCCGACATCTTATTCTGTAGATGTACTGCATCTGCAATTTGTCGGTTTGGCGGTAATTGAGGTCTTTGTTTTTGACGTTTCATGTCATCTAAAATTTGATAGGGTACAATAACCATTTTCCTGACTGACAGTATTTACAGGGACTTCAACGCACTACCAATGCCTCCGATATCAGTTTTTCCTAACAATGGTAATAAGGCTCCTGCAAGCAATGGTAGAAATCCTCCTTTTTGATTCAGGATATGTTCTACTTCTGAATGGCATTCGATTTTGATGCAAGCTGTCTGAGTTGTTGATGGCTTGGATGCAACTTAGTCTTCTGATGGTCAAATGAACATTGTCTTTTAGAACGTTGTGACAGCATATCGAAACACAATCAATGACAGGACGATTAGCTGTATTACACTAGCCTTTCCTCACGTTGTGTGGTGACTGTATCATAGCCATCACCTTTGATCCGTGTTTGTTTCGTGACAAGTAGTGATTTCTGCTTACCCATGTTGACACTATCTCTGTCTCAAGTGGAATGATATAATTCTTTACATTGCAATACTTTGAAAGCAAAGTGTGAATACAAAGCACCTAATGCTGCTGTTGCTGCTGTTGTAAGTGGTACTGTCGTCAGTGGTGAACATGGTGTAATATCGTCAAGACTGTAGCACGAGGTACTGTGTACGGTGATGAACCAAGTCTACATGATTGAAAGTTTACTTGGTATCACTTATTTATTGTCTTAAGTCTTTTTCGACTTTGGATGTTTGTTCTATGAATCTTTTTTCTTAGTTTTGGTTATTTATTTACTTTTATATTTTCTTCTCATTGTAATAAATCTTTCGTCGATGACAAAATGATAATTTCCTTTTTGAGTTGGTCTTATCCTTTGTTTTTCAGCGTAAAATGTGCAAGCTGTTTTTTCTCCGTCCCAGCGTAACAAACTTCTGAGTATAGCTCTACCAAGAAACCCTCCTCCACCAGGCCAATTAAACTTGTTTATACTATCTTTATGTTTTGTCAAGTATGTAACAGTCTGTTTTGGTAATTTGATTTTATGATCAAGAATGTTTTGAGCAGCCAAATTAAACTATTTCAATATTTCTTTTAATCCTGTTGCTTTTTTGCACATATACTGAGAGTCGACGATTTCAGATCGTCGTATCTAATCGCCTTATCATCGTCATCAATATCCGAAAGAATTTTAAGAAAATTTGTATAAGTGCTGCATAATCAGATCTTGATTGCCGGTGCAAGTTGCTATCTTTGTCATGCCTTACATCCGGGAAATCGACTTTCTGTGTGCGATCCAATGATGCAACTTAGTGTGATTATTACTATTGCACAATTGTTCCATTATATTTGACTTCCTGTTTGCCATGCAATGATGCAACTCAGTACTATCTCTATTACGCAGTTGGTCCCCTGGGAGCCGTTTTATCGAAGGTCCTAAGACTGGTCTTAGTTAGGACCATATTGATAAAACGGGGCCCTGGATGGCATGACTGTTCATCCTTCACTCCTGGGATTCGCAGATTATAGATATGTTCCCTTCTCCGCATGGGTGTTTAAGATACATAGTGCACATATATTTCCTACGAAATAATTTACAAAATGTCATGCAGAGTTATCGTTCTTGCATTTTTGAAGGATTTGAAAAGTTGAACTTTTTAATTTGTTTGGCTGGCCCTGAAAATGGCCTTTTTTGTTGTAGGTGGTCTACTTATAATTATTTCTTTCTTTCACCAACCAACATGAATCTTGAAATTGTCTATGTTTATGGAATGGGCACCTCCTCCCTGGATATTGGCCTACCAAGATGAAATATCATTTATATCACACAAAATACGTTTCAACAGTCCAAGTCGTGTCGAACCATTAGTTTGAATTCAAAATGCATGATCTTGTTTCAAAATGAACGTAAACAGAATGAAATAATGACATTGCCAAATCAAATGCAAGCACCTAATTTTATATGTGTCTGCCAAGATGCTACATCTAAAGATCATGTATATTTGGTGATTGAATTTATTCTCGTACTCAAAAGGAATTGATACTGAGAACGGATATCTTCAGCAGATGGTACACACACAAAAGATCGTGGTCCTATTGTTTATTCACCACTATAAATCACTAAAGATTAGAAGATTGACATTCATTTATCATTGTCTGGTCTTTGTGTGTGACTATGGATATTACATCCACTTCCAAAGCGGTCAATCATGCCTTGCAAAACCTAAGTCATGAAACCAACAAACATGCCAGAAAAGCTTTACTCAAAGCAGGATTAAAAGAAATATTGAAATAGTTTAATTTGGCTGCTAAAAACATTCTTGATCATAAAATCAAATTACCAAAACAGACTGTTACATATATGACAAAACATAAAGATGATATAAACAAGTTTGATTGGCCTGGTGGAGGAGTGTTTCTTGGTGGAGCTATAATCAGAAGTTTGTTACGCTGGGACGGAGAAAAGATAGCTTGCAAATTTGATGCTGACAAACAAAGGATAAGGCCAACTAAAATAGGAAATAATCGTTTTCTCATCGACGAAAGATTTATTACAATGAGAAGAAAATATAAAAGTAAAAAAATAAACAAAACCAAGAAAAAAAGATTCAAAGAACAAACATCCAAAGTCGAAAAAAGACTTAAGACAATAAATAAGTGATACCAAGCAAACAAGTAAAGTTTCAATCATGTAGACTTGGTTCATCACCGTACACAGTAACTCGTGCTACAGTCTTGTACGATATTACACCATTTTCACCACTGACGACAGTACCACTTACAACAGCAGCAACAGCAGCATTAGGTGCTTTGTATTCACACTTTGCTTTCAAAGTATTGCAATGTGAAGAATTATATAATTCCACTTGATAGAGAGATAGTGTCAACATGGGTAAACAAAAATCACTAATCGTTACAAAACACGGATCAAAGGTGATGGCTATGATACAGTCACAACACAACGTGAGGAAAGGCTAGTGAAATACAGCTAATCGTCCTGTCATTGATTGTGTTTCGGAATGCTTTCACAACGTTTTAAAAGACAATGTTCATTTGACTATCAGGAAACTAAGTTGCATCCAAGCCATCAACAACTCAGACAGCTTGCATCAAAATCGAATGCCATTCAGAAGAAGAACATATCCTGAATCAAAAAGGAGGATTTCTACCATTGCTTGCAGGAGCCTTATTAACATTGTTAGGAAACACTGATATCGGAGGCATTGGTAGTGCGTTGAAGTCCCTGTAAAAACAACGTCAGTCAGGAAAATGGTTATTGTACCCTATCAAATCTTAGAGGACATGAAACGTCAAAAACAAAGACCTCAATTACCGCCAAACCGACAAATTGCAGATGCAGTACATCTACAGAATAAGATGTCGGGTATATTGGAAAAATGTCAGTTATATCAGAAACAGAAAAGGCGCAATGGTATGTTGAACCTTTGTTCAAGTTACAGATTTCATACAAAGGTAAAAGACTTCACGGTTCAAAATATCGTTGATTTAATAAAAGTCTAATTAAGACTTAGAAAAGGAATTGAACCAAGAGGCTGGGAAACATTTTCAAAGGCTCTGCATGAAAGCAACGTTCCACAACAAAATAATGGTAATCAAGCAAGATGTAAATGGATGCAAAAACAAAACATAGATGATGACGAAGTCACTGAAAGTGAATCTGATTACAGAAACTTGATTTCGTTTTGAGAAAACATAAATAGTTCAGAAGCCTATTCTGGTATTAAACAACTGTATCATGCTGCAAAGTACGTTATGAAGGGCTTAACATATCAGACAGTAAGGGGATGGTTGCAAGTAGAAACAACATGTACTTTAAACAAACCTATACGTAGACGTTTCAAAAGACGTGCAGCTATTGTGGATGGTATTTGTCAACAGTGGCAAGCTGATTTAGCAGACATGCAACATTTAGCTAAACAAAATGGCGACAAAAAGTATTTACTTTTTTTCATTGATGTATTTTCAAAGTTTTCCTGGTTTGTTCCTATTCCACGTTTAGTGCATTTCATTTGTCAAGCTTAATTATGAGAAAAAGTAGGTCAATCCGCCCTAACAGTATCAAAGCAGCATGTCATTTTGAATCCCCGAAGTTTTTGTTTATTTTTTATTTTTTCCGAAATCAGTGCAATTTTCCTTATTTTTCACTTCCTTTTCGCCAATGTTTGTCTTTTTTGAGGGTGCTTACTGCCACATCCGCGCCCTCAAATGTTTATGTTTGGTAGTGTTTTTTTCTACCAAAATAATTTTTAGTCAAGAAATTGTTTCATGTTAATTCATGTCAAAATAATGTATTCCGTCAGAACTATGTTTTTTTCTTCATTGTTATGAGAATTATGGCACTAAAAATGTGTTCTCCCTTTGCCCATGCATATGGGTTAAAGGGTAAAACAAGTACCTGTACGACGGAACCTATGGTTGGCTGAACGCTAAGTTTGGTCATCTTGTCCTTCCCGTAGATTCATGCGAGAAAGTCAAGCTTGACGCGAATGGCGGATTGAAATTCGGCCAATTAGGGGTGCCATTGTGGAAGACTGTTCGGCAGTGCTTTTTTTGCACTCTATTATTTGACTTTCGTGTTATCAATTGTTTTCTAAAAACGTTTTACTCACAATCACTTATATACCTACACACAACAATATAAACAGAAGAAGGGACATGTAAAAATGAAAATCAACATTGATTCACGCAGAGTACTCACGAATGTTGCAGTTGATATAACAAATATTCGGTATCGAATCTACAATATTTATCACCAACTCAACGACGAACAACCCAGAGAGGACGTAACGCTTCAACAACAGCAACCAGACGTGGTTTATTTAGGCCTAGACAAGAAGAGAAGAGTTCTTTCGGTTGGGGGTAAATTTACAATGACAGAATGCAAAAAAATGGCCCTTTTCAGGACCAACCAAATGTGACATTCATAAAAGCGAACACCGAGAACAGCCTTTTTTTCCCTGTTCATAATTTAAAGGTATAAACTACCCAAAATTCCCCAAAGGAATGAGCATTCCTTAAAACCAACTGTACAGGCATGTGTTTGTAAGCAAACGTAATTTTCGTCATTTGATTGCGTGCAAGATTGCTATATAGATGCATTTTTTTTATTCGACGGTCTACTGGTCGCTGTTTTGACCTCTAAGTCTTTCCCCAAGAAACTATCAGCGTTCATTTTCTTTCAGTCTTCGCTAAAACACATTCTCGATCGGAAATTTTGAATGAGTGTACAATGTAACTGTTTTATTATTCATCAACATTTGTACACGAAATATTAAATATTTGCCATTGAATCAGATTGTATCATGATAATAAGTTCAGATAAGCAGATTTATGAAGAACTGTGTAAAACCATGCATCAACTTAAAGCTAAAGTCACACCGAAGCAGGAGCCAACACGGAGCACCCCGGAATAATTCTATCATTTGTGTTGAAGATTAGTTGACTGCTTATCTCGAGTTTTATTTTGGCAAAGTTTGCGCATATTATCCATTGACTTTAATTGGTTCTCGAGGTACCTGCGATTTCGCTTGACAATGGTGTACTTGGCATTAATTCCTGATGTTATATGCTGTCGTCTTATCTTAGTTATATCTATATATATGTAATATATATGTATTTGTAATGCATCTTTGGCGAGCATGAATTATTTGCACTTATTCATTTTGAGGAGAAATATCATGATATTTACTGATGATTTAAGTTCTGCTGTCAATTAGCCTTAAGTGATTTGGAACTAATTGTCATTGGGGTATGTTTTACGTGTGATACGGTAACCTATTGGAAGTGTTCGGGTCGGAACTGTTTCGCACAGACTTGTGACCAGCTTTCTATCAATAGGTTACCTTGTGCCGGACTCAATCACATCGGCCAATTTCTTGTCAATTTCCCCCCTAGTTATCCTTATTTTCGAAGTCTTCACATGTTTTTCATAAGCGTCTGACGGGTTCCACTTAATATTTCTTGCTCTTGTGCACATATACTGAGAGTCGACAATTTCAGATCGTCGTATCTAATTCGTTTATCATCAGAAAGAATTATAAGAAATCAATAAATATGTGCGAATAGCGAAACTCATCTCGTCAATATGTGCACATTTGTATTCATTAATGCTGCATAATCAGCTCTTGATTTCCCTGAAACTGCCGATGCAAGTTGTTATCTTTGTCATGCCTTACATCCGAGTAAATCGCCCTCCTCTGTGCAATACCATGATGTAACACAGCAATGTTGTAACTCAGTATTATCTATATTGCGCAGTTGGTCCATGGGGCCGTTTTATCAAAGGTCCTAAGGCCGGTCTTAGTTAGGACCAGATTGATAAAACGGGGCCCTGGTTTGCATGACTGTTCATCGTTCAATCCTGCGATTCGCAGATTGTGGATTTGTTCCTTCTCCGCATGGGTGTTTAAGATACATAATGCACATATAATTACTACGAGTCAGGCATCCAATTCAATCAAAAATCATAATTAATTAAAGTAAAATAAAGTGAATTTATTCATTCATTTTCATTCATATCTTAGCTTATTTAAGGGCATCATCAAAACATAAATGGAGATTATCATTTTAATTATCATACTAGCAAAACATGTCTTTATTTGGTATAAGGCTTGATCGGTTCATATACTGCCATGCAAGGCCGATACATATAACATTAACTACAAAGTCAATGTGCAATACATACCCTAGTAATCAACATAATCTTACTATAAATTTATGAATTCGTGCGATAACAATAATTACCTGCGAGTTGTATTAGGGCGAGTTTTAATAGGGGCGAGTTGTATTTTGGCGTGTTTTACTTAGTGCAGATAGATTTATATATAAGTGTGATAACAAACCGTATGCGCGAGGTGTATTAGAACAAGTTTAATTTTGAGTGAGTTATCTTCGTGGCGAGTTGTCGAGTTATTCATGTTATATTACAGGTACCATGGACGTATGATGAACGTTTCAAGAACCCTTGTTGGTATGAGAAAGATGTTCTTCACTGCCTACCATACGTTTTCATCATCGGAGTGAGGAAATGTGGAACTACAGCCTTATATAACTATCTGATTAAACACCCCGAATCGATACGTCGTCATAATAAGGAGCCGCAATTCTTTTCCGGAAGCGGAAATAGTAAGTTTATTTAAGACCTGCCCTTACATGTTTTGCATATATATAGACAAGATATTTATATAGATTATAGAATTTACCGGATATGCGATGAATAATTGAATAATTGGAGTGTTTAGTGCCGGTAGTGATGGGATTTAAGATATATCACGACCAGTTCACCTATGGTGGCGTTTCAGGTGTTTTGGGGAGTGGATAACACGAGAAGTTGTTACAACAATCTTCGCAGGTAACGGGCTATTTTTCCGAATAGACCATTTAGCTCACTGTTTAATGGCTAACTAGCCACAATGCCTTTTATAAATCATCGGAAGATATGAACGGCCGAGCCTGGGTTCAAACCTACGATATAAACATAGTGTACTTTTTATGGCAAGAGCTTTTAATTTCGAATGAAATGTCAGTTTAGATCAAAATAAGTTATTAATGCAATCTCAATAAATTATATTTCCGGTTTTATTTCAAAGATGGCGGATAAAATATTTGATAAAGCCTAATTTTGCTTCTGCAGACACTATTAGCCTCATATATATGTCAATAACAGTTCTTCGTATCCTGGTTAAAGGAAAGTATATTTTATAAACAAAAACCTCATAAGCTTTTATTGCAAAAATCGTCACTCCCTGTTATGATTGAGGAGATTTAGATATGAGCCATCCCACGGGAAATCCAACATTTTGCACTCTGCGTAAAGTATCGACCCGGATCAGCCGAAGCATGCTGCGCAGGCTAATCCAGGCAGACACTTTTCGATCCCTGTGGATGTTCTGTTTTAGGAATCATTACTCTATACCTCTATAACCATGAGACGGAATGTGTCGGCCCGGAATAGCATGCGCGGACTGTGCAGGCCGATCTGGGTCGATACATTACGCAGAGTCCATAATGTTGGTTTCCTCATGGAACGGCTCATATACAAAATAATAACGTACCTCCATAACACACGGGTAGCAAAGAAGATTAGCAGAAAATCCATGCACTTTGTGATGAAAACATTACAGCTGCTATGAATGGTTGTCAGCTCATTAGCCATTTGAAAATTGAAAATGGTGATTATTTCTCAAGTTGGCTACCATCTCTGGTTTTCAATTACATTTGTTCATTAATACTGTTCCTAGCTGATCGAAGAAAAACAGTATTAAAATCAAATAATGTTTTGTGTTAATTACAACATCTTTCTTTATGCAAATGTAAGATGTTCATCATATCCGGTTTTGAATGCACTTTCCTCACTTATGCTCGTCAAAATTGATCGAATATGACCAGTATCGAAATCAAATCATGTTTGTGTGAAATCTCAAACATATTTCTTTAAGAAAAAAACATAACATGCTATCAACCCTTGAATACTATGATGTGGCCTCTTCTATCCTAGTTGCAATGACAGTATGTTCTATATAGATCCCAATAATTGTGTCAGTCAAATGTTGAAGTGACCAGTCATGCTGTTATTGTCCATCAAGAAACTCCATAACTTTGAGGGAAGTTTTTAGTGCTGTCCAAGATTTTGTGTTGAGTGCATTGTCATCAAAATCTTCAAGTTTCTTTATCAGAATATATTTTCCCCATTCTGGTAAATAAAACATATAGTTTGTATTTAATGATAACTTCTAATATTTATTGTTTTCACCAAATGGCACAGTTGCAGTGGGTACACCAAAGCTAAACCGTTGAATTTTCTGTGTCTGTTTGGCGAGAATAAATTGATACTAATTCTGATTTCTGAGAAATACACTGTTTTCATTGTCACTTAAAGCAGCCAATATTTATGGCGCAAAAGAGAAGGTCACAATATCGACCGATCTTTGCGAACCTGTGTCTTATCGTCTTCATCAAAACTTCTGTTTTTGATCCAAGCGAAGATTGACTCAATTTCTGTTCAAAGAAATGTAATTGTTTTGTCTCTTTTTGTTACCAAAGCTTTGTTAGATAATTGTTAAAAATGTAACAAAGTGTATCCACACAATAGTTATTACCTTAAACAGAGGCAGGTTTCAACCTCGGACGAGTGGTTATCGTCAGGGTTTTGGAACCAGTTGTCCCGGGTACGATCCCTGGTTGCGGTGCGACTGTTATATTGGAGTGCCCTTTTGTTTACCCAGAGATCATAAATATATGAACTGTCGTCGATATGAATGAAATAATGTAAAACGCAAATACATGCATTGAACATGGTCGAGAAACAAAGAGTGCTAGAGATTCAAGAACGTATCGCTCTCGACCGACAGTACTTATACCTTAACAAACACAATTGCCCTGGCACGGGTATTATTATTAGTATAACACTCTTGAATCGATAGATGTTCACAGTCTTTTCAAGGAGGATTTTTTAACTATGACCAGAGTATTGCCGAGTAAAATGTAAGCGAAATATACATTCGATAATTGATCATTACGTTGATGGAAATAGGAACCGGAAATAGAATAACTGACACCGAAAGTTTTTCATTTTGTATCTATCAATAGGTAGTTTGTGGATAGAAACTGTGTTTAGAATCGTATTCAGAGCATCATTGAAATATCAGTCTGCAGACTGTTGGTCGTTGATTACCTAGGTACATGTAAGACATATTGGAATATTAACGGGAGTTGATCGTATTAAGCTTGCATCCATTTCAATCCAAAAAATAGTGTCAAGTCAATCAGGATATATGGACCAAAGTTCATGCTTTCATCACGAAAGGCACACATTTTAAAAAAGAACTTATTAATCTGCTGGACTAAAACACGAATAGTACTTTTAATTATTTAGATACAACACAACTATTAAAACAATTGAAGTAACATGTGTTGATGTATTGATCAAGTCACGAATGTCGAATAGACATGCTGGCAAGTTGTTGTCAATTTACGAGGTCGAGCTGCGATAGCTCAGTCAGTAACGACGAGGACGCGTTTTGTGTGGCCATAATTTCCGTCCTTTTAGTCATGTGCATGGATTAGTGTCGATCCTTTCAGTGATTGATTAGTGAATTACCTATATATGTACATGTATGCCTTTACTTACTGATTGCTTACGTTTTACGTAGTCAACACGCGACAGTTAAATATGCAAATACTATATCTTCTATCCGAACCTTTAATCTCATGGATCAAATCACTGCTGTTTTGCTTTAGGGTTATTTCCATACCACACATTTGTACACAATCACTCCTCGGTTAGTATATATGAAACATGCATGAAATCAATGTTCTGTACCCAAAGATAGTTAAAGACAGTATAAGACGTTTAACTTTCACTGAAAGATTTAACTAAACAACATAACTAATGCATTTGTGCCGTTATAGATGTATACCAATGTGTGGTATCTTGTTTCTTTACAGTAAATAAAACGGATGATATATATTCTTACGTAAGAATGTTTTCCGATGCCTCAAAGGAAATTGAACAACATTCATATGATGACAAATCAACGAGATACGTAAACAAATTTATCTTCTGTAAGTATTCCGATCATTTAAGACATTATAACACGATGATGCAGGTACAATTCCATAAAAGCAAGTCAGGAGTAAGATTTGCATAATAAGAAATTACTCCATCAATTATGTATCATCAGACCAGTGAAATACGTAACATGATCGGATTAAAAAAAATGATATAACAGAATCTAGTAAACAAAAACAACAGATTGCCGAATAGAAGGGAAACAATACATATGGTGCATACAATACTGTTTGTTTCAGATGTTTCGTTTTCATTGTTCAGATGATTTCGACGCTCCTTTCCGTGGCCAGTTTCGGCAAGAAACAGTTACTAGCTAAGTACTGGTTTGTTTACCCAGATATCATAAATAAATCCTGCCGCCATGATAACACTAACATAATTTTGAAAACCGCGTAAAACAAACTACGAAACTACATTTTGAGCGAAGTTAGCTATGCTCAGTCACTCGAAGTTACAAAGTTTCTCGAGACAAAATAAACAAACAAACTTGAAGCAATTGAAAAGATCGGAGAGAATGATAGACTATGGCGGTACTGATATGTTAAACTTGACGCGATTTTAAAGATCGGAGAGAATGGTGGACTATGATGTATCTAGAACGTAAAGCTAAACGTAATTATAAAGATCGGAGAGATTGGTGGACTGTGAAGGTACTGCATGGTATGTACAACTGAACGCGATTATAACGATCGGAGAGAATAGTGGACTGTGACGTACTGGTATGTAAAAATTGACTCGATTATAAAGATCGGAGAGAATGGTGGACTGTGAAGGTACTGGTATATAAAACTTGACGTGATTGTAAAGATCGGAGAAAATGGTGGACTATGATGTATCTAGAACGTAAAGCTAAACGTAATTATAAAGATCGGAGAGATTGGTGGACTCTGAAGGTACTGCATGGTATGTACAACTGAACGCGATTATAACGATCGGAGAGAATAGTGGACTGTGACGTACTGGTATGTAAAAATTGACTCGATTATAAAGATCGGAGAGAATGGTGGACTGTGAAGGTACTGGTATATAAAACTTGACGTGATTGTAAAGATCGGAGAAAATGGTTGACTATGACGGTACTGGTAAGTAAAATTTAACGCGATTGTAAATATCGGAGATTATAGTGACCTATGACGTTACTGGTATGTAAAACTTGACGCGAGTGTTAAGATCGGAGAGAATGGTGGACTGTGACGGTATTGTTATGTAAAACTTGACGCGATTGTAAAGATAGGAGAGAATGTTGGACTATGACGGTACTGGTATGTAAAACGTGATGCGAGTGTAAATATCGGAGAGAATGGTGGACTATGACGGTACTGGTATTTAAAACGTGACGCGATTGTAGAGATAGGAGAGAATAGTGAACTATGACGGTACTGGTGTATAAAACTTAACTCGATTGTTAAGATCGAAGAGAATTGTTGAAGAGAGTGGAGGACTGTGACTTTACTAGTGTGTACATCTTAAATTAGGCAACAATTGGAGAGATTAATGGATTATGTCGGTACTGGTATGTAAAACATGACGCGATTGCAAAGATCGGAGAGATTGATGGACTGTGACGGTTATGGTATGTTAAACTTTACGCGTTTGTAAAGATCGGAGAAAATTGTGGACTGTGACGGTACTGGTATGTTAAATTCGACGCGTTTGGAAAGTTCGGAGAGAATGTTGGACTGTGACGGTACTGTTATGTTAAACTTGACGCGATTGTAAAGATCGGAGAGATTGGTGGACTTTGACGGTATTGGTATGTAAAACTACTTGACGCGATTGTAAAGATCGGAGAGAATGGTAGACTATCATGGTACGTGTGACGAAACTGTTATGTAAAACTTGACGCGATTGTAAAGTTTTGAGAGAATGGTTGACTGTGACGGTACTGTTATGTTAAACTTGACGCGATTGTAAAGATCGGAGAGATTGGTGGACTGTGACGGTATTGGTATGTAAAACTACTTGACGCGATTGTAAAGATCGGAGAGAATGGCAGACTATCATGTTACGTGTGACGGAACTGTTATGTAAAACTTGACGCGACTGTAAAGGTCGGAGAGAATGGTTGACTGGTATCTAAAACTTGTCGTAATTGTAAATATCGGAGAGAATGGTGAACTGTGATTTTACTGGTATTCACAACTTGACTCGATTGTAAAGATCGGAGAGAATAGTGGACTATGACGGTATTGGTATGTAAAACTTGACGCAATTTTAAAGATCTGCGAGAATGGTGGACTTTGACGTTACTGGCATGTACAATTTGACGCAATAGTAAAGAAAGGTGAGAATGGTGGACTGTGACGTTACTGGCATGTAAAACTTGACGTGAGTGTAAATATTGGAGAGTGGTTGACTGTAACAGTACTGGAATGTAAAACTTGTCGCGATTGTAAATATTAGTGAGTATGGTGGACTGTGACCGTACTGGTATCTAAATAGGGATAGGATAAATAGAAATTTACGTTATTGTTTGTGTTGTAATTCTAATGACATTGAGGACTGCTTTCATTTTATATGTGTATGCTTAACTTTTAACAATTTACGTAAACAATATATCCCTAAACACTATTATAAAAAGCCGTCAACGTTCAAATTTCTCGATTTGCTCAAATGTAAAAACAAAGTTACAGTATGCAACGTAGCTAAGTTTATAAAAGAAGCCTTAAAACAAAGATCGTTAACATTGCCATAATTGGATTTCACACTGAACTATATTTGAAATTATTTTATTTTCTTCTCTCTAAAAAGTAATGTGAATTGTTTGTCCTCTAAGTCTTGTAGTAAACTCTTTTTTTTTCTCCTTTCGTTTTTTCTTTTTTCTTTTTGTATTTCTATTCCGTTCGTGTTCATGTTTTCATGTGACGTAATGTGTATATTTTGTACTTTGTGTGTGATTGTATGACGATGTACTATGTATAAGTCAAAAGAAAATAAACTCTGTTCTGTTCTGTTCTGTTCTGTTCTAAAACTTGAAGCGATTGTAATGATCGGAGAGAATGGTGGACTGTGACTGTACTGGTATTTAAAACTTGACGCGATTGTAATGATCTGAGAGAATGGTGGACTGTGACGGTACTGGCATGTAAAACTTGACGCGATTGTAAATATCGGAGAGAATGGTGCACTGTGACGATACTGGTATGTACAAATTGAAGCAAGTGTAAAGATTGGAGAGAATGGTGGACTGTGACGTTACTGGTATGTAAAACTTTACATGATTGTAAAGATGGGAGAGAATGGTGGACTGTGATGGTACTGGCATGTACAACTTGACGCGAGTGTACATATTGGAGAGGATGGTGGCCTATGACGGTACTGGTATGTAAAACTTGACGCGATTGCAAAGATCGAAGAAAATGGTGGATGTGACAGTACTGGTATGTAAAACTGTGCTTGCTGCTGTTCCAGGAGATTGTGCACAACGCTCGAAGCTACTATTTTTTTTATTCTAGACAAGCAAACTCGACTTCATTCTAGTACATTCTAGTTATATTAAATACTTCGATATGAAACAAAAACATTATAAAAGATATATATATTCATGAATAAGGGCAATCCACCGTGACCGACGGAAAACCCCGAATTAGCAAACGAGGTTCATGTTCATTCGGAATGATGGAATGTTTGTGAAGAAGTATATTCCCTGGTACACATCTCTGTCTCTGGCCAGATACAGTGACTCGGACGATTATTACTACCTGTAAACCTCATAGGTAAGACTTCAACTACTTGACAACGATCACTGTTCATTCACTGTTCAGAAGAGCCGACCCAATAATGAAATTATTTATTTGTGAAATCATCGCATTTGAATAATCAATGATTTAAAAGTGCGTTTTAACAATAATTAATTGTAATCACGACGACTGTACACTTAAGCGTGACTTATCAATTATAGGCTTGTACATTGATTTCCGAGACACGAATTGTCATACTGCAAAGAACTTAAATTCAATAAGAACTTCTCAAAGAATGTCCCTATGGGAAATTCATCGTGACAGTCACGAGTGCTTCAAAACCCAGGATAACCAAATTCAAATCTTCTTGAAAACAACTCAGCTACGGCGGATACCTTAAATGGAATCACATACAATTTATTCTAAATATATGAGTCAATCCAAGAGAAAAACAACAAATTGGACTCCGCACAGAGTAATCTATTCCGACAAATTCCGTCTCAGGGGGAATAGAGGATTAGAATACAGATTCCTGAAACAGAAAATCCACATGAGGCGAAAAGTGTATGTTCGGGTTAGCCTGCTTAGCATGCTTAGGCTGATCCGGTTCGATGCTTTACGCATATTTAATAGTGCTAGTTGTCACGTGGAACGGCCAATATACATTTACCATAACAGGTGATGGCAGTACGACTTATTTAAATTTGAACCACGGTTGGTATAGGATGCCAGGGAATGTTGGTTTAAAGGAACCCAAATACGTTATCCTGGATTATATCCACAAGTTTTTACCAAAAGCCAAACTCATAATGGCTATCAGGGATCCTGTGGATAGGTGAGCTGTTTATTAATTAGTATGTGTGTATACTTTTTTATGTTCGTATACATTTGCAAACATTCTAGATCCCGATCATCAAGCACACACCCACAATATGATCTAGCTCTTCACTGCTCGCCAAATATTCGCAGAAGGTTTCAAGACCCTTCTCTAAATCGGTATATATTTGGGTCCATTTGGATCTTTAGCATGGAAGTACAGGCATATTTTCCCCTCTTGTACTAATAACTTAAAAGTTGGTTTTCCTGAAGCAAAGTTTATTTACACTTGACATAAATACGTGAAGATTGACTTTCCTTTAGAACTGCTTTGGTCATTAATGTTTTCAAAAAAGATCCATAATTCGAAGTTCTTCATACTCACTCCCGCTTCACGCAACCACATGGGTAGGCTTTAGTTATTACCATGCCCGTACGTCTGTATGTCTGTCCGTCCGGTCTATATGATCAGCATTGAAACATCAAACACGCATACTTTTCATAAGCGTTTCTCATGATTTGAGAATATGGCATTGGCTCAAGTATAAGAAATACACAGTTTGAATACGTGCAACCGTGTGCCACGTCATGTTAAATAATTGAAGTTTAACGCCATTTTCAAAGGTATTACGGTTATATCTGCAGCACCCAGTTTACTAAACATGAGTTTTCTGACGTCCCCGAGCCTGTTCTCCGCGCAGCATTCTTAACATGCTATATGCTATCGTCCAACATAGACTTTTTGCTAGTCAAAATGACTTGCGAATGCCCGGAAAGAATGAAAGACCGAGCTAAGATTCCACCCTAAGACCACTGCTTTAATAGCTTACATCGCTACCTACTGAACTTTAGTGGCTTGATCTAAGCTGTTAGGAAAAGTATAGTTGTGTATAGTTTATCCTTAGATGTTTTCATTTATTTACTCATTATTTCAACATTGGGTCATTAGTGTCAACATTTGGTCATTAATTTCAACATTGGGTCATTAATTTTAACATTGGGTCATAAGTTTCAATATTGGGTCATTAGTTTCAAGATCGTGTCATTGTGTCGTTTCAGATTGTATTCCGACTATTATTTCACATTTAAAAGAGATGAGGATGTCAAAGATAAGGCGAGTCCGCAGCATTTTCATGAGGTTGTTGTGAAAACAATACAAGATTACCGACTGTGTTTGAACGCCCATTCATTGCGCTTTTGCGTTTACAACAAGGACCTGTTTAATCATGATGAACCCTTGTTCAGATACGGGGTAACTACATATAAGTTTATTACAATATTTTACAATATTTTACAATATACAATATACCACGAAAATATATGTTTCGATGCTGAGTATGTACATAATACATAAATGACAGCTCTGCAATATATCATACAACCTGATCAGAGGGCAACAAAAGGCGTAGCAATTAAATCAATATGAGAGAGAAATTGAGAATAAGAGAAAAAGAATGAAGTATATAGAGGAAAATGAGACATTTGTTAAATAATAACGATTCAGATATAGTAATTATGTTAATGTTTTACCAATGTGCCTAGCAGTTCATAAAATAATTTTAGATACCATACCGATGGGTATTTGCTGTTGGTACCAAAAGCACACATCAAACAACTGTTCACAAACTACTTTGGTTTATAGACGCTTCTGTCTACTTGGTTAGATTCTGATATAAGGGGTACCAATGTGTTCCTTGTCTCCTTGGTTAGATTCTGATAAGGGGTACCAATGTGTACCTTGTCTATTTGAGTAGATTCTGATAAGGGGAACCAGTTTAAACTTTGTTTACTTGGTTATATTCTGATAAATTGTTCCAATTTGTTCCTTGTCAATATGTACTTGTTAATATAAGGGGTGTTCCTTGTTTACGTGTGTAGAATTTGATAGGGAGTACCAGTGTGTACCTTGTCTACATGTGTAGCGTCTGATAAGGGGTACCAATGTGTACATTGTCTACTTGTGTAGAGTCTGATAAGGGGTACCAATGTGTACATTGTCTACGTGTGTAGAGTCTGATCAGGGGTACCAATGTGTACATTGTCTACTTGTGTAGAGTCTGATAAGGGGTACCAATGTGTACATTGTCTACTTGTGTAGAGTCTGATAAGGTGTACCAATGTGTACCTCGTCTACTTGTGTAGAGTCTGATAAGGTGTACCAATGTGTACCTTGTCTACTTGTGTAGAGTCTGATTAGGGGTACCAATTTGTTCATTGTCTACTTTTGTAGAGTCTGATAAGGGGTACCAATTTGTTCATTGTCTACGTTTGTAGAGTCTGATAAGAGATACCAATGTGTACATTGTTTACTTGTGTAGCGTCTAATAAGAGATACCAATGTGTACATTGTCTACTTGTGTAGAGTCTGATAAGGGGTACCAATGTGTTCCTTATCTACTTGTGTAGAGTATGATAAGGAGTACCAATGTGTACCTTGTCTACTTGGGTAGAGTCTGATAAGGGGTACCAATTTGTTCATTTGGTAGAGTCTTATAAGGGGAACCAATTTGTTCATTGTCTACTTTTGTAGAGTCTGATAAGGGATACCAATGTGTACCTTGTCTACTTGCGTATATTCTGATAAGGGGTACCAATGTGTACCTTGTCTACTTGTGTAGCGTCTGATAAGGGGAACCAATGTGTACCTTGTCTACTTGTGTAGAGTCTGATAAGGGGTACCAATGTGTACCTTATCTACTTGTCTATAGTCTGATAAGGGGTACCAATGTGTACATTGTCTACTTGGGTAGAGTCTGATAAGGGGTACCAATGTGTTCATTGTCTACTTGGATAGAGTCTGATAAGGGGTACCAATTTGTACCTTGTCTACATTTGTAGAGTCTGATAAGGGGTACCAATTTGTTACTTGTCTACTTTTGTAGAGTCTGATAAGGGGAACCAATGTGTTCCTTGTCTACTTGTGAAGATACTGTTAATGGGTGCCAATATGTGCATTGTCTACTTGTGTAGAGTCTGATAAGGGATACCAATGTGTACCTTGTCTACTTGTATATATTCTGATAAGGGGTACCAATGTGTACATTGTCTACTTGTGTAGAGTTTGATAAGGGATACCAATGTGTACCTTGTCTACTTGTATAGATTCTGATAAGGGGTACCAATGTGTACATTGTCTACTTGTGAAGATACTGATAAGGAGTACCAGTGTGTACCTTGTCTACTTGTGTAGCGTCTGATAAGGGATTCCAATTTGTTCATTGTCTACTTGTGTAGAGTCTGATAAGGGATACCAATGTGTACCGTGTCTACTTGCGTAGATTCTGATAAGGGGTATCAATGTGTACCTTGTCTACTTGGGTAGAATCTGATAAAGGGTACCAATTTGTTCATTGGGTAGAGTCTTATAAGGGGTACCAATTTGTTCATTGTCTACTTTTGTAGAGTCTGATAATGTATCAATGTGTTCCTTGTCTACTTGTGTAGAGTCTGATAAGGGGTACCAATGTGTGCATTGTCTAATTTTGTAGAGTCTGATAAGCGGTACCAATGTGTACCTTGTCTACTTGTGTAGAGTCTGATAAGGGGTACCAATGTGTGCATTGTCTATTTGTGTAGAGTCTAATAAGGGGTACCGATGTGTACATTGTCTAATTGTGTAGAGTCTGATAAGGGGTACCAATGTGTACATTGTCTACTTGTGTAGAGTCGGATAAGCGGTACCAATGTGTACCATTTTTACTTGAGTAGAGTCTGATAAGGGGTACCAATTTGTTCATTATCTACTTGCGTAGATTATAATAAGGGGTATCAATGTGTACCTTGTCTACTTGGGTAGAGTCTGATAAGGGGTACCAATTTGTTCATTGGGTAGAGTCTTATAAGGGGTACCAATTTGTTCATTGTCTACTTTTGTAGAGTCTGATAATGTACCAATGTGTTCCTTGTCTACTTGTGAAGATTCTGATAAGGGGTACCAAGGTGTACATTTTCTAATTGCGTATAGTCTGATAAGGGGTACCAATGTGTACATTGTCTACTTGTGTAGAGTCTTATAAGGGGTACCGATGTGTACTTTGTCTAATTGTGTCGAGTCTCATAAGCGGTACCAATGTGAACAGTGTCTACTTGTGTAGAGTCTGATAAGGGGTACCAATGTGTACATTGTCTACGTGTGTATAGTCGGATAAGGGGTACCAATGTGTTCCTTATCTACTTGTGTAGAGTCTGATAAGCGGTACCAATGTGTACATTGTCTACTTGTGTAGAGTCTGATAAGGTGTACCAATGTGTACCTTGTTTACTTGGGTAGAGTCTGATAAGAGGTACCAATGTGTAGCTGGTCCTAAGGAATATTTAAACATGTTATTCATATCAAGGCATATAATTTACATGTGATAACAACATGTTCAAACAATAATGAAATAGTAAATCCTAACAAATTAAAACAAATAGTTGAGATCAGTATAAAATGAAACTCTAGGTTCATGCAGTCAAATGGCAGCAATTCAGATCATCTATAATATAAGTAATGTTGTGTATTCGAGAATGATTATTAATTAAACTTTTATAAAATGGTTTTACAAATTAAAGATAACTTGACAGGTGTATCTTTACAGGTTATAATATCTTTAGGTTTGTTAAAGTTAGGATGTTTATAATATTATTTCGGAAAATATTTTATTAATTCCTTATAGAAATTATCTCACTCGAACAAATAATGAAAATGAAATTCTTCACCAACTATATTCTTATTACATAAGTACATAATCGTTGCTTACTTTCAATTCCAAAATGGCTGGTTTCGTGCATAATATACCAGATTCTTGAAAGTCAAACCAATCTTAAATGTCCAGTATGGAATGCCGACTCTGCCTTTTGTAGTGATGAAACTCTATTATTATGTTTGATTTTTATCACAGTATGTACCAAGTTCTTAACATGTTGTTGTAAACATATTTATCTTTTGTCAGTATATGGTTATGTGTTGTGGTTTTGTTCTTATATTCTGACAGTTTGTATTTTATCATGTAGATACATCTTTATATTATATAGGTACATCTTTATATTATGTAGATATATCTTTATATTATGTAGATACATATTTATATGATGTAGATACAAGTTTATATTACGTGGACACTTTATTCTATTATGTGAACACTTTATTATATGATGTAGATACAAGTTTATAGTATGACATGATGTGCTTCCTTTATTACATTATGTCCATACTTTATAATAGTGTGTGCACAAATCATTATATCTTGTCCATACTTAATTATATTGTGTAGTTGATTATTTTTATCTTAGCCTATCTTGACGTTATTGTATCTTGTGCAAATCTTGTCATGTTATGGTAACTTAATTCTATCTTGAACAAACTTTGGTATGCAGTGAATACTTTTAGCGCGATAATATTCTTCTTCAACACCGAAAATGAAAGCGCGCATGTGATATTGATTCATATGTTATGGGTAATCATTTTGTATGAGTGTTATCTAGGAATGAAAATACCAATATATGGTGTGGTTTTTCCCCCCATATATATTATTTATTTGTTGAGTTGAGATCCATCGCAAATTTAAAAGAATGGAAAAATGTTTTTGATCAACTTTCAATACCTGACGTACTAAAAAAGGGGTTTTAAAATTTGAGGATTATGTCCGACTACTTTTTCGATCAAACATGACCCAGTTTTTAAACATGAACTAATCTTTTTGTAAATTAATGATCTTATAAACTTTCAAGAATATTTGAACACAAATAGAGCCTCTGAAGTGTTCAAAGGATTTTAAACTTGACCCTGTGATCTACGTGCATTTAATCGAGTTTAGAGCTTGACCGAGATTTGATTATGATGAATTTTCATGAAGATCGGAAATAAAATATGGTCTCTAGAGTGTTCTTGAGACATTTGAGGAGAACAATTTATTTAAGAGAGATAACTCGTAATTTAAATAAAGGGGACATAACTCTTTGTGTTTTAAAGACATCTTAGTTTCACTTGCCAAGTCAATATCCCATCCATATTTGCCCATGCATGATTAACAAAATAGTATATAATGTCCATACCATTTTATATTGTTTAGTTGATTATATTCTGTCGTGACACTATTACATCTTGTTATCTTTATTACGTAGTGGTAACTTTATTATATATATGATGTGCACACTTTGTTATGTAGTGGATACTTTTAGCGGGGCGATTTTCTGCCTCGACACCGGAAATTTAATCGCGAATATGAGCCGTTAACAATGAGAGCGGGAAGTCAGCACACAACAAAATGAATAAATGGCAGGATGTTAGATGTAATGGAAACAATGTTATAAAATATGGACATGATATAATATTTAGTGCACATACAATAATAAAGCATGCTCATGATATAAAGATGTATCTACATAATTTAAAGTTGTATCTACATACTATAAAGATGTTTTTACATATAATAAAGGTGCATCGACATAAAATAAAGGTGTCTCAACATAATATAATAAAAAATGTCAAAATATAAATACAAAACCGCAACATACAACGATGTACCGACATATTATAAATATGTTTTCACAACATGGCAAGAACTTCATACATAATATAATACAAAACAAAGTTGATAATAGAGTTTTATCATTACCGAAGACAGTTCCGGCGTTCCATAGTCCGGTACATGTTGTCTTTATTGTTGCATTGTATCTAGTAAGCGTAATTTATGAAAAGAGAACATATTTGAAATTAAATTTGGTTGTTCAAACTTTGTGACCAACCAATGTGATACAGTCTTCTAAAGCTGGATAGCAAATATGAACTGTTCCCCGAGAAAACCAACATGGGGGACTCTGCGTGAAGTATAGATCCGGACCAGCCTAAGAATGCCGCGCAGGCTTATCAAGACAGACAATTTTCGCCTCCAGTGAATTTTCTGTTTCAGGAATCATTACCCTATACTATCCTATTGAGACGGAATGTGTCGGCCAGGATTAGCCTGCGCGAACCTCGCATGCTTATCTGGGTCGATACATTACGCTGAGTCCATAATGTTGGTTTACTCGTGGAAAGGCTCATATTATTAAATGTTTATTAAATTATAATTAAACAAAAAAATAACGATGTATTCTATTTTCTCTAGTTATCCCTATCACACGGCATGTACCATGTGCTTATGGAAGAACTGTTACGACTGTTTCCAAGGGAACAGATACATCTGGTGAAATCAAAGGAGATTGGTTCACGTGACTCGATCAAATGTATGTTTGGATTTCTCGAAATGAGTTGAGTAACTTCTTTAAATATAGAAAGATAATGTTCTATGGTTCAAGTACTGGGGATTAGTACTCGAGTTAGTATTGAGTACTTTCTTTTGTGTGTCTATTCGAGTACGTACTGAGTACTACTTAGAATACCCACGAGTACTTTCCGAGTATAGAATTCGTTAAATTATTATTATATGTTATATCATAAATGACGTCGCCGGAGTGTAATAAAGCCATTGAATAAATTGCGTATTCAACTAGTGTAATAACAATGCTACGTAACGTGACGTCATAACGTAACGTTTAGCGTTGTAAATACGCGCGCTTTATTGCGACGTTTATATGGATATAGCGCTGTAAATTATTAAATTAGTATTTATGATATAAAAAGAACATTACATTCGTGGTCATTCAATACGAAATTTATTAAACTCGTTTTCTAAAAGTGATAAAAACTCGCCAAGGCTCGTTCTTATCAATTTCAGAAAACTCGTTTAATAAATTCCGTATTGAATGACCACTCATGTAATATCCTCTATGTATCAAACTGTCTAAATGTAGACAATGATAGGTCGCAAATAAAAACATGAAATGTCAATTCAACTTTATGTTGAATTATCTTAAGAATTTCACACACAAGCATGGAAATACTCATATAGTTCTCGTAAAGTACTCAAAAGTACTGGCCATTTTGCTTTAGTACAGAAGTAAGTACGAGTACATGTACTCATAATTTACGACAAGTACTGAGTACTGCTGAGTACTTAAACAATGGTACTCAGGTAAGCAAGAGTAGCACATCCCAGACTCTATGGAATATAAAACAAAGCATTTCAATCCCTGACTGTAGGTGAACTGGCTGCCGTGATATGACTGTGAACAATTGTTATAAACGGCGTGTAACCCCATTCTATCAATAAACTATAGTTGGCCCTTTCAGGCAGGGATGACAACATGTTGACACCTTATCTATGCAAGCCAATGATCTGTTCTGTTTAACACTTTTTTATTCTTTACTGTGTCTTATCTTCAAACTATATTCAAATAAATAACTTAAGTAACGCATCACTAATTGGTAACAAATAAAAGTGAAGATCCTGATCACAATGTTGATAAGCAGCGCAGGTTTATATGAATCTAGACTGGTCGTAAAATGACCCAACTGACCGATGGATGTTTATTCCCTTCTCTGTTATTTCAATAGGTCGGGTGTCTGATGTTGTATTGGGAAATATAACAACAAAAAAACTAACCTCAAATAGACGGCCGAACTATTTCAAATCCAAAGGACCGATGCTGAATACGACACAAAAGCTACTGTACGAGTTTTACAGACCATTCAACGAAAAGATGGTGGCTCTAACTGGAGACAGTGATTTTCTATTCAAAATGGTGGACTTGGAGTGATACTCTCCCGGATACAAACGACTTTTGATGCGTTGGCAGATTTTGTAAAAAACATTGTGGGTACATGGGAAATAACTTTTAAATTTGTGTCAAATAAATGAACCCTGACAAATAGAGTTTAGCTATGTGTTCTATGAAATGTATACATGCACGTGTACAAACATGTGTCTACAGCGAAATTGCTCATAGTCATCAACTCTTTTTAGTGAGTATGCTTTCATTCATGCAAACGTTAAATTTGTTTTTAAATTAGTTATCTACAGATTTGTTATAAGTTGGAAATAGTTAAAAAGCTTATTACTTATTATGGTACTTATGTTTGGATTTCTCGAAATGAGTTGAGTAACTTCTTCAAATATAGAAAGATAATGTTCTATGAAATATAAAACAAAGCAATTCCTTTCCCGACAGTAAGTGAACTGGCTGCCGTGATATGACTGCGAACAATTGTTGAAAACGGCGTTTAACCCCAATCTAACAATCAGCTACAATTGGCCTTATCAAGCAGGGATGACAACATGTTGACACCTCTATGCAAGTCAATATTATGTTCTGTTCAACACTTTTCAATTCTTTTCTGTGTCTTATATTCAAACCATATACTTATAAATAACTAAAGTAACGCATCACTAATTAGTAAAAACGTGCAGATCCTGATCAAAATGTTGATAAGCAGGGTAGATTAATCTGAATCTAGACTTGTCGTAAAATGATCCAACTGAATGATGGATGTTTATTCTCTGATGTTGTGTTTGGACATATGACAAAAACAAAACTAACCGCAAATGGACGGCCGAACTATTACAAATCCAAAGGACCGATGCTGAATACGACACACAAGCTACTGTACGAGTGTAACTGGAGACAGTGATTTTCTATTAAAAATGGCGGACGTGGAGTAAGACTCTCACTGACACAAACGACTTCTGATGCGTTTGCAGCTTTTGTTAAACAAAGATTGTGGGAAAATGATCAATTTGTATCAAATAAATGATCCCTGACAAATATAGTTTAGCTATTTGTTCTATGAAAAAGCATACATACACGTATACTAATGTTATTATATGTGTCCACAGAGTATAACCCTTTACTCTATGTATCCGCATGTGGCCGCATCTGCAGCAGATGACTTTTGAAAACATTGATAAAACAGGTTTTTCAGTGAGCATGCTTCCGTTAATGAAAACGTTCAATTTGTTTTTAAAGTGGTCATCTGCAGATTTGTTATGAGTTGCAAATAGTTAAAAAGGTTATTAGTCGCCGGGCAGAAGCCCGCGACTTCTATTTTTAATAGGTTTTCGGAAATATCATGGGAGGGGGGGTTATTATTAGATTTTTTTTTTTAAATGTCTTGAACATATATTACAATTGCGTTTGTTTAAAAACACTAAGTTATGACACATTTAAAATGAAATAAATATTCCGATGTTTTAAGTATGTGCAGTTTCTTTATTTTGACTTGCATTTACGTTTTTGTGTTTTATTTACGAAGACAAAACAGTCCCTATTAGCTAGACTGCGATACTTTATTTTCATAAACTATGTAATCAAAAGGCGATAACTACAAACCTTTACGTCGCACAGTCTAATTTTTTTACATACGCGCACCTGCTTGCAGAAGACTATCGATATGACAATCACTTCGAATTCTCCTTTTAATAGATAAGTATCAACATAAACTGGTAACAGAAACAAAAATAAGAAATATTTTGTGAAAATATGTCTCAAATATAAGCCTGTTTATCGGTCGTGAACGTCGAAACGCCTTTTCCTCAGTTTATGACCTAGTTTCATAATGCCCAAATGTAAACAAAGCGAAGAAACCGGAAGTAAAATGTAAACTTGTGACTTGTTTATGCAGACAAAAAATGTCGCACGACGAATTGATTTCTTAAACGTCACGAAACGAGTGCATGGGTCGAATGTAGGAGAAAGAAAGATAATATAGAAATGCTTTTTTCACTCGAATGCAGTGGAATAAAACATGCACTTAAGCTTTGCCTAATTTTGTATTCACTGTCCTCGATGTCTGACACTACGCCTCGATTTGACACACGAGGGTCAACATTTCGAAAGAATGCTCAAACACCTTATAACAGATAGATAGCTAATATTACACACTTGAATTATTCAATATATGTGATTATAAATGTTTATTTGGCTTGAAACAAATTAAGAAAAGAACAAACTCTGATAAACAATAGATTTAGAAATAAAGAAAATCTGCTCTTTCGCACCCAATTAATTTCATACTTGCCACCTACTAAATACTAATGGGACTCGCAATTGGCATTTCTCTTGCGCCAAACATATATTGTATGCATCAACGATTTAGATAAACAATTTAGCTGATATGTTGTTTCAAGTGTAGTCTACTTTTTAAACATATGAGGATAAATTTTAACATCTGTGAAATATTTATTATAATTATTATTAAAAAGGAGGAAGTTCATGTCTTCAGCAATTTAACCGTTTTCTCAATGTTTTAAGCGTTTAAAGGTTTTCATTGTTGCTTCAGACATGGAAAGGGTTTAATAGCTTTTTATTGCATGAAGATTTAAATCCCAAAATGTATTAATTTGTTGTGGTTTTATTGACAAATACAAAACATCAAAAATCCTGACCAAAAGAAATCCTGAAATTTGTAGATCTATGTGGAATTTCAAAAATCCTGGAATTAGTCCTTATGAAAACATTATGTGTATCTTTAGACTAATGAAAGTCAAGAATACATGTGTGTTAAAAAATTAATCAATGCAGTCTTTTCCGGCGACATTGATGCCTTGCATCAACTTTCTCTTGTCTCTTCCTTTATACACGACAGAACCGTGATTCTTGACAAGAATACTCTGACTTCCTCGTTGATTTAATAATATACGAGTTGCTTCCCTTTCGTTGTTTATAAAACGACTCCCTTCATAACATAGAACCTTCATATTATAGGACCTTCATAACATAGAACCTTCATCACTGTATTCAATATACGTTGATCAATTCGCCGTCTCATAATATAGAAACGACATCACTGTATTAAATATACAACGTTTACCAACTCGCCTAATAACATAAAATCTACGTCACTGTTTTCAATATACAACGTTGATCAACTTGCCTCATAGCATAGCACCTACATCAATGTATTCAATATACAACGTTGACCTACTCGCCTCAAAGCATAGAACCTACATCACTGTATTCAATATGCAACGTTGACTAACTCGCCTCATAACATAGCACCTACATCAATGTATTCAATATACAACGTTGACCTACTCGCCTCAAAGCATATAACCTACATTACTGTATGTAATATACAACGTTGACCAACTCGCCTCATAACATAGAACCTACATCCCTGTATTCACTGAACAACGTTGACCCTTTCGCCTCATAACATAGAACCTATATCCCTGTATTCAAGATAATACTTTGACCAACTCGCCTCATAACATATAACCTACGTTACTGTTTTCAATATACAACGTTGACCAACTCGCCTCAAATAATAGAACTTACACTACTGTATTCAATGTACAACGTTGACTGATTCGCCTTATAACACAGAGCCTTTATTACTGTATTCAATAATATGTTAATAGGCAAAGCCTAGGTCGTGTGAAAGCAAGAACAATTAATTAAGTTCTGTCAGTTCAACAAGAAACAAATTAATAGGCAAATTGTAGAAAGTTACCAAACAGAATTTGAACAACATTTTGAAAAAACAAAAAACTTATCAGGCATTTAAGTTTAATTTGTACATATCTGTTTTATTTTTTATTAGGTCAGGATTGTAACAGACTAATATTTCCAAGGATGTTGATGGAAAACAACACTTAGAAGGCATTGAAGAATGTTCTGATTTATTTTCACAAATGCCAGTTATTTGTAATATAACTAGTAATAAATATAATTAGAAACTGACTCTTACCATGGTTGATTGAATGACTTGAGCTTAACATTACTTTCAATGGATTGGTACTTCAGTTCACCTAACATTTTCCCCTGGCTTTCTAGAATATTAAAGTACTCCACACAACAATCATCCAAGGCACATGGCTAACTTTGCATGATCTGGATGAATGTATAATCTTGAGACAATTTAAGATGAGAACACTATGCATACAGACTGAGAAAACTAATTTTTGACAAATATTTTCAAAAGTCCCATTTAAATGTATGTTGGAACGGGTAAAGTTTAGCCCCTTGCCTGATGTAAATTACATGATTTCTGTTACTAATCTGAATACATTGTCGGAATGGTGTAATTGATCCAAAATGAACATATCCAAAATGATCAATATATCATAATTATGTTCCTATTCAACAACATTTCCCTTTGAACAGAACCCTTTTCTGTTTTTTAATTTGTAAAACATGAAACAGCATCAGGTTATTTGTTAATAAGTACCAGACTAAGTGTCAACAACTAATTATGTATACATGTACATGAAATATGTTGTTTGAAAAACAAATTGGATAGTAAAAGATCTGATTAGACCGTGAACATGTACAGATTCTCAGAGTTATCAATGTTACGCAATTATAAAAGCTTTTGAAAAGGGTACAGGGAGTAAAATATTTTCACTAGAAGTCTGGACAAAAATGTAATAAGTGTTTAATTAAGACAACTCCCCACAACAGAATTGTTTCATGTATAAATTGTTAAGTTTAGTTGCACAACTTAATTGTTTCATGTATAAAGTTAAGTTTAGTTGCTTCTTTCAAATCATGTACCTGCTGGGATTTGAACTCAGAACTCTTGTTAGACCAGGACTGGTGTTCTACCATTAAACTACAGTATAGGTTTTTACTTTGAGCAGCAGTTCATGAAAATATGTGTAATTTTATTACCAGTCAGTAAAGTATAAGATTTTTTTTGTTACAATGAATGTATACTAGTTTAAATTTTACCATTTGTATTGTATAGATTACATAGAAAAACAGAAAAGAGATACATTTCTGTGGTATTTCAGTTATATCAGAGGACAGAACACTTATGTGAGGTCACTGGGTGACTTATAAGTTATAACTGACATTAATTATGTCTCCCCCTGTATACAAGGGAGATATATTGTTTTTGTCCTTGATGTCTGTCTGTCTGTCTGTCTGTCTGTCTGTCTGTTCGTCCCCAAAATCTTGTCCGATCCATATCTCCCAGACGGCTTGAAGGATTTTCATGAAACTTGGATCACATGTTCACCTCATCAAGGCGACGTGCAGAACCCACGTCTCGACAATATAGGGTCAAGGTCAAGGTCAGGCTTGAAGGTCAAAGGTTTGAGGCTTTATTTCGTGTCCGCTCCATATCTCCGAGACGGCTTGAAGGATTTTCATGAAACTTGGGTCACATGTTCACCTCATCAAGGCAACGTGCAGAACCCGCGTCTCGACAATATAGGGTCAAGGTCACGCTTGAATGTCAAAGGTTTGAGGCTTTATTTCGTGTCCGCGCCATATCTCCGAGACGGCTTGAAGGATTTTCATGAAACTTAGGTCACATGTTCACCTCATCAAGGCAACGTGCAGAACCTGCGTCTCGACAATAAAGGGTCAAGGTCAAGGTCACGCTTGAAGGTCAAAGGTTTGAGGCTTTATTTCGTGTCCGCTCCATATCTCCGAGACGGCTTGGAGGATTTTCATGAAACTTGGGTCACATGTTCACCTCATCAAGGCGACGTGCAGAATCCGCGTCTCGACAATATAGGGTCAATGTCAAGGTCACGCTTGAAGGTCAAAGGTTTGAGGCTTTATTTCGTGTCCGCTCCATATCTCCCAGACGGCTTGAAGGATTTTCATGAAACTTGGGTCACATGTTCACCTCATCAAGGTGACGTGCAGAATTTGCGTCTCGACAATATAGGGTCAATGTCAAGGTCACGCTTGAAGGTCAAAGGTTTGAGGCTTTATTTTGTGTCCGCTCCATATCTCCCAGACGGCTTGAAGGATTTTAATGAAACTTTGGTCACATGTTCACCTCATCAAGGCGACGTGCAGAACTCGTGTCTCGACAATATAGGGTCAAGGTCAAGGTCACGCTTGAAGGTCAAAGGTTTGAGGCTTTATTTCGTGTCCGCTCCATATCTCCAAGACGGCTTGAAAGATTTTCATGAAACTTGGGTCACATGTTCACCTCATCAAGGCGACGTGCATAACCCGCGTCTCGACCATACCGGGTCAAGGTCAATGTCACGTTTGAAGGTCAAAGGTTTGAGGCTTTGTTTTGTATCAATATTGACCAAGAAATATGTAAACTACACTACAAAGAAATCAATCTTTGAAGACGTTCAAATTGACAGTAATGTTTAAGGAAAAAGAAAATTTGATGTATTCTCTGATACAATATTTATCAAAACTTTGAAAAGTTAATTGTCTGCTGCCAGAGCATCAAATGTGAATATTGTTTTTTTTACTTTTCCCACATATAAACGCTTTCTGACGCTTCTGAAGCAGATGTTTTTTGGAAACATTATGACAAAAGAAAAAATTGCTCAAATTGAGCAATTTCTCCTTTTGCCACACTGTTTTCAACTCTTTTTAATAATCAAACTTCATTTATCAAGATTGTTCACGTTTTTGTACATAGGTTTTCAAAGTCGTCTGCTGCATATTTGCTATATTCGGGAAAGGGTTATCATGTATTGCTCATGCCTTCTATATAGTGTTCATTGTCAACTATAGAACCTTACCTTGGAGAAAAAACAGTGTAAAGTTAACTGTCAACTATATAATGTATTGTCAGAGAAAAAAACCGGTGCTAAGTTAATTGTCAACAATAGAATCTTGGCCTACCTAAGAGAGAAAACCATGATAAGTTAACTGTGAACTTTATAAAGTTTTGTCGGAGAAAAAAAACCAATGTTAAGTTAACTCTCAACTATTGTAATTAGAATGTAACTTTAGTCAGTATGCAGAACCAAGACTGGAACAGTGCAACCCCTTTACATCTGATCAGACTGATTGGAATCTCCTGTAACAAACATTTATCTACAGCACATACAAGTACATTTTGAAACATTGTACATAATATTTCAAACCTTTTACATATCGATGGCTTCATGCAAAACGGTTGTAACTACATCTTGTAACAAGATGTAGTTACAACCGTTTTGCATGAAGCCCACGATATGTAGGTAGCCAACTTGGTATGGTTTGTGAAATATCATAATGATAATTGATGATATTTATCATAAGCAACACTTTTAGTTTTTATTTTCCATTGCTTATGTTTAGCAACAGTTGTTAACTGTTTTGAAGAATACTTCAGTCTTGAATGTTACAGCTGCAGTAAAAATATGTGTTTCTGTAAACCATTTGAAATCATGTCCACTTTGTACCAGGTCAAGACAAAACATTAGTAATTAAAAATTGAGTACTGTCCAACTTGGTCAAATTTTTGTTTGTCTGCTTTATAGGTTGGAATGTTTTGAGAGATTTTGACAGATATTTGAGGGGGAGACATATGTTTTTGTCAAAACAATTCTAGTTATGAACTGCCTTTAAGTTTTCTTTATTTTTCAACCAAAATGTTTATACATATTTATTTGAATAAAAAGTATTTCGAGTGTTTGTTGAATTTAAAAAGAGACTGATCCTCTTTATCTGCAGATTTCAATGTTCAGTTTGTTTTTATCTTATTTTAGTTTGATATAGTTAGTGTACATTGCCCTGTTTCATAGACGGACCTAAATTGGTGACCGTAAACGGCTTTTTATTTTGCATTTGCTCTTCAATTTGAAGGGTTCTATGACATCATTGGATGTTGTGCTCCCAAGTATGAAAATAGTGCTGTCAATAGATGTTGAATCTTTTGTAAATGTGGTTTGAATACATACATGCAGAGTATTAAAACAAGGGCACCGCAAAGCGGATTCATCCCCTCAGTATTCAAGAAAATAGTCAGTCAAATTTTGACCTTGACCTTTAACATATGACCTTGACAATAAATAGGTTGCTAGACCTTGCAATATACTAACTGTATACCAAGTTTGGTTAAGATCGGTCGAAGGATCTTCAGTGTAGCGTGGTCACAAGGTTGTTGATATAGGAAATAGTCAAAGTCCAATTTTGACCTTGACCTTTAACCTATGACCAAAGCGGGTGCATCCCCTCGGTATTCAAGAAAATAGTCAGTCAAATTTTGACCTTGACCTTTAACATATGACCTTGACAATAAATAGGCTGTTAGACCTTGCAATATACTAACTGTATACCAAGTTTGGTTAAGATCGGTCGAAGGATCTTCAGTGTAGAGTGGTCACAAGGTTGTTGATATTGGAAATAGTCAAAGTCCAATTTATATATAAACGTCTTAAAGTCAATACAACTAGACAGGCGATGATATGATAGTTTAGCTATTTTCTTTAGTTGGGTTAACATTTGACAAGACGGCTTCGGCTTCAAATAGATACAGACAAAAACGATACACACGATGTGACGTCACGCGATGTGACGAAAGCACCGTGGAACAGATACAGACAAAAACAATACACACCATGTGACGTCACGCGATGTGACGAAAGCATCGTGGAATGGTTCCCAACAGATACTAACAAATAATTTAGAAATTAAGTTATATTCTTAAGCAAATTATTGATATAATCAATATCTTACCTTGAAATGAAGCTTTGTCGATACAAAAACAGAATTGTTCGTCCTTTTCAGTTAACATAATATCCGAGGCCAGTGTAACGAACGATAACTTCCGTTGAAATATTTACAATCATTTTCAAGTGTTTATTGCTTCTCTATATTGCCAAGATATAAAATCCATGAAATAATGATGACAGGTACAAAAGAATAGTCGGCTTACTCTTCATACAGTCCTTCCAGTTAATGAAATCCATTTGTGACGAGTCAAACTATCTTTTCCTACCATTTCTGTCGTTTTCCTTTTGTTATTTATCTATTACTTGCAATACAATGAATTCACTTGCGTTGCAATGACGTCACATTTGGATGTGTTTACTTCCGGTTGAGAAAATATCATTTTAAAAATAGAAAACGAGTGCAATTACACGCAAATTATCACATATCAGATTCCTTGTTTTCATTCCTTTATCGAGAAGGAATTTAATTTAATTTTTCTCGCTAGTTCTAAGTATTTTTTGATTTGTCAAAACATACGAATATCGTGTTTGTGGGTTTTACCGGTTACGAAATGAATAGGTTACGATAATTTGTCCGTCCAGTAAGACCGGAAGCAAAATGGCCGAAAAAAAGTGCTATGGGGTTGAGATTTGATATGTGAATAACAGTAAGATTGTACTGAATTCTCGTTGTTTTGATCTCGTATGATGTGTTCGTACGTGTAACCTATAGGCGTGCTTCGCTCGAGCCTTCGGCTCGAGCTTTCACACGTATGAAACGTTGACCAACTCGCCTCATACCATAAAATCTACGTCACTGTTTTCAATATACAACGTTGATCAACTCACCTCATAGCATAGAACCTACATCACTGTTTTCAATAAAAAACCAGTCGCCTCATAACATAGATCTTACATCACTGTATCTAATATACAACGTTTTCCGACTCGTCTCATAACATAAAACCTACACCACTGTATTCCATATAAAACGTTTACCGACTCGCCTCAAAACATAGAACCTATATGACTGTTTTCAATATACAACGTTGACCGATTCGCCTCATAATATATCATCTACATCACTGTATTCAATATACAACGTTGACCAACTTACCGAATAATATAGAAACTACATCACTGTATTCAATGTACAACGTTGACCAACTTGCCGAATAATATAGAAACTACATCACTGTATTCAATGTACAACGTTAACCGATTAAACTTATGAAAAACCAACAACACTATATTCAATATACAACGTTTAGCGACTCGCCTGATAACATAGAACCTACGTAACAGTATTCATTATACAACGTTCACCGACTTGCCTCATAACATAGAACCTACATCATTATAGTCAATATACAACGTTCACCGATTCGCTTCACGTCATATAACCTACATCACTGTTTTCAATATACAACATTGAACGACTCGCCTCATTACAGAGAACTTACGTCACTGTATTCAATATACATTGTTGACTAACTCGCCTCATAACATAGACTCTACATCAATGTATTCAATATACAACGCTGACCGACTCGCCTCATAACATAGAACCTACATCACTGATTCCAATATTCAACGTTGATCGACTCGCCTCATAACATAGAACCTACATCACTATATGCAATATACAACGTTGACCTACTCGCCTCATAAAATAGAACCTACTTCACTATATGCAACATACAACGTTGACCGACTCGTCTCATAACATAGAACTGACATCACTATATGCAATATACAACGTTGACCTACTCGCCTCATACCATAGAATCTACATCACTATATGCAATATACAACATTGATCGACTTGTCTCATAACATAGAACCTAAATCACTGATTTCAATATACAACATTGATCGACTTGTCTCATAACATAGAACCTACATCACTGATTTCAATATACAACGTTGACCGACTCGTCTCATAACATATAACTTACATCACTGTATGCAATATACAACGTTCATCGACTCGTCTCATAACATAGAACTGACATCACTGTATGCAATATACAACGTTGACCAACTCGCCTCATATCATAGAACTTATATCACTGTATTCAATATACAACGTTCATTGACTCGTCTCATAACATAGAACTTACATCACTGTATTCAATATACAACGTTCATCGACTCGTCTCATAACATAGAACCTATATCACTGTATTCAATATACAACGTTCATTGAATCGTCTCATCGACCCGCCTTATAACATAGAACCTATATCACTCACTGAATATGAACACTGACAGTCTCCTGGTTATCAAAACAGCGACAAGGAGACCGTAGCAAAAAATTGAATGCATCTATATAGCAATCGTGCACGTATTCAAATGTCGAAAATTCCGTTTGCTTACAAACACATGCCTGTACAGTTGGTTTTAAGGAATGCTCATTCCTTTGGGGATTTTTGGGTAGTTTATACCTTTAAATGTTGAACAGGGAACATATAGGCTGGTTGATTTTCTCTTGTCTGAATGTCACAAAATATCGAGAGTATATCACCGTTTTCAAAGAATTATTTCTTACAGCCAGATCTCGGAAACATAATTAAATTATTCATATACATATCACTGCATCAATCTCCTTCGCAGAGTTGTAAGAGATACATGTATGGTGAGTGTAAGGAACGACAACTCTGCGAAGGAGATTGATCACTGCATTAGACTCCATGACTCTGTACAGTTTACTTCATTAAAATTATTGTCTGTAGCTTAACGTTCCCTCAGTATGTTTATCATTTAAGTTGGAAACTGTAACTTTTGCAGTCCCCTCATTCTGTGACATAATTATTCCTATCAATCGATTCAGGTTACTGGAAACATAAAAAACATTGATGATATAAACACAGAACACTATTGATAAATACACTATTGTCTTCTTTAACGTCCTCATACTTGTAAGGCGTTTCCTTGTCGTATATTCTCATTTACATGTTCATATTGATTAATCACTTTCTGTAAAGGTGCAACCATTTTGTTGTGCACTTTGTAACCCACGTGTCGCCTGTTCAAATGTGTAAAGTACTATAGCCTAGATCTTTAGGTAACACTTTCAAAACACATTGGGTCTCAAAGCGATCATGTTTCTAAATAAGTATATATAGCACAGAATAGAAAATGGCAAATCAAATTAATCAATTTTCTTCGACCATTTGACTGCAGCACATTATTGTCTGCATTCTTACTTGCAAAGAACGCATTCCCGACTCACTATATGATTATTGTATACTTTGGTATTGGTTCTCTTATTTTCCATATAAAACAGATACAGTATCTGTATGCTAATATTGCACACCTTGATATTGCACTAAGATCCGCTAAGATCGATACTATTTCTATATACCGTTACTAAGTATTGCAGTTCAAAGACATATTTGTGTGTAGATTCGCTATAAATATTAAAAACGCTTTACATCAGAAGCTGATGTGTTTCGTTGACGTTTTACATCGTTCATCTGACTAGTAAATTACAAGTACCAACACGATCAAGAGGGATATAAGAAATCAAATGCATATAGGAAAATATCGTTTAACGCAACCAGTTATCGGTAACTTCCTATGCATTTATCATTCTACCGTCGCTATCTCCTATTGGTGCTATGTATAGTTATTCATATGTCACATATTTGGGTTTTTCTCGTCTCATGCGGAAATTCCAAATGGAAGCAAAACATTACAACAATCGCGGGCGATATTATAACAGTTAGAATGCAGTCAATTATGTTTTGCAGTCAAATTGTCGAAAACTAGGCTATAATACGTTACACATTTGAACAGTTGACACGTAGTGCACAACAAAATGCATGCAGCTGTTATAGAAAATGAATAATCAATTTGTATATGTAAACAGAGACTAAGTTTATATTTATGTACATGGAAACACTGTGTGTATATATCTCTGATGTAAATGAGAATATACTACCAGGGAATGCTTTACAAGTATGAGGACGTTTAAGAAGACAATAGTGTATTTAGCAATGTTGTTCTGTGTTTATATCATGAATTTTTGTTATTTTAAATTCGAATCTATGAAACGTGACAGTAACCTGAATCAATTGATACGAATTATGCCACACAATTCTGAAGGAATGTTAAGCTATAGAAACATGGAGTCTAATGCAGTGGTATGTATATGAATCATGTCATTATTTTATATCATTAATACACTTTAATAATCGAATTTTCAACCACTTTGTCTTAATCAAGATTTAAAAAAGATGACAACGGAAACTCAAGCGCAGTTCATTCCTGAGTCGAAAAGATCAACTTATATTTCCGAAGCCTGGCTTTAAGACATAATTCTTTGAAGACGGTGATATGTTGTAAAAGTATAATTTAAATATTTTTTTCTAAAATCAGAGAACCCCCAAACCTCTATGCTATATAGATGCATATTTTCTTTATGTTACGGTCGCTGCTTTGACAGCAAGGTATATCACCCAGATACTGTAAGCGTTCATTTTCTTTCAGTCTTCAGAAAAACACATTCTCGATCGGAAGTTGATGTTTATACATTAAATAAAACTTATATAGCTGTGCACATTTTAATTGTATTCATCAACGTTTTTAAACTTTGAATATTTGCAATTGAATTAGTTTAGATCATGATCATGTGGTGAGATAAGCAGATTGATTAAGAACTGTGCGTAAAACCATGCATCAACTTAAACAACAAATGCACGGGAAAATGGTGGATTGGTACGATTTTCTTAAATAACATGGTCAATTTGGAATATCTAACAATACCCACATAAAAAAAAACACAAAATGGGCCGATTGCCAATTGAGCAACATGGAATAGCCGTTGGACTTGCCAAGGCCGGTGTCATCTGAGGTTAGTTAAAAACAAATCCCTTATTTTTAATAATCCAAACAAATGGTTAAATAAATGTAGGCTACGAATCTAATGATTTAAGTTCTGCTGTCAAATAGCTTTGAGTGTTTTTGAACTTATCGTCGTTTGGATTGTTTTACGGTAACCTATTGGAAGTTTTCGTTTTGAAACTGTTTCGAACAGACTTATGGCCAGCTTTCTATCAATAGGTTGCCTCGTACCGGAATCATTCACATCAGCCAATTTCTTGTCAATCTTTCCCCCCTTGTTATCCGTATTTTCGAAGTCTCCACACGTTTTTCTTAAGCGTATGGCGGGTTCCGCTTAATATCTCTTGCTCTCTTGCACATATACTGAGAGTCGACGATTTGAAAATCGTCGTATCTAATCGCCTTATCATTGTCAGAAAGCATTTTAAGAAATCATTCAATATTATTACTAGTGCACAGTTGTTCCATTGTATTTCACTTCCTCTGTGCCATACAATGATGCAACTCAGTACTATCTCTATTTCGCATTGTGTCGCCTGGGGGCCGTTTTATCAAAGGTCCTAAGGCCGGTCTTAGTTAGGACCATATTGATAAAACGGGGCCCTGGATTGCATGACTGTTCATAGTTCACTCCTGCGATTTGGCAGACTCTGGATATGTTCCCCTCTCCGCATGGGTTTTTAAGATACATAGCGCACATATGTTTCCTACCAGTCAGGCATCCAATTCAATTACAAATTATTATTAATTAAAGTAAAGTAAACTGAATTTATTCATTCCCTCCCACTCATATCCTAATTGGTTTAAGAGCATCATAAAAAATGAATGAAGATTATTATTTTAATCAAATCATTTCTCTATTTGGTAAAGCTTGATCGATTCATATACTGACATGACAAACCGATACATATTACATTAAATACAACGTCAACGTTCAGTTTATACCAACTCAATCAACATAAGCTAACTATAGAAATACGTAGAGATTCATGAAATAGCGTGATAAAAATAATTACGGGCGAGTTGTATTAGGGATAGTTTAATTTTTGGCGAGTTATCTTCGTGGTGAGTTGTCGAGTTGTTCATTTAATATTACAGGTACCATGGACGTATGATGAACGTTTCAAGAACCCTTGTTGGTATGAGAAAGATGGTCTGCATTGTCTACCCTACTACTTCATCATCGGGGTGAAGAAATGTGGAACTACAGCCTTATATTGCTATCAGATTAAACACCCCGAATCGATACGTCTTTTTAAAAAGGAGCCGCAATTCTTTTCTGGAAACGGAAATAGTAAGTTTATGAAAGACCTATCCTTAGATGTTTTGCATATTAATAGTCTAGACTGAACAATATATATACAAGGTACATAGGTATTTAAGATTATTCAATTTACAAGATATGCGATGACTAATTGAATATTTGGTGTGTTTAGTGCCGTTTGCGATGCAATTTGAGATATATCACGGCCAGTTCACCTACTGTGGCGATTCCAGTGTTTGGGAGAGGTTAACACCAGTAGTTGTTACAGAATTCTTCCCAGGTAACTGGCTATTTTTCCAAATAGACAATTTAGCTCTCTGTTTAATGCCTAACTGTGCTAGTCACAAAACTTGTTATGAATCATCGAGCCTGACTTCGAACCTACGATAAATATATAGTGTGCCTTGTTTGGCAAAAGCTTGGAATTTCGAATATAGAATGAGAAGGTATTTCAGAACAAAATAAGTCATTGATGCAATCTCAATAAATTTTATTTGCGGTTTTATTTCAAAGATGGCGGATAGCATATCTGATCTAATTTGGTTGTACAGACTTTATTTGCCTCATATATGTATATGTCAATAACAGTTCTTCGAATCCTGGTTAAAAGATAGCAGATTTTCAAAACAAAAATCTCATAAGCGTTCATTGCAAACCCGTCACTTCGAGTTAAGTGGTGATTTACATATATACAAAAAGAGTCATGGTAGCCAATTATATTAACGGAAAACCCATGCACTTTGTGGTGCACCTGCTACATGTATGAATGGTTGTCAGCTAATTAGACATTTAAAAATTAAAAATGATGATCATTTTTCAAGTTGACTACCATTTCTGGTTTTCAATTACATTTGTTCAATAATACTGTTCAAAGCTGATAGGAAAAAAACAGTATCAAAATCAAATAAAAGGATGGCGAGTCAAGTACTTAGCGCTCTCGACCGACAGTTCCTATGCCTCACTAAACACAAGTACCCTGACACGGTTATTATTATAAGCATAACACTCTTTAATCGATAGAAGTTTACAGTCTATCCAAAGAGAAAAGTTTTAACTATGACCAGAGAGTATTGCTAAGAATTTGAGCGAAATAAATAAAGTTTAATTAACATTGCTTTCATGATACGGGATTTAAATCCCAAGTGGAAGAGATTCTTGCGATATAAAAACGAGTGCGCCATAGCGCACGAGTTTTTATATGCAAGAATCTCTTTCACGAGGGATTTAAATCCCAAATCATGAAAACAATGTTTATTAAACTATATATTATATACTCCATGATAATTTTCGTTTTTAAACGACAATACCCCTGTGCAGCTCATTTATTTTTAGCTCAGAAGTGGAGAGATCTGAATGACGTAATCTGACAGTTTTGCAGTGACGTCACTATATATATATATATATATACGTGACGTCACCGACAATGTGTACATTGATTGAAATAAACGTGTGTCATGTCGATTCAAGCTCTTATTTGCGGATTTAAAAGTGTAATTGTGGATTATTTAACGGTTCATCATGGAAATAAAGTGTTAAGTAGTGAAAACGGAGCTTAAAAGTGTTTAAAAGAGATTTAAAAAAAGTAGTTCCGAAAATCCGGCTAGTGAGCTATATTGCACACTAGGCGATATTGCTCAGTAGACAAAAAGCATGTTATAGGTTTTCTCAAGTTGGGAAATCTCTATATTTTATCATTCAGTATATGATATACATGCGATAATTGATCTCTACGTTGATGGAGTTAGGAACCGGAAATAGAATAAATGACACCGACAGTTTTTCATTTTGTATATATCAATAGGTCGCTTGTGGATGGATAGAAACTGCGTTTAAAATCGTATTCATATTCCATATTGGAATAAAACCCAGGAGTTGGTCGTATAAAGCTTGCATCCATTGATAAAATATATTTTTATGTCAATCAGGATATATGGACCAAAGTTCATGTTTTTATCTTGAAGATCACACATTTTCAAAAAAATAAATATTAATTTGCTGGACTCTAAGAATTGAAAAACTAATAGTCTTTTAATTCTTTAGATACAACGCACATATAAAGACAATCGCGAGGTCGAGTTGCGATAGCTCAGTTAGTAACGACAAGGACACGTTTTGTGTGGCCATGATTTCTGTCCTTTTAGTCATGTGCATGGATCAGTGTCGATCCTCTTAGTGATAGGTCAATGAACTACCTATACATGTACATGTGTGCCTATGCTTACTGATTGCTTACGTTTTACGTAGTCAACACGCGACAGTTAAATATGCAAGTACTATATCTTCCATCCGAACCATTTAGCCCATAGATCAAATCACTGCTATTGTGTGTAAGGTTTTTTTCAGTCTGTTCTAAAAAAGAAATGACCATTGGTACACATTCCCTCTTCGGTAAGTATTTATTAAAAATACATGATATTAAAGGACATGTTCTGTACCCAAATATAGTTTAAGACAGTATAAGACATTTAACTTTCACTAAAATTCTTATCTAAACAACATAACAAATGCATATGTGCTGTTTTAAAATTAAACCAATGAGTCCTCTCTGGTTTCCTTACAGTAAATAAAACGGGTGATATATATGCTTACGTTAGAATGTTTTCCAATGCCTCAAAGAAAATTGAACAACATTCATATGATGACAAATCAACGAAGTATGTGAACAAGTATATCTTCTGTAAGTATTCCGATCATTTAAGACATTATACGCAGGTTCACTTCGATAAGAGCAGGTCAAGAGTAAGATTTGCTTAATATTGTGGAATTAACGTTCTTAATTACATGGCGTCCAAGTTCTGATCGGTAAGTGATTGCTTTTCTACATAGACCTATAGCTCTTTGATTGAAGATTCATTGTGGTAATTTATATGAAGTTGTCAGTCGCCAGCCTAATTGCTGACTAGTGCCCTCGATCTAAGGTGTTGACAGACGTTTGCGACTCAGAAAATCGGGTTTGCCTTTCAATGAGGAAAACATCTTAATTAACACTTATCCACTTGTACGCGACTTTAAATGACATTTACGTATGCCGTGATGCACTATTTTAAACTAATTTTGGGGAACGATGTAGATCCAAATAAGACTGCACGTTCGTGATGTCTTATCTCGGTCTTCATTTACCACTCCTCAGGCACCAAACATATATCGAAAGAACTACTCTTGCAAACAGACAGGATCTAAATATTTGAACAAGAAGTCCACATTTCCTTTTTATTTTAAACAAGATGACCAAGCTGTGCCTATATTGCTCACCTCTCTACCATAGTCTATAATAAAAGGTTATCAAGAGCAGAAAGGGTCAATTCTGACGTAGGGATTATACTTTTTATATGCAAAGATCTTGGTGATATTCAGCATGTGTAGTTAATTCGTGAAGTCAAAAGAAGTCCTGAAACCGTTGGTTTACAGTTTGCTTAACATTGACTGCAACTTTTACGTGTCAATTAAGCAGAAGTTTCGTATTTTCTACAAATAAACGATTTTAAGTCGGCTCTAATTCAATTAGATACTAAAATGTGACACAAGTTTTGGAAAAAGAAGGCGAAGACTTTTCTCCTTACAGTTTAGCAGAGGTATGATAACATTAACGGGGGTATGTTAACAAGAAATACAACTTTAAAGACATTTATTATCAAAATTGAACATTTATGAAATTTAAAAAAGAAGTTCACATGTATAGTCAACATATAGCAAGAATACAATTGTCTGAATTAACAAACTGTATAGGGAGGAACGTTTTGAGTTTAGAAATACAATATCATTTTCTACATAGGCAAAAACATCCCTCGATTTTTTTTTCTGAGCTTTGATGAATCGGGTCGTCAGGGCCGTAAACTGAACAAATAACAAAGCGTAGCCTAGGAAGTTGTGGAAAAAGTAAACTTTTTTATATCGGGTCGTCAGGGCCGTAAACCAAACTATTAACAAAGCGTAGCCTAGGACGTTAGGGAAAGGTAATTAAGTACCCATTAAATGTGTCTAAAAGTTTGTAATAACGTATTTTGTATATTTTTGTTTTTTTAAATCAGTTAATACAATTTATTGATTAAAAGAAATAGTTTTTTCAAACATGTTACATAGTTTTCTTTACAAATTATAATGTTGGTTGCTCCCTATTCAATTACGCAACCCCATGGTACAACATTAAAACCTATTCAATACTGACACCGCGTTTCCACGAGGCGTCAATGATATAACGTGTTTTACATATACACATGTACGTAGTTAGCCATGCTTAGTCACTCGAAGTTGCATAATGGTGATCTGTGAAGGTTCTGGAATATAAATATGTGCTTGCCGCTGTTCCAGTAGATTGTGCACAATGCTCGAAGCTTCCAATTATCTTATTCTAGACAAGCCAATTCGACTTCATGCTAGAAATTATAAACAATAATGTTCATGATAAGGGCAATCCACCACGACCGACGGAACACCGAATTGGCAACCGAGGTTCATATTTATGATTTCTTCATGATACAATTCGGTTAATGACAAATCAGTGCATTGTTTGACTTTATTAAGATTGAATTCGGAATGATGAAATGTTTGTGAAGAAGTATATTCCCAGATACACATCTATGTCTCTGGCCAGATAGAAAGACTTGGACGATTAGTATTACCTATAAACCCCCTTAGGTTAGGCTTCAACCCCATGACAATGATCAATGTTCATTAACTGTTAAAGTTGCTGTATTCCAGATTTTTTTTATTATATTCAAAGTTTTAAAACTGTTCAAAAGTTGTCATGAAATAATAGAATCATAATTATAGGATAAAATTAAAGTAATAATTTCACTTTCCAATACCATAAACATCTGAATATTGAACGTGTATGCTTCACTTCATCTTTACTGGGTAGACATATCCAGTGAGCCACATTTTGTACATTTTGATAACTTTTAATTGACTGTTCTTCAACATTTACTGCCAAAATAGTTATGAACTACTTATTACTTACTTTGATTGCATATTATATATATTAAGAGAACTTTCAACATTTCAAAATTGTTATTTCCATCTGGAGTTCAGCACTTTATGAGACGAGCCAATAATGAAATGATATATTTGTAAAATTATCACTTTTAAATAATCCATGATTTTAAAGTACGCTTTAACAATAATTAATTGTAATCACGACGACTGTACACTTATACATGGCTTATCAGTTATTGTAAATTGATTTCCGAGACACGAATTGTCATATTGCAACGAACTTAAATTCAATAAGTACTTAGGGAAATTCATTGTGACAGTCACGAGTGCTTCAAGACCCAGGATAAGCAAATTCAAATTGAATCGCATATAATATTTTTGAAATATATGAGTCGTTCCACGAGAGAACTAACAATATGGACTCTGCGTAACGTATTGAAAAAGATCAGTCTGCGACGTCCGCGCAGGTTAATCCGGGCCGACCCATTACGTATAAGGGGTATAGATTTATTGAATAATGGTTCCTGAAACAGAAAATCCTTCTGAGGCAAAAGGTGTCTGTCCGGGTTAGCCCGCGCGGCATGCTTAGTCTGATCCGATTCGATACTTTACACAGAGTCCAAAATGTTGATTTTCACGTGGAATGGTTCATATACATTTACCATAACAGGTGATGGCAGTACGACTTATATAAATCTGAACCACCATTGGAAAACGATGCCAGGAAATGCTGGTTTAAATGAACCCAAATACGTTATTCTGGATTATATCCACAAGTTTTTACCAAAGGCCAAACTCATAATGGCTGTCAGGGATCCTGTGGATAGGTGAGCTGTTTATTAATAATTATTTTATGTGTATACTGATGTATGTTTGTTAACATTTACGAACAGTCTTAGTTTAGTTCAAATTTATGTATTTTACATCGATTGCGAAACAAGCACTCACCTTATAATAATCACGCTCGATGTCTGCTTTCTAGAGACTTAACCAGTAACTTAACTTAACTGCTCCGTTTGTGTGGAAAAATACCGAATTCAGAACCCGCTCATGATGGGACTCGAACCCGGGACCTTTGGTACGAGAAGCAGACGCTCTACCTATGCACCACTTCTTCCACACAAACACAAGCACACCTGCAGTTTGATCTAGCTCTTCACTGCTAGCCAACTATTATCGCAGAAGGTTGCAAGTACCTTCTCTAAATCGGTGTCTAGTTAGGGCCATTTGGATCTTTAGCATAGCAGTACAGGTATATATTCCACACGTGGATTACTAACTTAAAGATTGGTTTACCTGGAGCAAAGATTATTTAAACTTGACATAAATACGTGAAGATTGACGTTCAATTTAAACCTGCTTTGGTCATTTATTTTACAAAACGAATCCAGCTCCATATTTTTAAGTGTTTCATACTCACTCGCGCTTTACGCAACACTGTCGGTTTTAGTTATTACCATGCCCGTATGTCTGTATGTCTGTCCGTCCGGTCTATACTTTCAGCATTAAGACATCAAAAACGCAAACTTTTCACAAACGTTACTCATGATCTGAGTCTATGGCAATGGCTCAAGTATAAGATAAACACATTCTGAAATACGTCCACCGTGCTTGGGCTTAAGTCACGTCAAGTTGAATAATTGAAGTTTAACGCCATTTCCAACGGTATTATGGTTATATCCGCAGCACCCATTTTACCTAACATGTGTTTTCTGACATCACCGAACCTGTTCTCCTCGCAACATTCAAAACAAGCAATATGCTACCGTCCATCATAGACTAGACGCTATTAAAAATATCTTGCGAATTACCAGAACGAATGAATGGCTGAGATAAGTTTCCAGCCTAAGACCTCCTGCTTTACCTCTTTCTGTGCCAAAGGCAATATTGATGATTTTGCAAACAATACAGATTCAGGTGAGTCAGCTTGTGTGTATAGTTTATCCTAAGATGTATTCATGTATTTATTCATTAGTTTCAGCATTTGGGTCAATCGTTTTAGCATTGGGTCATTAGTTTCAGAATTGGGTCATTAGTTTTAGTAGTGGGTCATTAGTTTCAATAGTGGGTCGTTTCAGATTGTATTCCGACTACTACTTCACATTTAAACGAGATGAGGATGTCATAAACAAGGCGAGTCCGCAGCATTTCCATGAAGTTGTTGTGAAAGCAATACAAGATTACCGACTGTGTTTGAACGCCCATTCATTGCGCTTTTGCGTTTACAACAAGGACCTGTTTAATTATAACGAACCGTTGTTCAGATTCGGGGTAACTACATATACGTTTATTAATGTTTTCCCTTAATGTACTATATATGGAATATGTACTTTCCATCATTGATCGTGTATTAGTTACTGTACATTAAGCGAAGATTTTCAGAAATGTTTCAAAGTCATTATATAGTTTTCTGGACATCTTAATTTATTTTTTCGGAGGACTATACACTTGAGATTATTTTGATAATGTATTGAATGAGAATGAGAGAATATAATACCAGAGGACTAGATAAGAGGGATCGAACTGGTCTTTTCCCCACACTATTTATCGTATTTCTCAACAAAATCCTATGTATTGAGTACTCAAAAGAATCGTCTCACTAAGACGGTTCTTTTGAGTACCCACAACATATGGTTTGAATATCAAATAAGGATTTGAGAACATGAAAAATGTACGTCATCTAGAACTCTGATAGTACCATATCTCACTATACGAGTTGAAATAGTGTTGGCTCTCTCTAATCAAATTATAAAATATGTTGCTACATGACTCTGGGTTTTACTTTATATTTATCTGTTACATGTATGTGAATAGCTGCAATTTGAGCTGAATATTGCAACTTGTTGTATTTTAATGTTATGTAAAGCCGAGTGCGAGTGCAAAAAACACAGAAAAGTTAAGTTCCTAATGTGCCCGGGACACATGTCGTCTGCTGCAGTGGCGTCAGACAGCGACTATATGTGAAAACTACCTGTTATTAATTGATTGAATGGTGCTTAACGTCGCTTTCAACAATGTTTCAGTGATATCATTGCGTACAAGTAATACTGGTCCTTTTATCCTGACACTAGTCAGTCAGTCGTAATGATAACCTGCAACCATGAGCGCCAAGGAGGGCAGCCATTACTACCATGTATAAGTATTTGGTATGACCCGGCCGGGAATCGAACCCGTGATCTCCCGCACCCGAGGCGGATGATCAACCATTACACCACCAAGGGGGTTCCTGTTACATGACAATAGTTAATAATTAAAAAAAGGGAGATACATACACATCTGTTGCATGTTTGTTTGGTAACACTGTACAATGAAGATAGTATAGTTCATGTAAAAACGGCATTACGTGTAAGTCTATCCGTTAGTTTTATCAGTATGTTCAATTCCAAGTACAAGTAAGATGATTTTCTCAATTCGATTTTTTATCTATTTCTCTATTATCTCACTTTTTTATTATGAATGCATAGAGATAATCAACAAGTATGCAACGTAGGAAACCTTCACAAAGAGGAGTAAACTGGATCTTGTGTATATCATATAGCTCAATTACAACTAATATACAGTCTAAGATGTAGGCATGATGTTACAGATATTGTGAGAACCCGCAATACATAGGCATTGGTTCACTTGGTTGAGTGCATGAGAACATGTACAAGTTGGCATATCTGAACAGTGTAGGTTAAGATCATCGTATCCATCTGCTCACGATCTTCTAACAAGTTTGTTTTCGTATTGTGTGAACAGTGTATATCGCGATCAGAGAGTGCGGATACACACAGTTTGATAGGGATCTTTGATGTTCACAAAAGCCAGCTTGAACCCTTTTCTCTTGCATTGGCTCAATTTAATTAGGATTTGAGACCATGGAATGAGTAAACTATTTAGATATTTGTTAAATAATAACGATTTAGATATGGTAATTATTTAAAAATAAAAAATCTAGGATAAGCATTATAGATACCGATGGGTATGTTATGTTGGTACCAAAAGCACACACACAACAACTGTTTGCATATTACTTTCGTTTATAAACGCCTCTGTCTACTTGTGTAGATTCTGATAAGGGGTACCAATTTGTACATTGTCTACTTGTGAAGATTATGATAAGGGGTACCAATGTGTACCTTGTCTACGCGTGTAGATTCTGATAAGGGGAACCAATTTGTTCCTTGTCTTCTTTTATATATTATGATAAGGGGTACCACTGTGTACCTTGTCTACGTGTATAGATTATGATAAGGGGAACCAATTTGTACCTTGTCTACTTGTGCAGATTTTGATAAGGGGTACCAGTTTGTACTTTGTCTAATTGGTTATATTCTGATAAGGGGTACCAATATGTACTTGTGTATATTCCTATAAGGGTTACCAATTTGTACCGTGTCTTCCTGTGTAGATACTGATAAGGGTAACCAATGTGTACCTTGTCTAATTGGTTATATTATGTTAACGGTTACCAATTTGTACCTTGTCTACTTGTGTAGATTCTGATAATGTGTACCATTTTGTACCTTGTCTACTTGATTATAGTCTGATAAGGGGTGCCATCTTGTTTCTTGTCTACATGTACTTGGCGAGATTCTGATCATGGGTACCCATGTGTTCCTTTTATACTTGTGTAGATCTGGGTAAGGGGTACCAATGTGTAATTATCTACTTTCGTTGGTTATATTCTGATAACGGTTACCAATTTCTACCTTGTCTACTTGTGTAGATTCTGATAATTTGTACCATTTTGTACCTTGTCTACTTGATTATAGTCTGATAGGGGGTACCATCTTGATCCTTATCTACATGTACTTTGTTAGATTCTGATAAGGGATACCAAGGTGTACATTGTCTATTCGTGTAGAGTCTGATAAGGGATACCAATGTGTACCTAGTCTGCTCGTGTAAAGTCTGATAAGGGATAACAATGTGTACCTTTTTTACTCGTGTATAATCTGATAAGGGGTACAGCTGTGTAACTTGTCTACTTGTGTCGAGTATGATGTGTTAAGAGGTACAGTTAAGAACATCATAAAATTGACAAATTTACCGTTCACGATCTGTTCCGTTCCTTTCATTTCCGCTCCGCTCACGTTCCAATCCGCTCTTAAAGCGTTCTGTCCTTCAAATCATTGTGATTACTTTTTTCCGTTCCGATCAAATTAAATTTTTACGCTCACTGAGAATGCTTTTGTTCGATCAAAAGTAGTTTCGTAAAATAATTATCTAGTAGATTGTTGCAACCGCTCAATGAGCGAAGCATTCATGTGTTTGGAATCTTTCATTCCGTCTGATTGTTTTGTTCAGAACGCAAAATTCCTTTCCGCTCTAAAAGCGTTCCTACTTCGTTCCAATCACGCACACGATCCAATCACGTTCTACTTAGATTGTCAATTGCATACTGTACTTAACTGTCAATCTCATTAAAATCAGACCAAAAAACTTCTATGTACGTATATATTGGATCTGACTACAGGTCATATTAGGTCGTCTCAAATTGACCCAACTCATTTAAATAATCATAAGCCGGTGCTCGTTTGTTTGTCCAATGAAATCGCACTATACAACAAACGCTCGGTTTCTGCTTCAAAATGGCTGCGTCTATAGAAACAGGAGAAACGATCGAGAATGTTTTACATCAATTCGAAGTGCAAAAGTTTAAGCCTGAACAAAAGCAGATATTTCACTGCATTTGGTTCGGTAGAGATTGCATAGCTGTTTTGCCTACAGGATACGGAAAATCGTTACCATATCAGACAACTATTTCTGCAAAGAGCCTTGAAAATCAGTCATATATGGGAAAATTATCGTTTGTTGCCTATTGGTGTCATTGATGGAATATTAAGTGCATCGTATCAACGGATCTAAAGGCGATTTACAAAGGTATAGTGTATGTTATTATTTTTATCTTATATCATTACTTCATTATTAATTTACCTGTGAAGTGATAAGGTTATTACACGATATTGGTTAAAATTCTTACAAATGTGAAAGTACCTGACAAAATAAATAAGGTAGATCTAAAGAAATTTGAATAATGACTGACAATATGTAATTTCAGCAACGTATCTGTAGTTTAATTTAATATGTATTGATTCATTAAATGATCCATTGCTGCTAGTCATGTCATAATGAATGTGAAACTATTTGATATTAACATTGTCTATATTTTGATAGAAAATTTAAGACATTCATTCCATGTTCATTTTGGCTTTCACATTTGTGTCCTCTTGCAAAGAAATAGACTAAGCAAAAACTACATATGATTTGTTGAAGCAATCAAACTGCAGTGGATGGATTCCAACGTTTACAAATCCATACAAACAGGGACTACTTGTAGTCCCAGGTACATATAACATTTTTGACACAGACTGTTGACCCTATCCAACCTAAAGACCCATTTTGACGCATCTGCAACAGATGACTTTTTGAAAACAAGCAATTTCTCATTTTGCCACAATTTTTCAACTTTTTTTCAGTAATTATACCTTTATTTCTAGAGATTTTCTATATATTGAGTAGATGTTTTCAAAGGAAACAGACTTAAACCTTTCCAACAAACACACGCTTTCCGACGCCTATGCAGCAGACGACTTTAGGAAACTTTAGGGGTTAAAATATAAACATAATAATGATAATTTAATATAACATAGAATGTTTACTTTGCTTCCCTAACTAGCCAAACCCATGTTGACATATCCCTATTTGAATACTTTTCATTTATTGCAGGTGAAAGTGTTGAAGGTGATGAACAAATAAAAAATGGTGATTTTGACACTATGTTTGCTTCTCCTCAATCTGACTAAAGTACACGATCTGACCAAATGTAAGCGTTAATAGGAGATGATTTTAATGAGATAGTCTGATTGGCTTCGCCTGAAACTTTGGTTGGGGACAAGAACTGGAGATTAGTTATACAACAGTGCAATGTATCCCTTCTGGTGATTGATGAATTCCACACAGTAACTAAATGGTTAGTATGAGCTGTATTAAACCTTTCCCACATACAACATATCTGCAGCAAGTAACTTTGCAAACATCAAAGTGAAATGTAAAAAATATTTAAAGATGAAGGGATTTATAACCTTTGTAAATCTAGGAGTTGTGAGTTAGAACCCCAGCTCTGTCAACATTCTTTCCAACGTTTGACATGCATCACTGAGACAAGCGTAGTTCGTCTTCCACATTATGGGCTTACTGTCTATGTTTAAAACCAGCCAGTTACTTCAGTTTAAAACCCTTTCCCTCATACAGCAATTCTGCAGCAGACGACTTTAAACGTATTTTGTCAAAAAATAGAAAATCTCCATAATTGAATGGATAACCTATGACAAAAAGTGGAAAACATTGTGTCAAAAGAAATAATTGCGTGTTTTGTGCAATTTTTTTCTTTTGTCACTATGTTTTCAAAAAGCCGACTGCTGGAGATGCGTCAGAAAGCGTCTATATGAGGGAAATATTAAGGGTTAAATCATTTAAGTCAGGAGACACATGTAAAGATGAACTTGTTGTCGTGATATAACTGCAATATTGTAGAAAATGGCGTTAAACCCCAAACCAATTAAGAAGAATTAAAAATGATTTGTCAAAAGTAGAAATAGCTCATCCTAAATTTGTCTGCTGCATATATATGTGTCAGAAAGCTCTGATACGACTGGATGTCATGCAGTCTGGTTTGAATGATAAGAAACTAAGCACATAAATGTTCCTTCTGTTTTTAAGAATAGTGACATGAGCCTATCAAAGGACCATCCTCTAAAGCCATGCATGTACCTTTTAATATGAACAAGTGTATGAAAGGGTACCGTTAAGGAAGATAGCTAGTGTGTTATGGCTTCAAATTTCACTTTTAAAGTCATTCTTTTCTTCATCCAGACAACATTTGAAGCCTTTGCAGCAGATGACTTTTGAAAACATTGTGGCAAAACATTGTGAGCAATTTCGCAGTTTGCCAAAATGTTTTCAACTCTATTCAATTAACTAATTATCATGTAGATATTTTCAATAGTTTTGCATAGTTTTGCAAAGTTGTGTTCTGCTGAGTTGCAGTTTGTCACAAAAGGTTAAAGATCAACTTTGAAAAAGCTGACTAAACCCATATCAATTTTAGAATTGAAAATTATTGAAGACAAAGAAACAAATAATTAATTTCTAAACTTATCTTTCAGGGGTGAAGATGAAAGGGGAAGAGCAGCCTTCAGGAAGTGGTTTTCTAACATTGGGGAGCTTAGAGCATTGTGTACACAGAAATGTCGTCGACAAGAAGCATTGTCTTTGTTTCTTACAAAGTTCGAACTTTCACCCCTTGCTCTGACATGTAATGTTCATAGTTGCTGTGATGTCTGTGAACTATCATGTAATTGTGGTAATTGCCAAAAGTTGCCGTTTGAAAACATCTTTCTAGATTACGATGCCAGAAATAAAGAACCTAGCGAAGAAGTTGAATCCAACTCTGATACAGTATCACATAAATCTTCCGATTCTGATAATGAGTAATTTATGTTTTTTCCACACTATTTTCAAATTTCGCAGTTGATTAACCATACTAGGGTTTTAAGAGATTTTCCAATTTTTTCAAAGTAAAATAGTCTGATCAGACTGTGACATACTCACAATATTATACAACCCTTTACCACATGAATAAACCTTGTTGATATCAACCAAAAGAGAGTGATTTGACTAAGTTTAACAGTATACCTCTACCACCTCAGTGCTTTGAGACAGAAATGGTAAAAAACATGATCAGTATGCGAGATATTTACAGTCTGATTGTTTTGCTGATTGTTCTTGGGTGGTAAAATACTGTAAGTATTGCATACAACATTATGGGAGAGAGCATTGATCTACAAGGTATTACATAATATGAGAATTTAATTTTTCAATATTTGGTGAAATAACAGATCTCCCTGCACATGTAAGTTACATAATCAAAATAGACACTATTTTTCAGAATTTTAATCAAAGCTTTTATTAACAAACAGATGTCCAGATAAGGAGGGGTATTCAGCTCTTTTCCGCACAATTTCTCTTTTATTATTAAAGCAAACCCTATGTTGTAGGTACTCAAAAGAATCATCTCACTGAGACGATTCTTTTTGAGTACCCACAACATAGGGTTAGAGGGTCAAATAAGGACTTTAGAACATGCAAAACGCCCCTTATCTAAAGCTCTGGACAAACAGTGCAGATCCAGATTAGATGACATATGCGTAGGTTGATCTAAGGTGACCATTTTTGAACATTCCCTAAGGTTGCTTTTCCTAGACCAGAGATTTGCAACCTAAATTGATCACATTGCCTGAAATAGACAAGTGTTCTGACAAGCTGTGTATACCAAGATCAGTTATTGTGTACAACATAATAAAACACAGTGTTTTATACTTGGACATAAATAAATTGATACATGTATATGTTAAAACAAAATGTACAGGCTTATCTTGACATTAGTAACCAATTATGTGTCAAATGTAACCATTTCCCACTTATAGATGCAATATAGATAGATGCAATTTGACACATCTCCAGTAGATGACTCTTGTCACATTGTGGCAAAAGAAGAAATTGTTCTTGGTGGATAATTTCTCCTTTTCCACAAGTTTCTCAAATCTATTCAATTATCATACTTTCATTTAAAGAGATTTTCCATGATTTTTGGCCGGATTGCTCTAGCAATTCCGGTCTATAGATTGGCGATGTCCGTCTGTCCGTCAACATTTTGGTTAAAGTTTTAGGTTGAGGCAAACTCTCAGCACTGGAAAGGGTTACAAACTTAAAACTTTGCCTGAAGGTAACCAGTAACAAGTTCTATTGATTTATATGGTTACTTTGACCTTGACCTTGGTTTGTCTATTTTCAAGGTCAAATTGCCGACAATCCGGCTTTACCGTCTTCAGCGGTTTCCTGTGTGTGTATGTTTTCAATGTATTCTGCTGCAGATTTGTTGTATGTGGAAAGGCTTAACACATTCACTAAAGTAGTCCAAGACCATTTTAAAAACATCTATGCAAAATCTCTAAAATATCATATTATAAATTTTGAATAGAGTTTTAAATCTTGTTGCAAAAGGAGGAATTGTTCATAATGATAAATTTTCTTTTTGCCACAATGTTTTCAAAATTGATCTGATGCAGATGTTTCCAAATGCGTCTTCAAAGGGGAAAGGGTTTAAGCTTGAAATGTGACTATATATGGTTATCAGCACAACATGTTCATGATAGTCATTCATGTCTTTCCTAAGATAAGAGAAAGATTTTTATGAATCCTTTTCATAATGAGAATTTTTTAAGTGAGTAAATCTTCAGAAAACAAGTCTTAAAAATATGTACAAAGGGAAAGATTTCAATTAGATCCAATTATTACAAATTGTTATACAAAACCAGTTCAGTTGTTGTCTTATTATATATTTTTTATCTGTACATTGAAATACAAATTAATTGAAATATTATGTTATATCTAAACCCAATTGAATACATTGTGGCAAAAGTAGTGGTTTATGATGAACAAATTCTACTTTTGCCGCAATATTTTCATACAAAAAATCTTAACGCAGAAGACTGATGACCTCTTGTCAAAATGTTTGCTTATTATAAGCAATTTATCATTTTGCTACAATGCTTTTGAAATGTTGTCGGTTGCAAATTCAGCTGCTGGTTGGTGAGGGTTTATTTCTGCAAAGAGAAAAAGAATGAACTCCTATTAAGCTAGAAATGAGGATCCTTCAAACGACGATAAGAAGTTAAAGATCTTTGTCTGTGTATCAATGTGGAAAGTCCAGATATAGTGTTTGAATATGGATTACGGGAAACATTTTTGCATTTTACATTCCTAGTTTGATGGTGAAAGATTTCTAATTTAAATAGATCTCTTGCCACTTTGTGTGGAATTGTCAATTTAAAAACCATTAACATATAGTCCTGAAGTTCATCCTTACTTGTGACACTTGCTTTAGTATTAATCTGATAGTCATTATAACTATGTGCTTTCACTTCATGGGTTTTTAGACTTGCCACATATGCATATGTTCTTTCACAGAAATGACATTTATAGCGTCCATTTTCAAAATTTGAGATCCAATAATTCTCAGGATTTTCACTGTCATCTATCACTTCATGCAAGGATGAACATATATCTGTTGAGTCTTCAAAAAACCATTGTTTTACAATACATGTGCAAACTCCATTCAACCATTCTAATTTCTCTGCATTTGTCATACCTGTGAAATTATCTGGAAACGGCACTTTTGGAAAGTTTTCCGAGTTGTCTGGAATCGTGTCAATACCTAAATGATTCAAAAACATACTTAATGTAATGGCTTCCAATACCGCATAGTACAGCATTTTATATGCTCTATACTCATTCTTAACATTTCCCTTTACATTCCTGTAATTAAGCATATTTCTGTAGAAGGGAACTTATCCTTTATCTGCTGCATTTTCAACACCATATGTCAATTTTGTAATAGCCTGAAAAATCAACCAAAAAAAGGGAAGCAATAAAATTTCAAATTTGTGTATGTATCTTTAATTCTATTTTAATTTGGATCAGAATTGATACATTACTTTGTATTTCATTTACTATAGAGAATATTTTTTCCATGCACACACAATATATATATATATCAAGATTTAATAAGGTAGTACTTCTTAAATTTGAAGTTAATCAAATATCATTGAAAGCTTATATTATCCTTTTCCCACATTCAGGTTGAGACATGATAGACCTTTCCCTCGCATAGACGCTTTCTGACGCCTCTGCAGCAGACGGTTTTTTGAAAACATAGTGACAAAATAAGAAATTGCTCAAAATGAGAAAGTTCTCCTTTTGCCACAATGTTTTCCACTTGAAGTCATAGGTTATCCTTTCAATTATAGAGACTTTCAATTTTTTGATAAAATATGTTCAAAGTCGTCTGCTGCAGAATTGTTGTATGAGGTAAAGGGATAGCTCAGTTGAAAACCATAAGATTTTTCAATCGAGAGTTGTGAGTTTAATCTCTTGCTTGGATTTTCATTCATTCTGATGTTTGAAGAAAATGAATGAGTGAATGTAAACTATGTATGCATTGCAGTATACCTCTAGAAAATTCATCAGCCTGTGGAAATCTTCAATTTTTGATATAAACCCTTCCAAGCGCTCACGAGGACTCTCGGCATTTTTCATAGCCATTTGTGCACACTGAACCCTTTCATCTGTCAATCTATCACCTGTATAAAAATAAGCATGACTGTGTTTAGATGAAAAGAACATAAGTTTTTCATTATTGCTAGAATCTTGATATTTAATATATTGGTTTATCATGAATATATTACAAACCACTATTAAATTATGCTGTTTTTAGCTCTACTGGCCAAAGGCCAGAAGAGCTTTTGTGATGGCGTTGTGTCTGTCGTCCGTGAGTGAGCGAGTCCGTCAACAATTGCTTGTGAACACGATAAAGTCTTTTACAGTAGTTAGATATCCATGACAGCTCAGTTCCTTTTGCAAACCAGCCAGATCCACCCATGCAAGACTGGATTATGGCCGTTGAAATTGTCAAATTTGCTATAATAGAGCTTGTGAACACAATAGAGGCTCCATTTACTATCTGATCTTCACCAAACTTAGATAGTAGTTAAATATTGATGATAGTTCGGTTCCTTTCGAAAACCAGCCAGATGTGCCCTTCCATGACTGGATTATGGCCCTTAAAATTGTCAAAATTGTAAAAATTGCTATAATACAGCTTGTGAACACAATACTATCCAATCTTCACCATAAATACATGCTCTGGATTGAAAATGACAGTAGAGCATAGGCCCTTGTTGGCCTCTTGTTTAATAAGAAGGCTGTGTGATTGTGTGGCTGTATTGTTCACCAGCTTGACACTTACTTCAGATGAGTATAAGACCAGCAGAGTATAGCTATGTTAATTTTACTCTATAAATGAAACCAGTGCTAAGCCATTCCCACACTCAGTCACTTTTTGATACCTATGCAGCAGGTGATTTCAAAAGAATCTGGAAAATGGAGAAATTATTACAATGAACAATTCCTCCTTTTGCCAAAATGTCGTCATCTTTTTTCCCATTATTGTTCTAAAAGTTATAGTGAGTGTCCATTTGTTGAAGCATAATGTTTTTAAAGTTGACCGCTGCAGATGTGTTGTATTTGGGCAAGGGTAAGTGGGTTGAAAACATGATATCTTGGCTTGTTTTTTCTAATGAACCTTACCTCCAAAGAAAACCGGCTCAACAATTTCTTCATTTACCATTGGCACATACTTCTCTGTCAAATTTTTCAGTAGCTGAATGACATCTTGAGTTTTGTTTTCATTACAGTCAATCAACCCAAGAGGAAACTGAAAGCATAAACTTTGTTGTATATAGTTAAATTATAACTTGCCCACATAAATACACCAAGCCATGTATTTTAATGAATCATCAAAGCTATAAATGATCATTCCAACTCAGGCTTGTGTTATTGGACAGAGTATTAAATAACATTATGGCTATTTAATTTAAACAAAATTAATACATACACCATCATAGATTTAATTGAATAAAATATAATGTAATACTGAAAGAACATTGATTAAACACTCAAAGAAGTGGTATTGAATGCTGTTATTTGTTTTGAGTGTGTATAATGTAAAGTGAATAAAAGGATTAAAATATAAATTATCACACAAAAAGATTAACCCTATGCTCTCTAACATACATGATTCATCAAATCAGCAGGACAATACTGAAATAATCTATAAGAAAAATTATGAGAAAATCTCTGAATTAAATTGTTAAAGTCAAAAAAGGAGTTGACACCATTGTGGTAAAAAGAAAGACTGGTCATTTTAAAACAATGACACTCCTACTTCTCCTTGTCCAGTCTTTGTGTTGAAGATCTTTTATCAAATAGGTTTATGTGATAAATTGATCATTTAAAAGCAGTAACATTTAAGAACATTGTTTAAAATTTCAAGAGATAAAGTGAGACATAAACCAGGTGTTTAGGTCCAAGGTGTAGGCCTTGTCCAGGCTTGATCTTAATGATTGTTACACCGGCATACATTGTATTCATTTATCTGAGAAAATATAGTTTTTAGTTTGTTGAATCAACAATATATTTTATGTCAATTATGTGTAAAGATACATAATGTTAAAAGGTTTGTCAACTGTTTCCATATCATTTAACACCTGTTGTGTCCTATATAAAATACATAAGCATGTATTTAACATCTGTTAAACACTCCCAATATTGTGAATGTGTGGTACCAAGTCAAGAATGGTATAACTTCTTTTAAATCTTACCTTTTTTTATGTGTTGGAGAGGAGCGATTTGTACACCATGGGTTGCAGTTGTAAATTCTTTTAACTGTAAAGGATGTTTCACACTCACTGCAGGGAACCTCTTGCATGGCTGTGTATGTTGTGGGGAAGACAACAACCTCTTCTCACTAATTGATCTGACACCCTGATTAATCTTTAAAAAAAAAAAGAGAGGTTCCTTAGATTCACAGAAATCGACCGAAATCAACTTTCACTAACTGAAATCTACTTTTATTTTTAATGTTATGATTTATGTTGTAAACTTGAATATAAATCAATAATGATACATTTGTGTTAACATGTAGTTTCTATATTTGTTAATTGAAATTTAAAACTTGCTGAATATTTTAACAGGGTGAGAAATTTATGATATTTTGTTATAATTCAAAGCAAAAAAACATACTGGCTCTATAGTATTCACAAATGTCAATGTCGTAATTATTTAAAGAATCGCGAAAAATCACGAATGATAAAAAGAAAACATTATCATACCTCTTTTACTTTCATTCTGTTGTCTCGAATCTCGGTTCTTATTTTTTCCATCTTTTTATCAAGCTTTAAATGGTTGTCACATTGTTTAAAACATCGAACGCAGATGGTATAATCACCTTCCTCGATGTCGCTGACAGTTGTCATTTCTCCGTGTTGCAACGCTTTGTTAATTACAACGATACGTTCTTTCGAAAGTTTTAATTTCATATGAAACAGTTTGTTTTCTTTTTTTCTACCTGAACTCGTTAAAAATATTTCCCTGGACGAAAACCCACACATAAAACACTTGTCGTTAAATAAATAAACTTTGTTTGGCGTTAGTAGAAGATTCGCCTGTTCTACGGACGAATATTCTACGGACGCCATTATTCCTTTGTTTATTCCAATACAACCGGAATACCCTATAGTTACCGCTTCGCCTTTTCGTTCTTTCTACATTAGTTACTATACTTGAATCGTACTGCCTATTTTGGTAAGCGACAATTTGATTGGCTAACGCAAAGGTCAATCTGAGACGACCCGTATAGGGAAGTCATCAGATCTATATACGAGTGTGCGAGTTAAGATCTGGTTTTAATGAGATTGCTTAACTGTGTACCATTGTGTACATTGTCTACTTGTGTAGAGTCTGATAAGGGATACCGATGTGTTCCTTATCTACTCGTGTAGAGTCTGATAATGGGTACCAATTTGTTCATTTGTGCTTGTGTAGAGTCTGATAAGGTGTACCAATTTGTACCGTATTTACTCGTGTAGATTCTGATAAGGAATACCAATGTGTACATTGTCTACTTGTGTAGAGTCTGATGCTGTGTACCAATGTGTTCCTTGTCTACTCGTGTATAGTCTAATAAGGGATACCAATGTGTACATTGTCTACTTGTATAGATTCTGATAATGGGTACCAATGTGTTCCTTGTCTAATCGTTTATAGTCTAATAAGGGGTACCAATGTATTCCGTGTCAACTCGGGTATAGTCTAATAAGGGATACCAATGTGTTCCTTGTCTACTTGTGTATAGTCTAATAATGGGGACCAATGTGTTCCGTGTCTACTCGGGTATAGTCTAATAAGGGATACCAATGTGTTCCTTGTCTACTTGTGTATAGTCTGATAATGGGTACCAATGTGTTCCTTGTCTACTTGTGTAGAGTCTGATAATGGATACCAATGTGTTTCTTGTCTACTCGTGTATAGTCTAATAATGGGTACCAATGTGTTCCTTGTCTACTCGTGTATAGTCTAATAAGGGATAGCAATGTGTTCCTTGTCTACTCGTGTAGAGTCTGATAATGGGTACCAATGTGTTCCTTGTCTACTCGTGTATAGTCTAATAATGGGTACCAATGTGTTCCGTGTCTAATCGTTTATAGTCTAATAAGGGGTACCAATGTATTCCGTGTCTACTCGGGTATAGTTTAATAAGGGATACCAATGTGTTCCTTGTCTACTTGTGTATAGTCTAATAATGGGGACCAATGTGTTCCGTGTCTACTCGGGTATAGTCTAATAAGGGATACCAATGTGTTCCTTGTCTACTTGTGTATAGTCTGATAATGGGTACCAATGTGTTCCTTGTCTACTTGTGTAGAGTCTGATAATGGTTACCATTGTGTTTCTTGTCTACTCGTGTATAGTCTAATAATGGGTACCAATGTGTTCCTTGTCTACTCGTGTATAGTCTAATAAGGGATAGCAATGTATTCCTTGTCTACTCGTGTAGAGTCTGATAATGGGTACCAATGTGTTCCTTGTCTACTCGTGTATAGTCTAATAATGGGTACCAATGTGTTCCCTGTCTAATCGGGTATAGTCTAATAAGGGATACCAATGTGTTCCGTCTCTACTCGGGTATAGTCTAATAAGGAATACCAATGTGTTCCTTGTCCACTCGTGTATAGTCTAATAATGGGGACCAATGTGTACCTTGTCTACTCGTTTATAGTCTAATAATGGGTACCAATGTGTTCCGTCTCTACTCGGGTATAGTCCAATAAGGGATACCGATGTGTTCCTTGTCTACTCGTGTATAGTCTAATAAGGGATACCAATGTGTTCCTTGTCTACTCGTGTAGAGTCTAATAATTGGTACCAATGTGTTCATTGACTACTTGTGTAGAGTCTGATAAGGGATACCAATGTGTTCCTTGTCTACTTGTTTATAGTCTAATAAAGGATACCAATGTGTTCCTTGTCTACTCGTGTAGAGTCTGATAATGTATACCAATGTGTTCCTTGTCTACTCATGTATAGTCTGATAAGGGATACCAATGTGTTCCTTGTCTACTCGTGTAGAGTCTGATAATGGGTACCAATGTGTTCCTTGTCTACTTGGGTAGAGTCTGATAAGGAATACCAATGTCTTCCTTGTCTACTTGTGTAGAGTCTGATAATGGGTACCAATGTGTTCCTTGTCTACTCGTGTATAGTCTAATAATGGGGATCAGTGTGTTCCTTGTCTACTCGAATATAGTCTAATAATGGGTACCAATGTGTTCCGTCTCTACTCGGGTATAGTCTAATAAGGGATACCAATGTGTTCCTTGTCTACTCGTGTATAGGCTAATAAGAGATACCAATGTGTTCCTTGTCTACTCGTGTATAGGCTAATAAGGGATACCAATGTGTTCCTTGTCTACTCGTGTAGAGTCTGATAATGTGTACCAATGTGTTCCTTGTCTACTTGGGTAGAGTCTGATAAGGAATACCGATGTGTTCCTTGTCTACTTGTGTAGAGTCTGATAATGGGTACCAGTGTGTTCCGTGTCTACTCGTGTATAGTCTAATAATGGGGACCAATGTGTTCCTTGTCTACTCGTTTATAGTCTAATAATGGGTAACAATGTGTTCCGTCTCTACTCGGGTATAGTCTAATAAGGGATACCAATGTGTTCATTGTCTACTCGTGTATAGGCTAATAAGGGATACCAATGTGTTCCGTCTCTAATCGGGTAAAGTCTAATAAGGGATACCAATGTGTTCCTTGTCTACTTGTGTAGAGTCTGATAATGGGTATCAATGTGTTCCTTGTCTACTTGTGTAGAGTCTGATAATGGGTACCAATGTGTTTCTTGTCTACTCATGTATAGTCTAATAATGGGTACCAATGTGTTCCTTGTCTACTCGGGTATAGTCTAATAAGGGATACCAAGGTGTTCCGTCTCTACTCGGGTATAGTCTAATAAAGGATACCAATGTGTTCCTTGTCTACTCGTGTATAGGCTAATAAGGGATACCAATGTGTTCCTTGTCTACTCGTGTATAGGCTAATAATGGGTACCAATGTGTTCCTTGTCTACTTGGGTAGAGTCTGATAATGGGTACCAATGTGTTCCTTGTCTACTTGTGTAGAGTCTAATAATGGGTACCAATGCGTTCTGTGTCTACTCGGGTATAGTCTAATAAGGGATACCAATATGCTCATTGTCTACTCGTGTATAGTCTAATAATGGGGACCAATATGTTCCTTGCCTACTCGTTTATAGTCTAATAATGGTTACCAATGTGTTCCGTCTCTACTCGGGTATAGTCTAATAAGGAATACCAATGTGTTCCTTGTCTACTCGTGTATAGTCTAATAATTGGGACCAATGTGTACCTTGTCTACTCGTTTATAGTCTAATAATGGGTACCAATGTGTTCCGTCTCTACTCGGGTATAGTCCAATAAGGGATACCGATGTGTTCCTTGTCTACTCGTGTATAGTCTAATAAGGGATACCAATGTGTTCCTTGTCTACTCGTGTAGAGTCTAATAATTGGTACCAATGTGTTCATTGACTACTTGTGTAGAGTCTGATAAGGGATACCAATGTGTTCCTTGTCTACTTGTTTATAGTCTAATAAAGGATACCAATGTGTTCCTTGTCTACTCGTGTAGAGTCTGATAATGTATACCAATGTGTTCCTTGTCTACTCATGTATAGTCTGATAAGGGATACCAATGTGTTCCTTGTCTACTCGTGTAGAGTCTGATAATGGGTACCAATGTGTTCCTTGTCTACTTGGGTAGAGTCTGATAAGGAATACCAATGTCTTCCTTGTCTACTTGTGTAGAGTCTGATAATGGGTACCAATGTGTTCATTGTCTACTCGTGTATAGTCTAATAATGGGGATCAGTGTGTTCCTTGTCTACTCGAATATAGTCTAATAATGGGTACCAATGTGTTCCGTCTCTACTCGGGTATAGTCTAATAAGGGGTACCAATGTGTTCCTTGTCTACTCGTGTATAGGCTAATAAGAGATACCAATGTGTTCCTTGTCTACTCGTGTATAGGCTAATAAGGGATACCAATGTGTTCCTTGTCTACTCGTGTAGAGTCTGATAATGGGTACCAATGTGTTCCTTGTCTACTTGGGTAGAGTCTGATAAGGAATACCGATGTGTTCCTTGTCTACTTGTGTAGAGTCTGATAATGGGTACCAGTGTGTTCCGTGTCTACTAGTGTATAGTCTAATAATGGGGACCAATGTGTTCCTTGTCTACTCGTTTATAGTCTAATAATGGGTAACAATGTGTTCCGTCTCTACTCGGGTATAGTCTAATAAGGGATACCAATGTGTTCATTGTCTACTCGTGTATAGGCTAATAAGGGATATCAATGTGTTCCGTCTCTAATCGGGTAAAGTCTAATAAGGGATACCAATGTGTTCCTTGTCTACTTGTGTAGAGTCTGATAATGGGTATCAATCTGTTCCTTGTCTACTTGTGTAGAGTCTGATAATGGGTACCAATGTGTTTCTTGTCTACTCATGTATAGTCTAATAATGGGTACCAATGTGTTCCTTGTCTACTCGGGTATAGTCTAATAAGGGATACCAAGGTGTTCCGTCTCTACTCGGGTATAGTCTAATAAAGGATATCAATGTGTTCCTTGTCTACTCGTGTATAGGCTAATAAGGGATACCAATGTGTTCCTTGTCTACTCGTGTATAGGCTAATAATGGGTACCAATGTGTTCCTTGTCTACTTGGGTAGAGTCTGATAATGGGTACCAATGTGTTCCTTGTCTACTTGTGTAGAGTCTAATAATGGGTACCAATGCGTTCTGTGTCTACTCGGGTATAGTCTAATAAGGGATACCAATATGCTCATTGTCTACTCGTGTATAGTCTAATAATGGGGACCAATATGTTCCTTGCCTACTCGTTTATAGTCTAATAATGGGTAACAATGTGTTCCGTCTCTACTCGGGTATAGTCTAATAAGGGATACCAATGTGTTCATTGTCTACTCGTGTATAGGCTAATAAGGGATACCAATGTGTTCCGTCTCTAATCGGGTAAAGTCTAATAAGGGATACCAATGTGTTCCTTGTCTACTTGTGTAGAGTCTGATAATGGGTATCAATGTGTACCTTGTCTACTCGTGTAGATTCTGATAATGGGTACCAATGTGTTCCTTGTCTACTCGTGTAGAGTCTAATAATGGTACCAATGTGTTCATTGACTACTTGTGTAGAGTCTGATAAGGGATACCGATGTGTTCCTTGTCTACTTGTGTATAGTATAATAAGGGATACCAATGTGTTTCTTATCTACTCGTGTAGAGTCTGATAATGTGTACCAATGTGTTCCTTGTCTACTCATGCATAGTCTAATATGGGATACCAACGTGTTCCTTGTCTACTCGTGTAGAGTCTGATAATGGGTACCAATGGGTGCCTTGTCTACTTGGGTAGAGTCTGATAAGGAATACCGATGTGTTCCTTGTCTACTTGTGTATAGTCTAATAAGGGATACCAAACTGTTCCTTGTCTACTCGTGTATAGTCTAATAATGGGGACCAATGTGTTCCTTGTCTACTCGTTTATAGTCTAATAATGGGTACCAATGTGTTCCGTCTCTACTCGGGTATAGTCTAATAAGGGATACCAATGTGTTCCGTGTCTACTCGTGTATAGTCTAATAAGGGATACCAATGTGTTCCTTGTCTAATCGTGTAGATTCTAATAATGGTTACCAATGTGTTCATTGACTACTTGTGTAGAGTCTGATTAGGGATACGATGTGTTCCTTGTCTACTTGTGTATAGTCTAATAAGGGATACCAATGTGTTCCTTGTCTACTCGTGTAGAGTCTGATAATGTGTACCAATGTGTTTCTTGTCTACTCATGTATAGTCCAATAAGGGATTCCTATGTGTTCCTTGACTACTCGTGTATAGTCTGATAATGGGTACCAATGTTTTCCTTGTCTACTTGGGTAGAGTCTGATAAGGAATACCGATGTGTTCCTTGTCTACTTGTGTATAGTCTAATAAGGGATACCAAAGTGTTCCTTGTCTACTCGTGTAGAGTCTGATAATGGGTACCAGTGTGTTCCTTGTCTACTCGTGTATTGTCTAATAAGGGGTACCAATGTGTTCCTTGTCTACTCGTGAAGAGTCTGATAATGGGTACCAATGTGTTCCTTGTCTACTTGGGTAGATTCTGATAATGGGTACCAATGTGTACCTTGTCTACTCGTGTAGATTCTGATAATGGGTACCAATGTGTTCCGTGTCTACTCGTGTATAGTCTAATAATGGGTACCAATGTGTACCTTGTCTACTTGTGTTGAGTCTGATAATGGGTACAAATGTGTTCTTTGTCTACTCGTGTAGAGTCTGATAATGGGTACCAATGTGTTCCGTGTCTACTCGGGTATAGTCTAATAAGGGGTACCAATGTGTTCCTTGTCAACTTGTGTAGAGTCTGATAATGGGTACCAATGTGTTCCTTGTCTACTCGTGTAGAGTCTGATAAGGGATACCAATGTGTTCCTTGTCTACCCGTGTATAGTCTAATAAGGGGTACCAATGTGTACCTTGTCAACTTGTGTAGAGTCTGATAATGGATACCAATGTGTACATTGTCTTCTTGTGTAGAGTCTGGTAAAGGGGTACCAATTTGTACCTTGTCTACTTGTGTAGAGTCTGATAATGGCTACCAATGTGTTCCCTGTCTACTCGTGTATCGTCTAATAAGGGGTACCAATGTGTTCCTGGTCTACTTCTGTAGAGTCTGATAAGGGATACCAACGTGTACATTGTCTACTTGTGTAGAGTCTGATAACGGGTACCAATTTGTACCTTGTCTACTTGTGTAGAGTCTGGTAATGGGTACCAATGTGTTCCTTGTCTACTCGTGTATAGTTTAATAATGGATACCAATGTGTACCTTGTCCCAAGGAATATTTGAACATGTTATTCATATTAAGGCATATCATTTGCATGGGATAACAACATATTCAAACAATAATGAACTAGTATATCATAACAAATTAAAACAAATATTTGAGATCATTATATAAGGAAACACTAGGCTCATGCAGTCGTATGGCAAGAATTGAGATCATCTATAATATAAGGAATGTTAGGTATTCGTATATTTATTATTATTGAAACTTTTATGAAATGGTTTTACAAATTAAAGCTAATTTGACAAGTTTTTTTTTATATCCTAACAGTTCATAATATTTTTAAGTTATAGGATGGTTATGATTATATTTCGAACAATATTTCATTAATTCCTTAATAAAATTATTTCACTCGAACAAATAATGAAACCCTTCACCACTTCTATTATTATTACACTTAGTTGCTTACGTTCAATTCCAAGATGGCGGGTTTCGTGCTATTTACAGATTCTTGAAAATCAAGCCAATCTTAAAAGTCCAGTACATGTGGTCTTTGTTGTTGCATTGTATCTAGTAAGAATAATTTATAAAAAAAATACATATTTAAAATGAAAAGAGAACATATCCGAAATAAATTGTGTTGTTCAAACATTGTGACCCACCAATGTGATACAGTCTTCTGAAGATGGATAGCAAATATGAACCGTTTCGCAAGAAAACCAACATTGTGGACTCTGCTTAAGGTATCAATCCGGATCCGCCGAAGCATGCTAACCTTGATATATACTTCTCGCCTCCTGTAGATTGTCTGTTTCAAGAATCATTACTCTATACATCTATCCCACTGTTGGCCCGGCTGATATAGGTCGATTCATTATGCAGATTCCAAAATGTTGGTTTTCTCGTGGAAAAGCTAATATTATTAAATGTTTACTAAATTATAATTAAACTCTTAAATAACGATGTATTCCATTTTTTCTAGTTTTCCCTATCAGACGGCATGTACCATGTGTTTATGGAAGAACTGTTACGGCTGTTTCCAAGGGAACAGATACATGTGATGAAATCAAAGGAGATTGGTTCACGTGACTCGATCAGACGTTTGTTTGGATTTCTCGAAATGAGTTGAGTAACTTCTTCGAATATAGAAAGATAATGTTCTATGAAATATAAAACAAAGCATTTTATTTCTTGACAGTAGGTGAACATGTGTTTATGGAAGAACTGTTACGGCTGTTTCCAAGGGAACAGATACATCTGATGAAATCAAAGGAGATTGGTTCACGTGACTCGATGGTACTTATGTTTGGATTTCTCGAAATGAGTTGAGTAACTTCTTCAAATATAGAAAGATAATGTTCTATGAAATATAAAACAAAGCATTTCATTTCCCGACAGTAAGTGAACTGGCTGCCGTGATATGACTGCGAACAATTGTTGAAAACGGCGTTTAACCCCAATCTAACAATCAGCTACAATTGGCCTTATCAAGCATGGATGACAACATGTTGACACCTTCTCTATGCAAGTCAATGTTCTGTTCTGTTCAACACTTTTCTTTTCTTTTCTCTGTCTTAAGTTCAAACCATATTCATATAAATAACTTAATTAACACATCACGTGTGCGTAATCAAAGCGCCGAAGGCACGTTAGTGGCGATCGTGTAGAAAATCCTGCAAAGAAACAAGCAGTATCTCGGTGTAGGCTTTGCGGTGTTAAAACCCTAAACTGTTGTATGTACTCTAAGCTAATTTTGATGGGTTATCACATGTTCATCAACAGGTCGCTCGGCTATATTAAGATAACATATATGTTATACTTTAGAGATCACATTTTCGAATTAAACATGCTGTAACCCTGTGACAGAATATTGTACGAATTGCACCACACGCCACCTCATCATGGTGATCGTGTGTGCCCGGTAACTTGAACATCCTATTCTGCATGGTTAAGATGCGGGCCGGAGAAGTCAGTCCTATCAAACAGTACTAATTTTGACATTTGACCTCTACGAGTGACCTATTACGCATGGTTAAAATGCTGGTCGGACAGACAGACTCATGGACGCACGGACACACTCACTGAACCGCCATTGTGACAGCTATATATCGAGCTCACCACCAACAGACTCGACAAAATGTGATTTCAGATAATAAAATGGTTATCAACAGTCAATAAACAACAGGCTACTGAACAACCCTTTCCATCATATCAAACTGAATTTTACTAATTAAGGTGATATAGCTCTGGCATAACTGGAGGAAGTTGACTTGAAAGTGAGTCTGTCCCTGAAATTATTCTCTTATACAGTCACACCTTTGCTAAAGTCACCTTTGTTTAGTAATATGCTGTCTATAGCAACCAACTTCTTATTTCCCAATTACTCATGTTCTGCACAAATGACCCTGTAATTAACCCTTTCCCAAATACAGACGTTTTCTGACCCCTCTGCAGCAATTGAAAACAAGCAATTTCTTCTTTTGCCACAATGTTTTCAATTATGTTTAGTAATAACCTACATTTATAGCACTTTTCCGTGTTTTTGCCTGGATATTCCAAAAAGCATCTGATGCAGATGTGTTGTATGTGGGAAATGGTTAAAGACCACCCGATTGTTCTCTGCTCATGGATAGTCTTTAGAAACAGGTCTGCTCAAGTAAAATAGGAACATGTTAAGTGGAACTTCTCATTCTTAAACCTAGGCCGGTTTATTGCTTGTGTTAGAAGGTTTAAATGTATGAGAATTTCGGCACAAGCTTGCACAGGCTTGCACAAGCAGGCGATGCCTAATGTATGGGCCGAGCATCTATTGGCATGATCTTACAAGACTCATGCGTCATACTTTGCATGGCTGATAAAACGCGCAATGATATGTATTATCTGCCTAAACATGAAGAGTGCTTATATTTACCTCTTTTATCTCAATGAAGATCGTAAGCTCGATACATCTCAAATCTTAGTATTAATCCGGTGCCAACCAAACGTCGGATGACCTAACGGGCACCTGCTTACTATGTCACTCCTCAATAGGCGTATGTCTCGCACAATAATATTCTCTGTCTCCAGACACGAAGAAGGCTAATGTTTACATTGTTTCACTTAATTACATGATAGTTCGATAATTCTTAAATCTTGGTATCAATCTTGTACCAAAATAGCACTAACAGTATTATTGTTAACCATGTCTCTGCAGAAATATGTCATAGTACAGTGGCTATTGTTACCACAATCACCACAAAAAGTGCAGATCCTGATCAAAATGTTGATAAGCGCAGGTTTATCTGAATGAATCTAGACTGGTCGTAAAATGATCGAACTGAATGATGGATGTTTATTCTTCTCTGTTGTTTCAATAGGTCGGGTGTCTGATGTTAAATTGGAATACATGACAAAAACAAAAATAACCATAAATGAGCGGCTGAACTATTTCAAGTCCAAAGGACCGATGCTGAATACGACACAAAATATACTGTACGAGTTTTACAGACCATACAACGAAAGGATGGCGGCTCTCACTGGAGATGGTGATTTTCTATTCAAAATGGCGGACTTGGTTTAAGTCTCTCACTGATAGGAACGACTTTTGATGCGTTTGCAGCTTTCGTAAAAAAGCATTGTGGGAAAACGAGAAATTACTTTTAAATCTGTATCAACTAAATTACAAATATAGTTGAGCTGTGTGTTCTATGAAAATCATACACACACGTATACCAACTTTTGTATATGTGTTCAAAGAGTGTAACCCTTTCCCCTATGTTGCCGCATTTGGACGCATCTGCAGCAGATGACTTTTGAAAACATTGATAATGAGCAACTATTTTCAGTGAGTATGCTTTCGTTCATGGAAACGTTCAATTTGTTTTTAAAGTTGTCATCAGCAGATTTGTTATAAGTTGAAAATAGTTATCACTTCCTTTATACTCGAGAGGATCGCGATTCTTGACAAGAAATATATATACATATGCTCTGACTTCCTTCGTAAATAATATACGAGTTGCTTCCCTTTTGTTGTTTTTAAAACGACGACTTTCTTCATAGCATAGAACCTACATCACTGTGTTCAATGTACAACGTTGACCGATTCGCCTCATAACATAGAACCCACATCACTGTATTTAATATACAACATTTACCCATTCGCCTCATAACATAGAACCTACACCACTGATTTCCATATACAACGTTGACCGATTCGCCTCATAACATAGAACCTACATCACTGTATTTAATATACAACATTTACCGACTCGCCTCATACTATAGAACCTACACCACTGATGTTTATATACAACGTTGACCGATTCGCCTCATAACATAGAACCTAGCACTGCACGAACATTGGGATTTAATTTAGAAGTAAATCCCAATTTTCGTGCAGTGTAGATCACTGTCTTCAATATACAACGTTGACCAACTCGACTCATAACATAGAACCTACATCACTGTTTTCAATATACAACGTTGACTAACTCGACTCATAGCATAGAACCTACATCACTGTATTCAATATACAACGTTGACTTACTCGACTCATAGCATAGAATCTACATTACTGTATTTAATATACAACGTTGACGTACTCACCTCATAACATGGAACCTACATCGCTGTATAACATATACAATGTTGACTAACTCGCCTCATAACATAGAACCTACATCACTGTATTCAAGAAACAACGTTGACCGATTTGCCTCTCATAATATGGGACCTACATCACTGTAATCAATATACAACGTTGACCGATTCGCCTCTACTAAACTCATATTGATTAGGTTCATATTCACTTATTCCAGGTAAATGATAAACTATTGACTAATTTATTGACGCCGCGTGGAGGCGCGGCGTTATTATGGGGTAGGTTTTAAATGTGTACCATCGTATCGGGTGACGTAATCGAAAAGGGAGCAGCCAACATTATTATTGTTGATAATAACTCTGTTATATGTTAGGAAAAAACAACCTTTATGAATAAATAAATTGTATAAAATGATTTAAGAAACAGCAAGGTACAAAATACGCATGTCTTCTACCGTTATTACAAAACTTTAGAAACATTTAATGGGTATTTAATAACTTTTCCCCATTTTCCTAGGCTACGCTTTTTTTATAGTTCGGTTTACGACTCGATTCATCAAAGCTCTGACAAAAGTTTCTAGCGATGTATTTGCCAATGAGTTATTTAAATAAATGGGTAATCTTTAAAAAATCTATGATGATTCATTTTAATTTATATATATTACAGTATAATTCTAGAAACTGTCAAAACAACGTTAACCCAACTATGCAATAGGCAGGGCCGAAACGTGACCCATTCTATTATTTGTAAATGCAGCATGTCATCGCTTGGCGATTTTGGTCATTCTTATTTAATAGACGACAATGTATCATCTGTTCATATAGAGTTATTAAGTTGTCTCTGCTTCCTTCCGTTATGAATACTTCGCTGTTTTCACGATTTCATCCGATTTCTAAAATTCATTGTATTCGTACTCGGTTTTTCATGTTTCGTTCGAAATGAACGATTCGTACCAACTGGTTTTCGCTCTTTGCTCTTGGGGAACTAACTTGACCATTTTCTTTTGTTTATTTTTCAGTTTTCTTCTGGCATGTTCAAAACAATTAAAGTGACATTACAAACAAACAAAACAGACTTAATAATTCTTGCTATATGTTGCCTATACATGTACACTTTCATGATGTCCAATCTTGATCATAAATATCTTTAATTTTTGTTTAATTACTTCGTATTCTTTATTTATAAAGTCCCGTTTTCGCTATCATACTTCTTCTAAACTGGAAAGAGAATAGACATCACTCTCTCCTTCCAAAGCTTTTGTCACACTTAACTTATAACTAGAGGCAATAAACCTTAATATATGTTAATATTTAAGCACTTTGGTGTTTTTTTAAATAAATTGAGAATTATAGTTGCAGTGAATGTTAAGCAAACTGTAAACCAAATGATTTCAAGACTAAACTTGTCATTTCACGACTAAACTTCACATGCTGAATATCACATAGATCGTAGTATATAAAACGTGCAATCCCTACGTCAATATTGACCCTTTCTGCTCAAGGTAACCTTTTTATATCGGCTATGGTAGCCAGGTGAGCAATATAGGCACATTTTGGCCTTCTCGTTTAAAATAAAGGGACATTTGGCCTTCTTGTTCGAAATATTTACATCCTGTCTGTTTGCAAAGATGATTTAAATGTACTCAACTGCATCTGCTTCCTTTAAGTCATGCTTAAAAATCATGCGCGGCGTCTTTGATGCTTTGCATTTTAATTATTCTTGTTAGTATTTAGTATCTATCATTTAAACCTTCTTTGTATATATTCATTTTTTAAGTATTGATTAAAGCTTGTCTAAAACAGATCAAATGAATTATTGATTAATTGTTAATTACTCTTTCACAATCTAAACGCATCAGTACCACACCAGTATGTAAGTTACTCAAAGGAGTCCAAAGATGTATTGCTTTTGATGTAAGCTTCTGCATCAGGCAATTAAACAATGAAAACATTTACATCATTTTCTCATTCTGATTACAACACTGTATAACAATCATACTTCCCAATATTCGTGTAACATGTATCACATTATAAAAGCATATTATACATGTTCAAACGGTTGCAGTTCCTTATAAAGCATCTCATTTAGAATTTCAACTGAAAAGTTATAGGTCTACATCTTAAGGTAGGACAACTCAACTTCATCGTTCTGATTCATCCTAATACCCGTGTGTATGACCGTTTGTTTCAGCAAGGAATTAAGGTTCTATGTATGTCAAAACCACATACTCTCCTTATAAGTTGATCAGGTATTCGGTTGCAACACACACTGCAATTAATAAACTAGATATATGCATGTATTTCCACTACTTTACCGAACTATAGCAAGTGCTTAACCAAAACGAAATATAAAGGAACTGCTAATGAGGTTTCTTTTCTTTCCCTTTCATTTCATTTAGCGACAATAAATGTAAATATATATAAATATTAGGGATGGCAACGGTTACCGATATTACTAGCCGGTTACTCGTACAATTTTGTAACCGGTTACTCGGTTAACCGTATAGATTCATAGACAATAAATATCCACTGTTTTAGTCGACTATGGTTGCGCATGTTACTGGTTTCACCAGTCCAAGACAGTTCATTACCACACAAACTGCACTTGGCTTTGTTTCATTAGCACAGCGTTTGAAATAATTCCAGACAAAGGAAGTAGCAGGCGGCTTTATGGCAACATATTATGTAGATCTTTTTTAACCAAGTGACTGTTATACGATTTACAATATGTCGAATGAAAAAAGGTTGATGATGGGTTGGGTTTATTTACCCTCGCCTTTCGGCATAAAGCCATTTGGCGAGCTAATGAAAAAAGGTACATAGCTGCATATCTTTAAATACCAACTCAGGGGAAAATGGGTTTAAATCTTCTAATCGTGTTGGTAAATAATAATTTACAAAAACAACAATTCAAATGTATCACACTCACTCCAATTAGTTGTATTATCAAAAGAAACGCCGAATATAATAATTAACCTCTCATGTCAGATACGTGTGACAAATTGAAAAGAACAAAAGGTGAAACACAACTGTGTATATATTTTATCTTTTCTTCCGAGTACTCGGTTACCGAAATTACTAACCGATTAATCGGAAAGCATACGGTTAACCGGGTAACCGATTAATCGTTGCCATCCCTAATAAATATTCATAACATTCACCTGATAATCTATCTTAAATAACTGGAGAGAAAAGAAAATATAAGTAAGTAAGTAAATAAGTAAATCGTTTAGTGTTGTGACTTGTGCATATTTACAGATTTATATACAAATACATTTACAAATATAAAGAGTTTCCTTTGGAGCTATAAGTCACCGAAAATAATACAAAAAACATAAATAAACCACTTATTTACGAAAAGTTGGTATTCTGTTAGAATAAATTGTGAGATAAATGGGAATAGTAGAAACACATGAGTGCTGTGCATAGAAATAACTATACTCATGCTTAAAAAATGAATATACACATAGGAGGAATAAATGATAATACTAAATACTAAATAATTTGTCAATAGTTTATTATTTACCTGGAATAAGTGTATATGAATCTAATTATATGAGCTTAGTATGTTAATACTACTCAAGTACAAGTCATACATTTGCTACACAAAATGGTAGCAATAGGTATTCAATGTATAGGTCATTGAACAAATACTAGAATCAACTCTATCCAGTGGGAAATGGCTAGTACAGCTACTTATTTCCTGAAATTATCAATGTCAGATGTTAACAAGAGGACAAGTATGCGATATGGTATATGTAAGAAAGGCTGCGCATTGGTTTATCTGATCGAAAATGAAAGAAAAATGAGGTTGTGAGAAATTTATTATGTAGAAATACAAAGTTATTCTAATCTTTTGAACATTATAGATCGTATGCTTTTCCTAGCAGCTAGAATATTTATGGTGATGATATCTGGGCCAAGTTTGAATATGGGTCATGTTTGTAACTAGGTCACAAGGCCAAATTGAAGGAAACTCTTGATATAACTGGAAGACATATTTTTAAGTTGAACATGTTACCACTTTGTCAGAACTGATGTATTGATGGTATCTAGGTTAAGTTTGAATATGGGTCACATGGTCAAAAACTAGGTCACAAGGTCAAATTGAAGGAAAATCTTGTTAACATTCTGAAAGTCGTCCTTTTAACTTCAGCATGTTGAAACTTTGTCACAAAAATTGTGTTAGTGGATGTCAAGGCTCTGTTTGAATTTAAGGTCATGTCTGGTAAACAAGAGCGCCGGAAGCGAAAACTAACGCTCGTCTGCTTTTATTAAGTCGAAAAAGGGGCATTACTGAATAATTAATAAGTGAGTTATGTGACTTGGGATAGACACGGGTATTGTTCCTAGGAACATTTTAGTTATGAGGTAAGGCTAAAGTTTGGTGACGACAACAACGCCATGGGTATCACAAGAGCCCGTCTTTTTTCTACGAACATACAAGCTAAAAACAAGGTTCTATGCCAAGTTTAAGAAGAAAATCTTGTTAACACTATATATACCTCGTTTGTATGCTTCATCAGCTTGAAACGTCAGCATGTTCTTCTTGCAAATATCTAGGCCAAGTTTGAAAATAGGACATGTCGGTTTAATAACAAGGTCACTAAGCCAAATTAAAGAAAACTTGTTAACACTCTGTAACCTGTATGTTTAACTTGAGCATGTTAAAACTGTCAGAATTTATGTTTTGTTGATATCTAGGCTAAGTTTGAATATTGGTCATGTTCGGTCAAAAACTAGGTCACTCAGTAAAATGTGAGAAACATCTTGTTAACACTCTGGAAACCGTGTTTTTAACTTGAGCATGTTGAAATGTTGTCAAAATGTTTGTCTTGATAACATCTAGGCAAAGTTTGAATATTGGTCATGTCGTCTAAAAAACAATGTCACTAGGCGAAATTGAAGGGAAATCATGTCAACATTCTATTATTAGCTTACCTGACCGCAAAATGAGTTATTGTGATCGACGATGCGGTTGGCATAACTCAGGTGAGCGATCCAGGATTAGTATGGCCCTCTTGTTTGCTTTATTGGAAAGTGTTTAATTATTTGTTCAAATAAACTTTATTATGACAACTTCTCACAAGATCTCTCTCTGTAACTTTTCACCATCTGTTAGTGCTCATTAAATGGTGTAAATTTCCCTTTATGCTTAATAAATTCCCTTTCCCACATACAGACGTTACTGGGGAACACTTCTTTTGAGAAGAGTGACCAGTGACCAGAGAAAAACTGGTTACTGACCAAGGAAATGCTGTGACATAACTGAAAATGGGTGAGGTTAAGCGGATCAAATGATTCTTGGACTAGAGCTAGTCCTCGTATACTTTTCAAATTACTTTGTATACAATTCTGTGAATGTGCTTTAATAATAAAAAGAGTACTAAGTACATATTTACGGCAGATCTAAAGGGACACACACATTTTTATAAATTACATACGATTTTTTTTTATCTCGTGCGCACGAGATAGTATCTCGTTCGCACGACTTAGTATCTCGTGCACACGAGATAGTATCTCGTTCGCACGACTTAACTATCTCGAGATACTAAGTCGTGCGAACGAGATGCTATAGTACTGATTTTACTGTTTTTGAAAGTGAACACTTTGTAAATTGCAATGGATGCCAAATGAAAGTGGCAACTAAAAATAACAAGTCAATATTTACCCAAGTTTTTATCTAGTAATTATTGAAATACATACATGTAGAATACAGTCACCGATTTAACACTCAAAACTTTACAATATGTAATCCCTTTCCCACGTACATCAACTCTGCAGCAGACAAACTACAATGTAAAACATATCTATGAATATATCCATAATCATTGTATAGAGTTGAAAACAATTGTGACAAAAGGAACCACTTATTTTCTTTCAACAATGATATTAAAAGAAAATTGTCTACCGCAGATGCATCTGTTTCTTGCAAAAACCTACTTTTAGATGTTACAGTTTGATTCTTTGATTTAATAGAGGATATTGCATGAGTGTTTATTTATTACCACTTGTAATATACAAGTTAACTAAGATGATTTGCTGCGAGCATTGGTGAGCGTCATATTCTGCTTAGTTAACGAGTTTATTAAAAGGGATGATAAATAAACACGAATGAGATATTCTTTGTATCATATAAAGTGATTTATGAGGTGTATTCCTTAAAAGAGTTGAAAATATTGTGACAAAAGAAGAAATGGCTCGTTTTGAGCGATTTCTACTTTTGTCACAATGTTTTCAGAAGTCGTCTGTTGCAGAGGCGTCAGACAGCGTCTGTATGAGAGAAAATGGTTAACAGATAAATGGAAAGTTTTCGATAAAACCCTTATATCTCCATAATAAATCCTTTCCTACATACACTTCAAAATCTGTAGCAAAGGGAAAAAATAAATATATATCATATATATCAGTGCATGTGTTATATACATTGAAAATTTTGCAAAAAAATCTGGAAAAGTCGGTCTTTGAAAAAATCCTCTGCAAAAAACAACAACCATGACCCGTGTAGATACAGACCAGCCAGCGCATCCGTACAGTTCACCAGTATGTCATAGGTTTCAATAACCTTTTGACATGTATTGTCCATTTCAATGAATTGTTATGTTAACTTGTATCCCTTGTGAATCTACACCAGTGGCGCTCCAGGATACGCGTCATTTTAGAGCCAGAGCAATCTAACCTTAGGCCAAAATTAATCTAGATTAGAACTGTTGACATATTGAATCTTGTTACAGAATAGAGTTTAACCCTCTAACAAATACAACGAATTTGCAGCAGACGACATCGTCCCACCCGGCTATGTCCACGCAATTGGGTACAAGCAGAGTAGTTCCAAATCATCTTACGCCTCGCATAGTCTGACCAAGATCTACTTTATCGAGTGTCACTTTTAACCATATCTAGAAGATTCGGATGAGTTGTAAAGATCTTGACAAAACTGAGCGTTGACCAAAGCTAGTCTGAACCCTCACTTCTCAGTCTAGCCAACTTGATGATCGTCATATTAATTTTTATAATTACTGTTCTACGTTAATTATTAACGAAATATATGTGGTAACCTATTTATCTGGTTTTGAAACACCTATATGTATAGCAAGATCGAATGACAGGCATTATATTCTATAAGACTGGCGCTCCAGGAAACTCACATTTTGAGTGTGTGGACAATTTTGAATGCGTGATGTTTTTCAACATGTTTCAGTTATACCATACTTGGTCAGTTTGAGAGCTGTACTTAATTGCAGTTCAATGCAGAACTATGTCAGAATGCGCATCTACACTGGTAGATAATGCTTTAACTATTTCAGCGCCAAAGGCAATATTGATGTTTTTGCAAACAATACTGATATAGGTGAGTCAGCTCGTAACGAGCTGTCTCACCCGAAATCAGCATTGTTTGCATTTTCTTTATCAAAATAGTCCAAAATTACATTACATTAGAAATTAAGACGCCCGAATTTGAACATGAAAGAGTCTACTTTAAACAATTCGGCGCTGAAAGAGTTAAAGTTTGTTTTCGGAGTAACCTTTAATTTAACCAGTGTGTAAACCTTTCCCACATGTAGACAAATTCCAACGCATCTGTAGACGCCGTTTGAAAATAGTGTGGCAATAGGAGAATTTGCTAATAATCGACAAGTTCTCCTTTTGCAACAATATTTTTAACTTTATTTAATAATAATAAATTGGAATCGGTTAGTTATTCAAGTAACCAAGCACTCGGACAAATAGATAAAATATAAACCCGGAAGCAAGTGAAAATTGATTGTCTTTGAATGTATACGGTTAACCGAGTAACCGGTTACCAAATAAACGATTAACCGGTTAGTACTATCGGAAACCGTTGATATCCATAATGTATATCCATATGCCCTGAGTAATAACTATTCTTATATCAAATTGATGAACAAGTATCTGCATACATACACATATATCTTTATATACGTATAATTTGTGTAGTGCATGTAACTATCCTTATAACAATTATATGAACATGTATTTGCATAGAAACATAATATATCTCTATATACTTATGTTTTGAATAATACATGCAACATTTTTAATAATAAATCTGCATACAAACACATATATCTTTATATACATATACTTTCTGTAGTACATGTATAACTATCCTTATAACAAATGTATGAACAAGTATTGTCATACAGATACATATATATGTGTGCTTCATGTAGTAGATGTAAATATCCTAATAACAAAAGATGACGCATGACGGAAGGCGAAATGTGATCACAATAGCCCACATTGAGCACTTCGTGCAAAGGTGAGCTAAACATCGATGCCTATCATCTATTATCCTCAACATTATTTGATCGGAAATGATATGATCTGTCTGCCAAAAGAACATTTGCAAAGAGATATACTCACATCTTTTTTTAAATGGAAATATAAAATGAATATATTGCCTATTAACCCGAGATAATCCCTCCGCTAATTGATTAACAAATTTCCTCCATCTTTGTACAGCTACCGTATCTTTACAGTATGCAACCCTTTCCTATGTACACCAAATCTGCAGAAAGTACCTTTACTAGTACTACTAGTCCATTTGTCCTGACACCAGTCAGTCAGTCTTAATGCTACCCCCTCAACGACCAGAAGGTCAGGCAATGGACCCACAACCTACCGAGATGGATGCTCTACAACTACACAACCGAGTAAACTCGGCAAACTTTTTTTTTTTTCAAACGTGCACCATCTTATATTTATTTTAACTGTATTACAACACACAAAGAAGGTTAATTAACGTAATACGGTATCTGGCCTACCATACATACATATAAAATTACATATAACTTGCAATGAAGTAATCTTTTTTCTTCCAAAAGCTTTGAAACATTAAAGGCTAATGTTTTAATAACTTATGGACCTCATTTTGCAGGAGTCATCCTCTTAGCTAAGTTACCCTTTAACACATAAACCCACCTACAACAAATCTACAACAGCATATTTGAGATATTGACTTAAATATGGAACATTTTCATAAATTAAGGTTGCAGTATTTACCGAAGTACTACTGGTCACTTTATCCTAACACCAGGGAGTCGACCACTATGCTAACCACACAATCCTGAGTGAAAATGAGAAACACGCCATTACTAACATATATATATGGGCCACTCCATGAGAAAACCGGTGAAAGTGACAACATTTTCGATTTTGGGATTTTTACATTTTCATATAGTCCTAATTGTCTAGTTTTGTTTGATATATATGTGGACTTCGTATGGCGAATATTGACGCCGTAATGGACATTAAAAGAAGACATGTGTTACTAATTATTGAAATGACGTCGACGTCATTTTCATATCTATGCTCGACACTGAAACAAAGTTTACAGCAGCGTTATTTTTACTTTTCTCCAAATGGCGTGCTTACGTTTTAAGCCTTTCAACATATAACTTCACCTGTAAAGCAGTACTACTTCGAACGGTGGTGCATTTTAAAGCACAGCGTTTTGAACTAGATGTCAGGGTACATGTATGAAATATTGTTGGAGTCTTATTTCCTTTGCTACACGAAAACTATTTTTACGCATCTAGTTGATTATGTGAATGCCACCGGGTGCATCGATTGCTTACAAACTTAGAAACAAACCAGGAAAATAAATTATATCGAAGGAAAATGAATTGCATGAATTTAGATTTAGCTTTGCTGATAGTATCCGTTTAACGAGATCTTATTTCCGATTTACTAAAACCTCTGTGGTTTGTGATTATATAGCGACCTCATAAAGATCTGAAATCAGTGTACGAGTTCCTGTCGGTTCACTACCAATTTTCAATTGGCAATAATCTTTAAATTATCTTGGTTGTTTAGATAGTACTACGAAAGCTACTGTTTCAGTTGACAGAGCTAGAAACTCTGTCTGTGTTGTATAACTGAATGCATTGTTGAATGACTTTTAACAAATAACAACACACTTGCATCACAATCGAAGGATTCCCTGTTATATAAGCATTTAAACAACGAGTTATTGATATTTCAATACAAAAGTGGCACACAGTTATGTGTAACTCTTCAAAAGCGTAACTACTACAAAGATTTCAAATCATTATTGGACATGGAAACATACCTAATGATTGAAATGCATTATATATATATCGACGAACATACATTTAATGTCCCCTAACCACAGTTTAGCTATAGAGGGAGGACGCCATGACAATATTGAGAAAATGTTTTGAGTTTGTACTTATTGTTTAAATACAAATATTTACATTATTGAAGACGATTTACATTTTGTATTGATGTGTCCGTTATATGATAACTTAAGAAAACGTCACTTTCCACACAATGGAAATAATAATTTACCAACAAAACATCTGTTAAATAGGATAATGCAATGTCAAAACAAAGTTTTAATTCAAATCCTGGCTACATGTGTAGATATCTGACATTTGCATTTGAAGAGAGATTTATTTGAAAAAAGCTTCTAATAACCGATATTTAAGAATACTTCAAATGAACAAATCATTTAATAGAACATATTAAATTGCATTAATTAGGATGAAATAGGTGCATATATATGACACTAATATAATTCATAAAGTATGCTACTTGGTAAATAACTATTTACATATCTACATTTATTGTCCGTATTAAGAATTGTTGTCAAATTTGTGTATATTGTGAGTTGCTCTGAAGCATTGATTTGTATGTAATTTATATGAATTGTGGACCGGAGGCCTTATATTACAATACAATAATATTGTATTGTATTGTATTTTATTTTATCTTATTTTATTTTATTTTATTGTATTGTATAGGTTAATTGAATTTCACAAATGATAATTTTTTTTTTATCATTTTCTCTTATTTATATTCAGATATGCAACATTCTACTTTAATTTGTTTTAATCAAAACAACACTTGGTTCGTCAGTGGGGAACACATGGCAGTTGGGATAAATAGATAACAAGATGTTCAGGTGTTTTTGGTCAAATCAAACATTCAGATCTGCAACAGTCTGCTTTAATGACAGCTGGGATAAATAGATAACAAGATGTTCAGGTGTTTTTGGTCAAATCAAACATTCAGATCTGCAACAGTCTGCTTTAATGACAGCTGGAATAACTAGATAACGACAAAATCAATGCCAATTTGATTTATATTTCATACTTAAGTTGGCTTTTAACATTTCTTTCAAACTTACTCTCAGGAAGAATGTAAAACTGAACGGACAAGGGCGTTCCTGACCAGGCTGAACAAATGCATAAGCTTATCAGGATATCATCAGTCGCAAATTCATGAAGATGATATTACCATATATATATATATAATTATATAGCATAACTCTACTTTAATGTCCTATGTTATGTACCATATATCATTTTGTTTGGATGCAGAACAGATAACAACTACCAGGCCGATCTTTCATTATGTCGGCATCGTGCAAATAGTATACACCACCGCTGCATGGCAGCATTACATTGTATTGAAAAGAAAACAAAAATACCCAATATATTTACAGACAGTCAGTTGCCTAAAATGAATAATGGTTTTAATACTGCTAGGAATATTTCATAGTAATTATCTACATATTATCACCGTATAAACAGAATAATTAAAGCATACAGCGTACATAAACCTAACAACTGATCAAGATTCCTCATCAAACTGCGTTTTCCCATGGTTTGAAAAATATCTAGAATCATTGTTGCTTCTGGAGATCAGTAGACAACAACATGAACAGCGATTGTTATCTTATACAAACCATTTTGATATAAGATCCATGATCTCAATCCATGTCAAAATCTAGATAGCCACTAAATTAGCAGTATTGTATATTTAGGTATCACATGACATTTGTTTTCGAAAAATGACTATCGTCACTGGTTAAACTATCACTTCATATTCAAACGTAAACTTCTCGGAAGCTTTGGTGACTTATTAATTAAGATCAGACTCAGATACGCAGATTGGTGTAGATCTACACTGGTTAGATATGCCACTAACGTTGAAAATGTGTTAAATTTGCTTTTAATGCATTGCACCGTATGTATTTTACCTTTATACATAATCCATGTAGACATGAATGTAAGTCTACGAAAATTGAAACCAAATTGTTTACGGGTTTCAAGAATGAAACACGCATCAGAAACTGATTATATATACAATGTATCTTTTTTTAAAAATGCAGATTGATATAGTACATGCAGAATGAAACAAACATATTTCCAGGTCAGCCTCCTGCAAGTGCAACACCCGTTGAGGAAATATTTCATAGTCAATCTCTCTTACAAATCACGTAAGCCATAACGTAATATAGTTAAACTGAAGTTGGGTAGCTGTGTACCTAATAGATTGAGCTCATTTCTACTGTCTAGGGTGTTTTCGACAAGTGTATATTACGATCTATACCCGCACATACATCACACATGAGCCAGGTGTATACTGTTGGTCCGAAGTATAACAACGGGTTATATAATCTATACACCTAGATGCGGAATAAATTGTATGGATTTGCAAGCTGATTCTTTAACACTCGTAAATTCATACATAATTGAATAATAATGACACAAAACAAAGTATTTTGTTTCCTAAATTTCAAGCGATTTACACGGTTTTATTTCATAGACTTTTGTTTTTCTATGACTACAAGTTCTAAACCTTATTGAGGGCTATGTTTTATTCAATTTACTTTTCGCAGATGCAGATAAACTTTGTTCATAAAGTCTTGTATAACACCATTACAGCGTTAAACTATATTAAGCATTTATTTAAATTGAAAGGTGATGGCAATAAACAGGAATTTCACATAATCAAAAACAGAAGAAAAGAAGAATGAACGTAAATGCGTATACATGTTTAAATTGTAAAACACGTTTCAAATCTATCTCAGAAACATATTTAACTCTAAAGCACAAATGGATCATTTAAAAAGGGAATTCACAGATCATGAAAAACTAAATAGTTAAAATAAATATTGATATACATAATTATATATTATCTGTTTACTAATCTTACATGGTCGTGTTTATTGGACGTTTTGAATAATTAATACATTTTTCCAACAAATTGGGCAGATTAAACCGGCTTGTAACAGTATGTCGCTCTACATTTCATCTGTCGATGAACATGATGTTAATAAACCAAATCGAACTCTGTGTATACATGTATGTGAGTTTACTTCCGCGTAAACACACAAATGACGTCAATCTTTGAGTGATGATTACGTAATTTCTTATGCGATGTCACTATCACCGGTTTTCTGATGGAGCGGCCCATATATATATATATATGTATTTTCACCTAGCACAAGATACAGTTGAGTTTGCTGGATTTGAAATTACAAGCAATAGTGTGCGCCATTACAAAAGATACCTGCAAGCAATATTCGATATTCCTACCCTGAAAAACATAACAGACGTTTGATCATGGTTCGGCCTTGTCAACCAGGTTTCATATGCGTTTATTATGGCGGAACATTTGCATCACTTCCGTCAATTGATCAAATCTGGCACACCGTTTCGTTGGCATAATCAATTGGAAAATCTCTTCCAAGAAACAAAGACAGTTATTGTTAGTGAGATCGAGGAAAGAGAGCACATATTTGACAAATCTAAACCGACGTGCTTAGCAACTGAATTGGTCGAAATCCGGAATTGGGTTCTGGTTATTCCAGAAGCATTGCGAAAGCCCAAAACTTTTACCATTCTGTTGTCACAAGGGTTGGAAATTTACTCTAGTTGGCAGTCGCTTCATTCACGGAGCTGAATCACGTCATGCTCCAGTAGAGGGGGAGGCCTTAGCTGTTGTTGACGTACTAGATAAAGCCAGATATTTCGTTCTTGGTTGTGAAGGACTTATAATTGCCGTTGACCACAAACCACTACAGAAAGTTTTCGGTGACAAATCACTTGACCACATCTCAAATACAAGGCTACGAAACCTTAAAGAAAAACAGATTGCGTTATGATCTCAGAATGATGCATGTCCCAGGAGCAAAACACTGTGCTGCTGATGCCGTTTAGCGTAACCTAACAGGAAGTAGTTCAGAGGAATTGAAGCTAATTGATGATATAGCATTGCTTACTGAAGACATCAACCAACTCGATTACCTGTCTTTTCAGGAGATTCGCCATGATAGATGATTGTTCTACTTTGTGCTCAGATATAGATATTCAACCTGCCGCAGCCTCGTCAATAAACACTCTACAATCTATCACATGGGACATGGTGCTTGAAGCTACCAACAGTAATCATGAAATGGTTAAACTTGTTGGAATTTATCGAAAATAGAATGCCAGAATTCCGGCATGAAATGCCAACTACACTTCGTGATTTCTTTCAGGTTCGAGAGGATCTCGACAGAGTAGATAGTGTAGTCATGTATAAAGATTGCATCGTTATTCCACCTGCCCTCGGCAAAAATGTATTTGCTATCCTATACATCAAGGTGTATCTTCAATGATGTCAAGAGCAGAATCATCAGTAGTTTAGCCTTGAATAACCCGAGATATAACTACTCTGAGAAACGAGTGTAACCAATGAAGTCGGATGGCACCCTCACAACCCAGTGCTCCACCGACACCACTCGTTTATCCGATCTACCCTTTCCAATGTGTGTGCGCTGACTCTTTCCATTACAATGGCGTCAATTACTTGATGGTCGTAGATAGATATTCTAACTGGACACTCATTGAGAGGGCTCATAATGGTGCACACGTTCTAATTGATTGCCTACGAAAAACAATCGTTACTTAAGGGATACCTGATGAGTTATCATCTGACGGTGGTCCAGAATTCACTGCATCTGCAACAAGACAATTTCTTAAAGTCTGGGGAGTGGACCATCGCCTATCATCAGTTGCCTTTACGCACAGCAACTGCCGTGCTGAAGTCGGAGTAAAAACAGTCAAACTATGAGGCAGACTATTTTCAAAGAGCAATTCTACAATATCGCATCACACCTGATAGAGACACCATATTTTCACCAGCTGTGTGTGTGTTTGGACGCCCAATACGTGATTTCATTCCGATTCTTCCAGGTCGGTATAAACCTCATGACAGCTGGCGCGACACTGTATCGAAACGAGAGGAGGCTTTGCGATATAGACACATGAAGGTTTCGGAAAAACTTTCCGAGCACACTAAACAATTACCTCCACTGACTATCGGCAACCATGTCCGAATCCAAAACCGGATTGGCCCTGATCCCCATAAATGGGACTAAACAGACTATTGAAGTAAGACAATTTGACCAATATTTAATACGGGTTGATGGATCGAATAGAGTCACCCTTTGCAACAGAAAGATTATTCGGAAATAGGAACCAAGAAAGGGTGACAATTGACACTGATTTAAAAGTGTTAGACAATCAAATGAAGCCAGTGTTACCTGAATCATTCTAGTGATCTAGTGATCTAGTGTTCTTTGTGCTGAAAAGAATGTGCTCACTGAAAACTGGTCCGCTGAACAAAATGATAAGACTCGAGACTCTTGTCCAATAGGGCCACCCCTTCCAAATATTGCTTTCAATCGTCCACAAGCATCACACTTCCCTTACCACCAGCAACAGAGGGACCGAAAACGCCAATTACACAAAGCACTCCTATTGATTCGACCCAAACTAATTATTCGTCTCCTAAAGAGGCTACAGTAAGGCATTTCAGTCGTCAGAGCAAAGAACCGTCATGGCTCCGCGAAAACATACATTAGATATGGAAAGTGTAAATGTGGAATACCATACACTGACATGATGTGACATATTTTCGATGCCTAATATTAGGGATGTCAACGGTTACGGATATTACTTACCAGTAACTTGTATAATTTTGTAACTGGTTACTCGGTTAACGTAAAGATGCAAATACAATCAATATTCACTTGCTTCCGGGTTTTGTTATTGTTGTTGTTGTTGTTTTGACTCTCATTTCCGAGCGAATTAATAGGCAAATTAAGAGAAGTATGGTCGACTGACGGATGTTTCATTCGAATATGGTTGCTCATGTTACTGGTTTAACCATTCTAAGACAGTTCATTACCACACAAACTGCAGTTGACTTTGTTATCCTCATTACAGCGTTTGAAATATTTCGAGACAAAGGATGTAGCAGGCAGCATTATGGCTATATTCCGTAGATCTTTTATTATCGAAGTGACCGTTATTTGATTTATAATATGTTGAATGAAAGGGGCGCATAGCTGCATATCTTTAAATACAAACTGAGGGGAAAATGTGTTAAAACCTTCAAACTTCTATTTAAATCTTCTAATTGTGTCGGTAAATAATGTACAGAAACAACAATTCGAATGTATCACATTTATTCCAATTATTTGTATTATCAAAACAAATGGCGAATATAATTAAAAATTATAATGTCTGCCTTGTATAAGACATCAAATTATTTTTAAAAGAAACAAACTGCCCTTTAATAAATCGTTAGCTAGCCACAATTATTCGATTAACACTACACAAACAAACGATCATCGATACAATTGAGTGCGGCCGTTTTCACACAAATGTTAAATCTCCCGATCGAGGTATGAATAATTAACCTCTGGTCAGTTACGTGTGACAAATTGAATTACTAACCGATTAATCGAACAAATGACTTGTGGGTGGATAAATGAATATCCACATGATTATTGTTATTTCATTGATTCATTGATCTAGATCTCCATCATTTCTGATGTCAATTATATTCTAAAACTAAATTGTTAAATATAGAGTACATGTATATATAGAGATTTTTAGATTTCTCCATATGAGTGGAAGAGCGTTTGCTGCCTTTTTAGCTCATCAGCTCATGAAGAGCTCAAGGTGTGTTTTTATGATCGCCTTTTTTCCATCGTCCATCGTTCGTCTGTGGTCAACATTTGCCTTGTTAACACTCTACAGGCTATATTTTGCATCTGATCTTCATGAAAGTTTATCAGAACATTTCTCTCCATCAAACCTTGGAACAGCTCGAAACTGGGCCATATGAGGTCAAAAGGTAGGTCACTACGTCACATTGAAGAGAAATCTTGTAAACAATCTGGAGGCTGCATTTTTTATTTGAACATGTTGAAACGTTATCGAAATGTTTGTCTTGATGATATGTAAGCCAAATTTGAATGTAGGTCATGTTCGGTAAACTAGGTCACTGGGCCAGAGCGAAGGAAAATCTTTGCAACACTCTGGAGACTGCATTTTTAATGTCAGCAGTTAAAGACTTTGTCACGTGTTTTGCAATAGAAATCTCATTTCATAACTCATGGCCCTATTATTTTTAAGCGCGGCTCCTTTTTTTGTTAAGTTTTAAGTTTAGGTCAATTACATGGAAACTCTCAAACCTAATACCTTGAAACTTGGAAAACTGTTTCATCTAATACCCTTCCTCACATGTTATGCTACAGATGTTGAGTGTGGCCTGTGTTGGGGGTAACATTCATAAATGTGATGTGTTTTGGTCGATTTTGAGAATTGGGATAGTTTCTTCACATTTTGTTTCATCAAGGTCACTGTTACTAAAAATGGGAAAACAGTAATATATTCAAATCTTTAGTTACAGTAGACTTAATGTAACCATCTTTTGTTTGAAGTAAGTATTTATTTAAGATCATTAATGGATCTTGAATGATTGTGACAGCCGTCCTTCGTGACGATATTTTTATCATGTATATGAACTTAGATTTATTTCCAGATGGTACATCTTGTTTCAAAACTTGAAAAAAAGCAGTTGTGTGCCGTCATAATAATATGTAAATATTCATTTTGAATTAGAAGACATTTTATATGAAATAAATAAACCGTAAAAGGATAATATCAGACAAGCGTTAGGCACCTGAAGGCGGTGCTCTTGTTTATAGAGTGGCTTGAAGGCCCAATGTGGCTGGGTGTTGTGGAAGTTAATTATTGAATAATTTATGATAATTGTAAATAAAATGTCCTTTTCATTTATGCTTATAGCATTTATGACCCCTACTATTAATCTTTGGGGTATTTGTGATTGGTGAAAATAAGATTCGTTTGGGCATCCATGCTATCTGAAACAAATGCACACAGTTTGTCGGAAGGTTCTTGACAAATGCAAACAATGCAGTGCCGAAATGGGCAATGATGATGTGCTGGATGATCTGGTGGCAAATGCCGTAAAATTAGCTCACCTGCAGCGGCTCTCATATATTCAACAACAGACTTCTTATGACAGACTCCTGTCTTTGACCACCACTGAAAAAAGACAGTAATTACATTTGGGCGACATCATGCGAAAACCGATGTTTAAAATTTAGCATTTAGCAAAGATCCAAATATGTCAGTTCATCAGCGTTGTCTGCTCAGGATATTGGTTGTTTGCTATATATACAAGTGAAAGCATCCACTATAAGCCAATGCCAAACTATCACGACAACATAAAATCGACTGACTAAGTATGCAATATTATCGTGATCATCATGAATTGTAAAACCACTGATGGTCCGTTTTTGCATGTCTTGGCTCATACAGACGCTCTCTGACCACTCTGTAGCAGACGACTCGGTGGCAAAAGAAGTAGTTTCTGCCTTTGTCACAATGTATTTAACTCTATTCAATGATTAAACTTTCATTTATAGAAGCTATATTTGTTGTATGTGGGGATAGGGTGTTACATATTTGAGTTGCATCAGACGTAAATGGGGTCTTATTGCCCATATGTAACAGAATAACATGGAGGTCAACAAACTGAAACCAGTGAGGGCTGTAATTCATGTTGTTTGTAAGAAGACGTATATTTCATGTAAAACTTGACGATAAGTGAATGCTCTGGTGTGACTGTAGAGGTTCGCAGTAATTAGCATTACTCCTTAAGGATCAAGGATGGCATCATTGGTGTAAAACTGGTGGGATTATATTGCAGAGATCCAGATAAGGTGCGTATTACACATTCCAGAATCCCTATTCGACACTCAAACCATATGTATGTGGGGAAAATACCAGTTACTCGTCCTTATCTTCTTCTCTGATATTTCATTTTGCCAAAATATGCATTTAAAGCTATCATAAAAACTGACACATGAAATCACAAATAGACAATCAATCAGACAACACAATATGCTTTGTAAACATTATCTTGTTGCATAGAAATGCGATGAAGAATAACTTACAATGGATCAAAAGTATAAATAACACATCCGTATGTTTTTTCTAAGTCATTCTCAAACTGGTACACCCTTCTGTTCCTGTAAACAACAATATAAAGTAAGAGCAATTGCTACAATGCATTCAACCATTTTCAATGGCTATGATTCGCGATCGATAGAGAGAGAGAGACAGACGACAGGAACACATAGAGACACAGAGACAATGAGGAAAAGAGACACAGAGAGAGAGAAAGAGCAAGGATTCTAGTTCTACTTGTTATTCAATCTGTCCAAGTAATTTATACAAATATACACCTAGATACTAACCCAAAAGCATACATTAGACAGTTATCTTTTTGTAAATAGTTTTCACAAACACGGTATCCACCATCGAATTCAGCTCCCATGTGTTGTTGTGATCCACAGGCCTGTTGTATATTTGCTATTTTCCTGAATAAACAGAAGACATCATTAGTTGCTTTATTGGAGATTGTTTCCAAACGACTTTTCCAGAAATAGACTGTTAACCCTTTTTCTATTTACCTGAATAAACAGAAGACATCATTAGTTGCTGTATATTGGAGATTATTTCCAAACAATTTTCCAGAAATAGACTTGTGTTCAAACTCACAACCTCTGGATTGATAGCCGACATTGTTACAAAAAATCACAAAGGATACAAAAGCAGCTTGTTTGGAAACCCAACCACAGGGCATAATTGTGTTAACAGTGTAGAACCAGATTGGGCTCTGCACCGTTATACAGTTAGTCACATAAGAGTGTAACTCTTCCACCTGCCGACGCATTTTGACACATTTGCAGATGACAACTTTCAAAATTGATGTGACAAAAGTAGAAATGAGCAATCAATCCTTTGATCAACAATGTTTTCGTTTCCATTGTTATAACACAAAATTAATTCATAGAGATTTCCAAATATCAGCCAATATACTTTCAAAGTCATCTGCTCCAGATAAGTTGCACTGGGGGAATGGCTTAAATCTATCAAAAAGCTTTGATTTTAGCTGACTTTCACCAACACAGTAAGGTTTTTGGAATAGGGGCTTTGATTGAGCTATGATTGACCTCAATGTCAGTGTTGTTAGGTAACGACGACTGTGCTGTGACCCCACTAGTTTACTACAGTCGATTTCTTTAAAGACATATGCAAATCACTGTAAATAAATTATAATTATTGAAAGGAGTTAAATCCATTGTGGTAAAAGTAGAAATTGCCTTCGATAAGCAATATCTCCTTTTGTCACGATGTTTTTCGAATATCGTCTGCTGCACATGCGTCTGTAAGCGTCTGTAAGCGGAAAATGGTTACGTCCTTCCCATGATATCGGAACCCTTTCCGTGATACTGTAACAGTCGAAAATTGATAATATTGTTGAAAATGGAGCTAATGCTGACAATGAGCAATTCCTCCTTTTCACACAATGCTTTCAAACACGTTTCAAATTAATTCGTTCCATATTTAAACGTTTTACCATGGACATTCTTTCACTCTTTCTCCCTTCCGGACGAATTTTGAATAACATGCAAGAGATTAATGATAACGAGCATTTATGCCTTACATCTAGGGGAAAATATATAGTTGAAACCTTTATGGAGAAAGAGGAAATGGACACGCTAAACAATTTTTCCACTTGTCACTATGAATGCAAATGCTGTTTGCTGCACTTGCGTCAAAAAACGACTGTAAGCGGGAAATAGTTGAACCGTTTCCGTTATAGCTACTTAGTTACATACGAATATTGAAAGTATTTTTGCAAACGGAGCAATTGCTGACAATGAGCAGTTCCTCAATTTCAAACATTACTTTGAAACATGAATCAAGTTGTTTTTCTTTAATCTAGATAACGAAAACATTTGCCTATAGTTATTAGATTAACCTTTGCCCCTTTTAGACAAATGTTGACTTACCTTAACAAATGACTGATAATCATCAAGAGTTCCTTTTCCACAACGTTTTCATCACTATTCAAAATTATACTTTCATCATTTCAGGTCAATATTTTAGCCTTAGTTCAATGTTGTTTGCTGTATATTTAGTCTATGTGGTCAAGTGTACGGAAGACTGTAAACAAACTTGTTATTACATAATTCGTCCAAAGAGAGAGCGTCCTACTGTGTAAACACAATGAAAGAATGATTCTAACGGTCTCACAGCTACTGGGGAATTGCTGGTAAAACAGGGCGCGTTTTATGTTGAATATTTTCATATGTCGCTGGAAAATATATATTTGTATATGTCTGTCAGTATGTCGACCCAACTAGGATATAGAAATTCAATCTACAAATTAGAGATTAGTTAATTTCAACATACATACGAGTTACAACAGCAAGGTCATTATTTATTTTATAAGTTCGTTAATGAGTACTTCACCAAACTTTGTACTTTGTCCTGGGCGACTGACTGTATATCCGTCTGTCCGTTACGATTTGCATTAATTGGTTAAAAAGTTGTTTCTGTTTGGTGAATCCATATCAAAGTCGTCTCACTTATACATTGGGATGAGGAGACCGATACACTATTTCGATAACAAATCTGATCTGTATTTTAAGGTGTAAACTCATATACTTCTTCTGTTATTGTCTCAATAGATGTTCAATGTATCCATTTAAGGCGTGGTGTATAGGAAACGTATGAGTTACAGATGTGCAGTGCACAATAAACATAACTCTAGCATGCTTTCGATTGTTTTTCATTTGTCAGCATGACTCCAATATACATTGTGGATCTTTAGTGTTTTCTGAACTGGAAATATTATAATTAAGGCTCGCTGCTCGGTTTTTTGGTCAATCTTTTGCCCTTTGTGATTTATTTTGTTTATATAAAAAAAGTGTCAAACTTTGATAAATAAGGTGTTGGTTATTGGCAGGCAATATGTTGTTTCAAACAAGTTTGGTTTGGTTTGTTTAAAGGTCGATGATTCATTGTTTCAACAATGTTTGTCCATATTAACTATGCCATATATTCTCAACTTACGTATGCCCCTTTACCATCAGCGCTATCAGCACTTTGATTTTACCTGCAGTATCCAACACTTACGATGGCCCACCATTTTACTATTATTTTCTATCAACCATTCAAATAAGAACTAAGGTGGCAAATAATAGTTGCTGTCGGGATATTCGGATTTTGGCCAAGGGTGAAAAATTAAATAATGATAAATAGTAAATTTTGGGTAAATGGTTGATTATATAGTGTTTATAAATATGAAAAGTAAGATCTCATCATAAGCTTTGATTTTGAGGTTGGACCCACTTCTCCTTCTGATTCATGATATTAGGGACAGGCGTCACTGAGACGCGTGACAACACTACTTACGGAGCTAGGCGTGAATTTAGAGGTACATTTAAATACGAGCTTTCGCATCCAAGATTGCCCGTAAAGGAGTCGAAAACACATGCTATTTCTGACAGCATTCACAGATTGCCTATTTAAGAAGCTCTTCAATTTTAAGCTAACTCCCTGCGTTTTTGTTGGGTGATTTTTGGAGTAAGGGGTAATATTGGTATTTTTGTTCAACTTTTCTCACCCTGTTTCAGACCACTTTTGTGGCAAATTCTTGCCATACAATTGACTGAGAGTGTCAATTTACAGTCTGGCTCTCCTTGACACAGGACAATCTTTGGTAAATATTGAGATAATAAAAGTTCGGGTGTTTCAAGGAAACAGACAATCAGATTTTTGAACTAGTAACATTTGTGCCAAATCAGTTTCAAATTGAATCAAATTGAATCAGAGTACTGTTTGGCCAGAAGTGCAAAAGGTCAAACAAGCTATTTCTCTTTTTCTCTTTAAATCCGTAGAATATTATCTCAACGGGGAAATTACTACTACAATATGCTCACCTTATTCATAGTTCTTCAAGTTGTAGGAGGTTCATCTTGTTCAGTTCTTCATCCCCATGTATGGATATTGACTGCTTGGCGTCTGCATTGTATATGGGTGCCAGTTTGTACTGCCCATGGGAAGAGGGGTAAACTTTGGCAGTCTGTGTGAACATTGAAGATCAAAACAACTAAAATGATGTTTGTTTTGTTTTTTAAACAAGATGGACTGACTTAAATCACTCAACTTATTCAAAAGAGCTTAAATAGTTGTTAATGATCTCACTTTATACACATAAGGAAAACAAGCAACATCCAATGATGGCCGTGATTAGCAACAGCTCAGTATAATTTCAACAAACTTACCAGAGCCCAAGGAATAATTGTGTCCAATTATTTTAAAATCGGCCAGTGTTTTTGTGCTAGATTATTAAAGTTTCAATTAAACCAAAGTAAAATGTGAACAGTTGTTTTTTATGTGCTTTTTGTACACACAGGAACTACCACTCGGTATCTATAATGAGTTTATGATCTGTTATCCGAGGCACATTGGTAAACATTAAAATAGTTACCATATATGAATCGTATTATTTAACAAACGTCTAAATCGTTTACGCATTCCATGGTCTCAAATTATAATTTAATTGAGCCAATGCAAGAGAAAAGGTTTAAGCTGCCTTTTGTGAACATCAAAGATCCAAATCAAATTATGTGCATCCGCACTCTGTGATCGCAATATACCCTGTTCACACAATACGTACACAAGCTTGTTAGAAGATCATGAGCAGATGGATAAGATGATCTCAACCTACACTGTTCAGATATGCCAACTTGTACATGTTCTCATGCACTCAGCCATTTGAACCAAAGCCTATGTCTTGCGGGTACTCACAATACCTGTACCATCATGACGATGGTGCCTACATCTTAGACTGTATATTTGTTATAATTGACCTATATGATATACACAAGATACAGTTTACTCCTCTTTAACAAGGTTTCCTGCGTCACATGCTCGTTTATTATCTCTATGAGATCATTAAACAACATTGAAATAAAAGAGAAATAGTTACAAATTCGAAATTAGAAAATAATTTTAACAATAGTTTTTACTTGGAATTGAACATACTGCAACATAGTATGCAAGTGTTGATATCATGTAATGCTAATAGATGTTAAACATGCTACATTCGCTATGAGTTGCATGTCAGGGATCAAAGCCGATATACATGATATCAATCATTCAATTGAATGTGATATAGTGGCAGCACTTCGTGTAAAATTAAACAATATATAATAGTGCATGACAAACGTCGTATGTTTCTTCCGAAGTGTATTTACAAAGCTGAGTATTTATCCATTAGCAATTTGTAATTTTAACCAAATAATAATAGAAAGGTTTTTTATCACAAGTTCAACTGTTGACATCGATTGGGTCGGAGAGCAGCTATCATACAATACTATTTCACCTGCCGATCACCTATGTTTGAAAATACTAAGCGTGCAGCATCTCACACACTTTGCGACTTTGTCAACGTTTAATATGAGAGTGCTGCTGCTTGCTTTCGAAACAGCAAACTTATATGCGGTAAATGGTTTTAACAAAACCTTCACCTATCGATTGGAAAGAGTTGACTCTTTATTCGGAGAAAATGGTTAAGTTATAATTACGCTGCAGATTATTTATACAAATATCAATCAATATGCTTGTAAGTTGATGCAGGAAAGCACATAAGTACCCACAGATACATCACAGGTTCATATGTGTTTAATGTAACATACTACTTTGAGCAAAAATGAATACACAAACAGTTTTGAGGACACCACCGAGAGGAATGTCAGTCCAAATGTGACTACTGAGGAAAGGTGGATGTTTAATAAATGTCAAATATATATAAGAAAGTGTTAACCTTCTTGACAAATGGCCGTCATTTTGTATTTTCAAATGGCTACCAAGCTTTCAATGAAAGAAGGATCGGACTATTGCCGGTTTAAAACAAATTAGCTGCATAACAGAGGTGACCGCTTAAACACATTTAACCAAACTGCATTACCAAGAAAGGCTCTATATCAAACTTTATTTACAAATTCACTGTTTCAGAAAATATAGTTTTCACGAAATATCTGAGGTAAAAATGGCCACACTAAACATTTAAAGTAATAGAGTAACCAAATATCCAAAACATTTATCACTGGGACTGTAGACCATAGCCAAACCTTTTAACTTATTTCATTTCTGTGGATATTCAGGCACACACTGAGTATCTAAAGCCAGAGCTCTAGAAAATGGGCGTTTTGCTTCTTCTAAAATCTTTATGTGAGCCATTAGCACTTTGTTTTGGGTACTCACAACAATCGTCCCAATGAGACGATTGTTTTGAGTACCCACATCATAGGGTTTGTTTAGATAATAGGAGAGATATTTTGGGAAAAGAGCTGTAAACCCCTCTTTAACTGAACATCTGTTAATAGGAAAAATAGCCAATGAGCTCAATAAAAAAAATGAGTAGTCCAAAATGCGTGCAGCTGTTACAGAAAGTGAATAATCAATATGTTAATAAGAATTTACAACAAAGGAACGCTTTACAAGTATGAGGACTTTAAATAAGACAGTTGTTTATTTAACAATATTGTTCTGTGTTTATATCATATGGTCTTTTTATGTTAAATTCAAATATATGACAAGTGACAGTTACCTGAATCGATTGGGAGGAATTATGTCACACAATGAGGGAACTGCAAAAGTTACAGTTTCCAACTTAAATGTTACTAATTCTAAGGGAAGATTTAGCTACACAGACATGGAGTCTAATGCAGTGGTATGTATATGAATCATTTAATTATGTTTCCGATATCTGGCGTTAAGACATAATTCTTGAAAATGGTAATAGGTTTCAAATGTATGAATTAGATAAATTTAACAAAAGTGAAATGTAGATGCATTCATTATTTTTTATTCTACGATCTCCTGATCGTTGTTTTGACTGTCAGTGTTCATTTTCTTTTCAGTCTTCGCAAAAACACATTCTCGATCGGAAGTTGTTGTTTATACACTTAGCACATTTTGAATGAGTGTAACTCTTTTTATTCATCAACATTTTTACACGAAATTGTGAACATTCGCCATTGAATCAGCGTAGATCATGATCATATGGTCAGATAATCAGATTTATGAAGAACGGCGCGTAAAACCATGCATCAACTTAAACAACAAATGGTGGGTTGGTGCGAATTTGTTTAAAGCAGTATTATTGCTCAAATTTGACGTTAATTAGAAGCAAAGAGAAGCTAATAATCGCATAGTTTACATTAAATAAACACGTTTGAGCTATATAACGTAATTCAAAAATCTTACTGAGTAACAGAAAGCGAGTAAAAAACTCAACCTGTATAAATTAATTTTCGTCATCGATTCCTTTCGTTCCGTTATTTGGTATTGCGCATGCCCGAGAAGTATCAAAGACTCAAAATGAAGGTAGGTACTGAAGTCATCTGAATGATTCATTTTACTTTCGATGTTATAGTAGTTTTTGTTTACACCCGACCTTCAAAAATTGATTTTATATTGAGGAAATAACCCAATGCAACATACTGTTTGAGGTTAAGTGCGACAAAATAATTACGTTTTCAGAAAATCGATACAAGACATGAGCAAGGTGGAAAGGGGTTCCTATGGGACAATTACCTGTACATATCGTTTGATTGTAACATTGCTCCTAAACATGAATGGTTTGCTCAATAGCATTCGATTTAATCAATATAGTTAATGTTCTGTTTAAGTATCTCGTTAATGTATCAATAGTACAGAGGCAGTATTATTACAGAGATGTATGAATATATTTTATGTTGGTTGTACAGATGTTCAACTGGATTTATCACGTCAATTGCCCCGAATCCGTGTTTGACCAAAATCGGTGACCCTTTTCATTTCAATTTGAAGAACTATGTGCCGTTGTTGGTTGTTGTTGTCTCCAGTGTAAACACATCTCTATGTGCTGTTATTAGTTTTTGTTTTCTCCAGTGTAAACAAATCGATTTGATTTTTTTAATGGAAGTCAAATACTAAATAAGTCGAGGGTGTCAAAAAGCTCCTGTTTATTCTGCTAAGTATTTCTTTCTTTCTGACTAAGCACTGAACTGCCATTGAATGTCTTTAATTACACAGACTGGGGCAAACATGTTTTTGTCTTTTCTAGTCATTTTAGTATAAGATACATGTACATGTACTTTAAAGATTTTAGCATGCCACCAGTAGATGTCAATTTCACAAAATCCAGAATTATAGATCAAGGCCCAACATTTTGTTCAATTTAAGTCAAATCCTAAATAAGTCCGGAGTGCCAAAAAGTCCTTGATTATTCTGCTAAATATTTCTTTTCTTCTGACTGAGCACTGAACTGCACCTGAATTTCTTTAATAAAACCGACCCAGTTATATCACTTTTTTCTAGGCTAGTCAGACATGTTGATTATTGAAATCCGGATGTGCACTTCACAAAATCCAGAAATATAGATCAGAGACGTTAACTTAATAGAAATATACACGTTTGTGTCTCTGTGTAATTCTCTTAGACTTTAACAAGCCCTTTTTATTAGTTATCCACATTTTTCAATTCCTTCAGTTGACAAATGTATTTCTAAGATCAATCCTGTTTTGAAAATTCACAAATATGTTTTTCATAACAATATTTCATGCCATCAGATGGAAAGCTGAAACTTGCAAACTCTAAAAGATACAGACAATAGCAAAAATAAACATATTAGGTTTCCTATCCATATCCACATAGTTGAGATATATAGGTGAAATTATCCTCAAAACTGATATATATATAGCTCCCTCTGATGTAGGCTTCTACTGCAAATTGTTTCTTGCAGTATAATATTAAACATAATAGTGAAACGGAGGTGCCCGAATAATATTAATGTGAGAAATACTTCTGTACTAATGTTACCTAGACAATTTAATGTACATGAATGCTCAACAGATGAACATTTGTCCATTGCAAATATACATATTACATATAAATGTTTATATATTTACTTACTTATATATAACTGTTAAGTTAAGGGGGAAATACTATTACCAGTATTTTTATATATTTCTTCTTTTGAACTAACATCAGCAATAAATCACAATTCTTTCATAAATCAACATATGTTAACATGAATGTCAAGCTTTTTTGGAGGGATACAAATGCCGAGTAATTGTCAAATTGTTAAAGTTCAAGTTTGATTCTGTGAAACTACAGTTTGAAATGAGAAAATGTTTAATTTCCTTGAGAGAGATAGATAACAAATGTATTATTCAAAGTCCAATGTAGCTTTTCTCAATTTCAGGTGATGGATTATTGAGCTTATTGAATTGAAGATAACTAAATATAAGACTGTAAAGACATTTTATTTTTATTAACGACAGTCTATGTAATAATGGGAGATTCAAGAATAAGCCCATTTTTGAGAATCATACTGTTTTGCTGCCTTGAAGTCACAGTGATTAGTTTGTTTACAGATGACTGTTAAATGTTGATGAAATGTCAGAGGACAAATTCTAAGATATATTAAGAAATTGGCAGACAGAGAACCATCAATGTTAGGATTTACTTCATCCTAGTTACCCCAGGATGCCAAACACATGATGACAGTAGATGCAAAATGTGAAAGTAGCAGATGCAGACGTATACCAACAGAGAAGCAGAGGGAGTGTTGTGACTTTCCCCAAGAAAGATGGATGTCTGTGTTTACAGAAAGTAGATGTCTAAATGTGAAAGATGATTTTATGATTTGGTAGATATAAATTGTATAATCAATTCATGAAAGAGGTGGCCTTAATAATAATAGTGTTAAGAAGGTTTTCTACAATTTGACCTAGTGAATTTATGTTTGACTCCATAGGACCCAGTTCTGAAAACTGACTGAAATTTGAAGAAGATAGAAATGTTCTGATTTACTTTCCTAAACATTGGATGTTTAATGTATCCTATAGTATTCACAAGGTAGTAATACCCCACAACTTTAACAAGGGCTGTCAATTCAAGGGAAACATTCGTTTTAATGTTTGACAAAAGTCAATGAGATTAGAGTATTCCATCTGCTACCAATGGGTTAACAGTCCATTTACAAAAGCAGTCAGTTGACACTTTTGGATGCCTCTACAGCAGATGGGGTTTCAAAACATTGTGACAAATATTGAAATTTATTATAATGAGCTATTACGCCAATTGCCACAATCTTTTGAATTCTATTCAAATTTCAATGTTTATACTTTAATTTATAGAGATGTTTTAATTGTTTCAGTTTTGATTTCAAAATCATATGTTGCAGAGTTGTGGTATGTGAGAAAGGGGAAAACTAGACCATTGTTTTAGTCTGATTGTCATATGTTTATGTGAAAAGGTAGTATTGTGGGAGTATTAATCAGTTTCAGTCATATCTCTATGATAAACAGTATATATACAAATTATAGTGTTTCAAATGTAATATTGGTGATACTTGCATAAGCATATTGAATCCTTGTCCAAACATTCCTGTGAAGTTGGGTTGAAATTTGTCTGGTGGTTATGGAGGACATGTTGTAGCTTAAAGTTAACAATCAACAGACATATATTGATAAAAACACCTTGATCCTTTGACCAGAGGAGCAGTTTGTGTCCCCAGGGCTCTGTTGTTTAAACATAACATATGAGCTTCAACGACATGTCCTCTTAAACCAATGAACCAATACCAATACAATTTTTCAGTAATGTTTCTGTAGTGGTTCTCTTTCAAATTGTTTAAAGATATAATGCATTATTACAAATGTCCTTTACTGATAAGCTATTTCATTTGCAATAAATTCCCACTCTTGATCAATTTTTAACCCTATTTAGCAGGGGCATTTGCTATGTTTCCTTTACAACCATGTTTTCATCTCGGTTCATCAATTATACTATATCATTTTTAAAGATTTTCATATGTGAATTAAGAAAAATTTAAAAGAAAAAGGTGAAATTCTAGAAAATTTAATTCAATTAAAAAAGTTGAAAACATTGTAGCAAAATGAGAAATGGCTCATATTGAGCCTTTTCTTCTTTTGACTCAATGATTTCAATAGTCGTTTTAGAAAGAGTCTGCTGCAGATGTGTTGTATGTGGGAAATTATTAAAACACATCAACTATAATATGTAGAAAACACTTTTAATATTCAATAACCTTTTTGTTGTAAAGACAACAGAATATTTTTCATTACTTTAAAGTCAAAGCATGTGAACAGGCATATGTGACAGTGAATAGTGTAGACTTAGATTAGCAGGAACCTATGCAGTTTTGTCTGTCTACACTATTCATCAATAGCTTAATTTAAGCTTTTGAGAGTTGTTTATTTATGAATAGTCTGAATTGTAATCAGACTGCATAAATGCACAGACTGATCAGGGTCTACAACGCATCATTCTATATTTTTAAATTGGATAAGCTCAATTATAAATATATCTGCTACAATTTGGTTTTTTTTTTGTACGCTTTATGTACCATCATCCTTTCCATGCCAACAGCATTGTCCATTTAGTCTTCTTCTTTAGCAATAGACTATTGGCTCTTATTTTAGTTATCTTCACAAAATATGCAGTGTATCTTGTACTCTTCCTGTTGATTAGCCTTTGGTATCTATATTTAAAAAAAGATGATCTGAGAATTGTTATATTAACAATGACATTCCATTATGTTAACCCTTTCTGTGATAGACCACTTCGGAAAACATACTTGAAACGGTTTAGCCTAGTATTACCTTTTAGACAACTTATAAAAACATTCTTACAAAAGTTAAGTATTACCTTTAAGACTACATGTACTTATGAAAACATTCTTGAAAAGGTTTAGTATTACCTTTTTTTACCATATATAATTATGCATGTTAATTCTCCTCTGAATCTGCTTGTCTGATTTCGAAATAAATAAGAAGAAATGTTCCTTCTGTGACCCTTTAAAAAATTGGTTCAAGCCATATAGATTTTTAAAAAAAAACATAGCCATCACTTAAGATCAGAAAATATGAAAACAAGTTTTCATCTTTCTAGATTCAGAAATGCAAGTCCTAGGTTTTACCAGAGACACTATTGTAAATATGTCTCTGTTTTTTTTTCCGATTTCCCATAGTATTTGACCCAGAATCAAAAATATCCAAACTGGACCCAGATATCATTAAGATAAACTGTCTGACGAAGTTTCAACATGTTTAGTCAAAATGTAGTCTCTATATTGTTAACCCTTTCCCAATTACAATAAATATACAGCAGATGACTGAAACACCCCACTGGAAAAGCTCTATAAGTTAAAGTCAACTTACTGAATAATAGTTTAACACATTGTGGCAAAAGAAGAAATTGTTTATAATGAGTGATTACTTCTTTAGTCACAATGTTTTGAAATGCGTCTGCAAGTAGGAAATGGTTAACATTTAGTGAAAGTTTGCATTGTACCCGACATTCCCCTCACAATAATGTAAATATGTTGGTCTAAAATGGCTACACAAATAAGTATTAGTATGACAATTTTTTTTTTATCAGATCCAATAAAAGAATAAGAGATAAAACAGATTAAATGAATTAAATGTATGCTTGTCAAAGACGATTTACTAGCATATAGGTCGTCTCCCACTACAGCTTACATCGGCGGCGAATATTCGAGGGGTAGAAACCTATTGTTACATCAGGTGACCTATAAAATGAAACAAACAATAGAGAAATCTCCCAGTAGTTTAAAACAGTTATACACACAATCTTGGAAGCGGCAAGGGCCGTGTATTTTCATGTTGTCCCGGAAGCAGGGACGACGATCATGTTGCCGAGTTAATAATTACCCCTTTGGGGGCCCCATGAGTTGTACATGTCGTGTATACGTGACACTATTGTGTAAAGATATAGTGAATAACGACTTCAAGCATAAGCAATGAAGCACCGAGTTGTGTTTATATAAATATCGGTTTTATTAAAGTTTATGACTATCTTTAAATACATATTCAGGCATACAAGAAATTTGGAGTTGTCAAAACCAACACAAAACAAACTTCCGAACAAAATAATTTGTTTTCCACAGATCCGTTAGTTTTCGATACGATCATAAATTCCCATTTTCCTTGCTAATGGTTACTCTCATTCTATTTTCATTTCTAAATCTTTTATCAGATGTTTCGTGCACGGCGTATGGATTTTGTGCCTGTCCGAACCGATTTAAGATTCAACTTTGATTACACAAATGCGTCGATTGCAGTATGTATTGCGCATGTGTAAAAGGTCACGCAAGATATCAACTGCATCATATTAATTTCCGGTTCATTTTTTAGAGTAATGTTAAAGCTTATCAAAATTAGAAAAATGCGAATTTGAGCAATAGTACAGCTTTATGCACGTGGTCAATTTGAATATTTAACAATACTCACACCTAAAAAACACAAAATTGGGCGATTGTCAATTGAGCAACGTTAAATAGCCATTGGACTTGTCAATGCTGGTGTCAAACAATCTGAGGTTAGTAAAGAAAAAATCCTTAATTTTAATAATCCAAACAAATGGTTAAATAAATGTAGGCTACGAACCGTTTTGATTGAAATATTCGTTGAATGTGAATTTATTGTTTTCCATAGCATTTTCCAAGTGTTTGACTTGAAATGAATATAATATGAGGACATATATATGTTTAATATATTTTGACATTTTCAGCACGATCAGACAAATATTGATCAAAAAGGGTCAAATATATACCTGCATAGTTGTAAGTTTTGTTAAGTGTATGTGTGTTTATTTTCGAAACTGAGCCACGTTTCGTGAACACAAACATAACATATTGAGTGTATGCGTTTAAGAGCCCATGATCATTGTGTGACCATAATGCATGAAGCAGCTGTTTTCGATCACATGAGCTGAAGAGATATTTCCCGTTTATGTTATAATGTTTCAATTTCATCCATAATGGAGAGGAGTAGGCCTATAACGTGTTAAATGCACGTGTTATGTCTATAAATGCCCAACATAGTTTATTTCTGCTATAACCAATTGAATAATCAAAAATGAAACATTTTATCAATTTTGAGAATTTCAATAAAGTTATAAAGTTCCAATTATATATAATCTACTGCTTTACAATAATCAAAAAATGACACTTAACAAAACGTTGTAGTTAATTGGGAATCGAACGTCCGTTATCTTAATGACACCTGGCTCTTTCCTAAATCTGTTTATATGAGTTATGCTACATTGGCTGGAAGCTAGTAGAGCTATGTAATGGCGAAGTGTCTGGCGTGCGTCAGTTTGCTAAGGTTTTTATTTGCATTTAGAAACATGATCGCTTTGACACGAAATGGGTTTTTTCAGGTGTAAACTAGAGATCTAGGCTATAGTACTTTTACAATTTTGAACGTTTAAAGATTAGCCTAACTGACAATTATACCAATATACATGTAAACCCAAACGTACAACGCTGACCAGTTGTTTAGATCTGACGGTACACGGGCAATATAAGGTTATCTACGTCCATTGATCTTGAGCAAGTCATATGAACCCGCGTTTGGCAATTGTGAGTGTTATTGACACTATACAAGGGTCTAAACGTTTACTTTTCTGTCAAAATGTGCATTTAAATCTTCAGAACACATATTATGTGGACTGTGAACTCTGTGGTGAGACTGTGCAATTGCACAGGCTCACTGAAATCGTCACTGTTTTCAGAAGCAGTGAGATTCCAGATAGCAGAAAGAGGCTCATATATATGAAAACACATTTAAATATGTTTTCAGAAAAGTTCTACTTAATTGCAAGAATTCATCCACAACAACAGATCCGTTTTTGTTTTTCCTTTGTTCCTTGTGCATTCTTTCACTCGACTAATTTAAAATTTATGCAAAACTTAATATCGAAAACAGCTGCAAGATGCATAGGGATCAATTCTCCTCAAATTATGACATATAGCAAGGCGACACGTGGGTTTCTTCAGAGACTTCTTTTTTATCAACGTAAAATGCATGCACCTGTTACAGGCATTCAATAATTTATATGCATATGAGAATTTACGACATGGGAACGCTTTAGAAGTATGAAGAAGTTAAATGAGACAATAGTTTATTTAGCAATATTGTTTTGTGTTAATATCATAGTGTTGTTTTATGTTAAATTCGAATATATGAAAAGTGACTTTTAAATCGATTGATAAGAACTATGTCACAAAATGAGGGGACTGCAAATGTTAAAGTTTCCAACTTAAATGTTACACATTCTGAGGGTAGGTTAAGCTACAGAGGCATGGAGTCTAGTGCAGTGGCATATACATGAATCATTTAATTATGTTTCCGAGATCTGGCTTCAAGACATAATTCTTTGAAAACGGCGATATGTTTTAAAAGTATGAATTACATACACTTAACAACAGTCACAGAGCAAAGCCAGCCCACCCCAGCAAAAACGGAAACATTCGACACTTGATTGCGTGCAAGATTACTATATAGATAACAATGAATTTGTTTTGTCTGCTGGTTGTTTTGCCGAGTGTTTTGCCATAAAAATTGACCACTCGTTGATTGTTTTTGTTGTGGTTGTTGGCATTTGTTTCCGAATACAAATCCCTGGTAACATCCCTCATAAATGTATCATTTGTGTTGAGGATTAGTTGACTGCTTATCTCGAGTGTTATCTGGCAACGTTTTCGCATATTATCCATTGACTTTAATTAGTTCTCGAGGTCATCACATGCGATTACGCGTGTCAATGGTGTACTTGACAGTAATTCCTGATGTTATATACTGCCGTCTTATCTTATTTATATCTTTATGTGTATGTGTAATGCATCTTTGGCGAGCTTGAATTCTTTGCACTGATTCATTTTGAGGTGAAATTTCATGACATTTACTTATGATTTAATTTCTGCTGTCAACTAGCCTTGAGTGATTTGAAACTTATTGTCATTGGGATATGTTTTACCTGTGATACGGTAACGTATTTGAGTTTTCGGGTCGGAACTTTTTCGCACATACTTGTGACCAGTTTTCTATCAATAGGTTGCCTTTTGTCGGAATCAATCACATCGAAGTCTCCACACGTTTTTCATAACCGTCCAACGGGTTTGGCCTAATATCTCTTGCTTTTTTGTACATATACTGAGTGTCGACAATTTCAGATCGTCGTATCTAATTGCCTTATCATCGTCATCAATGTCAGAAAGAATTTTAAGAAATCAAATATTCAAAGGACTTTTTATTAATGCTGCATAATCAGTTCTTGATTTCCCTGCAAGTTGCTATCTTTCTCTTGCCTAACATCCGAGTAAATCGATTTTCTGTGTGCAATTCCAGGATGCAACTCGGTGTGATTATTACTATTTCACAGTTGTTCCATCGTATTTGACTTCCTGTGTGCCATGCAATGATGCAACTCAGTACTATATATGTTACGCAGTTGGTCCCCTGGGCCGTCTGTATCAAAGGTCCTAAGGCCGGTCTTAGTTAGGACCATATTGATACAACGGGGCCCTGACTATTCATCGTTCACTCCTGCGATTCGCAGATTGTGGATTTGATCCCTCTCTGCATTGGTGTTTAAGATACATAATGCATATAAATTTCCTACCAGTCATGCATCCAATTCAATTAAAAGTTATAATTAATTAAAGTAAAGTAAAGTGAATTTATTCATTCATTTTCATTCATATCCTAACTGATTTAAGGGCATCATCAAAACCTAAATAAAGATCATTATTTTATTTATCATACTAGCAAATCATTTCTTTATTTGGTATTAGGCTTGATCGATTAATATTCTGCCATGACAGGCCGATACATATTACATTAACTACAAAGTCAACGTTCAATATATACCCACTCAATCAACCTATGTTTACTATAGAACTACGCAGATACATTTATGAATTAGTGTGATAACGATAATTACCTGCGAGTTGTATTAGGGCGAGTTTGAATTTGGGCGAGTTGTGTTTGGGCGTGTTTTACTTAGTGCAACTTTAACTATAGAACTACGGAAACATATTTATATATAAGTGTGATAACAAAACGTACGGGCGATGTGTATTAGAGCGAGTTTAGTTTTAGGCGAGTTGTCTTCGTTGCGAGTTATTCATTTCATATTACAGGTACCATGGACGTATGATGAACGTTTCAAGAACCCTTGTTGGTATGAGAAAGATGTTCTTAACTGCCTACCATACGTTTTCATTATTGGAGTGAGGAAATGTGGAACTACAGCCGTATATAACTATCTGAGTCAACACCCCGAATCGATACGTCTTTATAATAAGGAGCCGCAATTCTTTGTCGGAGGCGGAAATAGTAAGTTTATTCAAGACATGCCCTTACATGTTTTGCATAGACTGAAAGAAATACAAGGTACAGGGGTATTTAGATAGATTATAGAATTAACCAGATATGCGATGAATAATTGAATAATTGGAGTGTTTAGTGCCGTTTGCGATGGAATTTGAGACATATCACGGCCAGTTCACCTATGGTGGCGTTTCCGGTGTTTGGGGGATTGGGTAACATCAGTAGTTGTTACAACATTCTTAGCAGGTAACAGGCTATTTTCCCAAATAGACCATTTAGCTCACTGTTTAATGGCTAACTGCGCTAGTCACAATGCCTTTTATAAATCATCGGAAGGAATAACGGCCGAGCCTGGGTTCTAACATACGATATATACAAAGTGTGCTGTTTATGACAAAAGCTTGGAATTTAGAATATAGAATGAGAAAGCAGTTCAGAACAAAATAAGTCATTGATGCAATCTCAATAAATTCTATTTCCGATTTTATTTCAAAGATAGCGGATAACATATTTGATACAGCCTAGTTTTGCTTTTGCAGATACTATTAGCCTCATATATATAAAGAGAGAGATATGTGTCAATAACAGTTCGTCTTATCCTTTTTAAAGGAAAGTAGATTTAAAAACAAAAACCTCATAGATTGCATTACAAACATCGTCACTTCCAGTTAAGATTGAGGTGATATACGTAAGAGCCGTCCCACGAGAAAACCAACATTGCGGACTGTGCATAAAGTATCAAACTGGATCAGCCTAAGCATGCCGCGCAGGCTAATCCGGGCAGATACTTATCGCGCCCCTGTGGATTTTCTGTTTCAGGAATCATTACTCTATACTTCTATACCCCTGAGACGGAATTTGTCAGCCCGTATTGCGTTGGTTTCCTCATGGGAAAGGGCTCATATACAAAACTGTGATAACGTACCTCCATAAACACAAAGAACCGTGGTTGCGAAGCACATTAGCAGATATCCCATGCACTTTGTGAGGTAAACATTACAGCTGATATGTATGGTTGTCAGCTAATTAGCCATTTGAAAATTAAAATTGGTGATTAGTTTTCAAATTGGCTACCATCTCTGGTTTTCAATTACATTTGTTCATTCAAACTGTTCAAAGCTGATCGAAGAAAAAAAGTATAAAACTCAAGTTATGTTTTGTGTTAAATCCAACATCTTTCTTTATGCAAATGCAAGATGTTCGTCATATCCGGTTTTAAAATGCATTTTCCTCAAAAATGTTCGGCAAAGCTGATCGATTATGAACAACTTTTCGATTCAAATCATGTTTTTGTATTAACTTAAACATCATTGTTATGAAAAAGGCGTACGTCTGTTGAAAATTTAAAATTGCAGACATTTATTTCAAGTTGGTCACCATATCAAGATTTTATTTGTTGTATTGGGTTGTTTTTCGGCGGCATGTCCTACGTGAGATTAGTCTAGATATATCGGCATTACTGTGTCTGTAAAATGACCATTGTGAGAAGCTTACAACATCATTTTATTGAGCTCATTTGCTATGTGCTTTAAACAGAGGTTCAGATAAAGAGGGTTTACAGCTCTTTTCCCAAAATATCTCTCCTATTATCCAAACAAACCCTATGATGTGGGTACTCAAAACAATCTTCTCATTGAGACGATTGTGTTAAGTACCCCCCAAAAAGTGCTTATGGCTCACATAAAGATTTTAGAAGAAGCAAAATGCACATTTTCTAGAGCTCTGGCTTTAGATACTCAGTGTGTGCCTGAATATCCAAAGAAATGAAATAAGTTAAAAAGTTTGGCTATGGTCTACAGTCCCAGTGATGAATGTTTTAGATAGTTGGTTGCTCTATTACTTCAAATGTTTAGTGTGGCCATTTTTACCTCAGATATTTCGTGTGAACTATATTTTCAGAAACAGTGAATTTGGTAATAAAGTTTAATTTAGTGCCTTTCTTAGTAATGCAGTTTGGTTAAGCGTGTGTAAGCGATCACCTCTGTTATGCAGCTTATTTGTTTTAAACCGGCAATTATCTGATACTTCTTTCAATGAAAGTTTGGTAGGCATTTGAAAATACAAAATGACGGCCATTTGTCAAGAAGGTTAACACTTTCTTATATATATTTGACATTTATTAAACAGCCACCTTTTCTCAGCAGTCAAATTTGGACTGACATTCCTCTCGGTGGTTCCCTTAAAACTGTTTGGCTTTATTCAATTTTGCTCAAAGTATGTATGTTACATTAAACACATATGCACCTGTGATGTATCTGTGGATGCTTATGTGCTTTCCTGCATCAATTTACAAGCATATTGTTTGATATTTGTATAAATGTATTTGTATTTATAATGTTTACTGTCTTCGATATCTACCTTTATTGTTTTCCTACAATCTGCAGAGTAATTATACCTTAACCATTTTCTCAGAATAAAGAGTCAACTCTTTCTAATCGATGGGTGTAGGTTTTGTTTAAACCAATTACCGCATTTAAGTCTGCCGTTTCGACAGCACACAGCAGCACCCTCATATTTAACGTAATTCTGCTTGACTAAAGAAGAAAAGTGTGTGGGATGCTGTACGATTAGTGGTGAAAGAGTATTGTATGATAGCTGCTTACCGACCCAATCGATGTCAACAGTTTTACTTGTGATAACAAATATTTCTATTATTATTTGGTTAAGATTACTAATTGCTAGTGGATAAATACTCAGCTTTGTAAATGCACTTCGGAAGAAACATACGACGGTTGCGATGCAATCTTATATATTGTTTAATCTTACACACAGTGCTGCCACATTATAACATTCAATTGAATGATTGACATCATTTACCTCAGCTTTGATCCCTGACCACATGCAACTCATAGCGAATGTAGCATATTATACATATATGAGCATAATTGTATTCATAATATGATGTCAACCCTTGAAGACTGATGTTGTGGCCTCTTCTACCCTAGTTACATTGACAATATGTTCTATATAGATCCCAACAATTTTGTCAGTCAAATGTTGAAGTGATGAGTCATGCTGTTATTGTCCGTCAAGAAACTCTATAACTTTGAGTGAAGTTTTCGATGCTGTTCAAGATTCTGCTTTCAGTACATTGTCATCATAATCTTCAAATGTCATTATCATAATATATTGTCTCCATGCTGGTGAATAAATTTGATACTCATTCTTATTTCTGACAAGAACACTGTTTTCGGTGTTACTAAAAGCAGCCAACATTGACTAATAGTTACACTGCAAAAGAGAAGGTCACGATTTCGACCGAGAAGTTGTGTCATGTCGTCTTCATAAAAACTGTTTTGATTCATAGGAAGATGGACTCGAGTTCTGTTCAAAGAAATATAACTGTTTTGTCTCTTTTATTTAACAAAGGCTTAGTTAGATAAGTGTTAAAAATGTAATAAAGTGTATCCACACAATGGTTATTATCTTGAACAGAGGTAGGAATACGCCGTGGCCCAGTGGTTATCGTCATTGATTTGGAACCGGGCATCCCGGTTCGATCCCCAGTCGCGGCGCGACGGTCATGGTGGATTGCCCTGATGCAAGGCACATCTGTTTAGCTTAGTACTGGTTTGTTTACCCAGGGATCATGAATGAGTGAACTGTCACCGTGATATAACCGAAATAATGTAAATCGCAAGTACATGCATTAAACATGGTCGAGAAACAAGGAGTGATCGAGAGTCAATAACTTATCGACCTCGAACGACAGTACATATACCTCACCAACCACAAGTGCTCTGGGACGGGTATTATATAATATAAAACTCTTTAATCGAAAGATATTCACAGTCTTACCAATGAGAAATGTTTCAACTATGACCAGAGTATTGCTAAGAAGAATGTGAGCGACATATACATGCGCAAATTAAGAATTACGGTGATGGAAATAGGAACCGGAAATAGAATAATTGACACCGAAGGTTTTTCATTTTGTATCTATTAATAGGTAGTTTGTGGATAGAAACTGTGTTTAAAATTGTATTCAGAGCATCATTGAAAATATTAATCTGTAGACTGTTGGTCGTTTATTACTTAGGTACATGTAAGACACTTTGGAATAAAACCGGAAGTTGGTAATATTAAGCTTGTATCCTTTTATGAATATATTGTTAAGTCAATCAGGATATACGGCCAAACATTCATGCTTTTATCACGAATAGCACACATTTTCTAAAAGGGAATTATTTATCTGCTGGACTGAGTAACGAATAGTACTTTATATTCTTTAGATACAACACACCTATAAAAACAATTAAAGTAACACGTGTTGATGTATTGATCACTCGTAAAGTCACGAATGTCGAATATACAGGCTAGCAAGTTGTTGTCAATTCTCGAGGTCGAGTCGCAGTAGCTCAGTCGTTGTGGCCATACTTTCCGTCGTTTAAGTCACCTATATATGTACATGTATACCCATACTTACTGATTGTTTACGTTTTACGTAGTCAACACGCGACAGTTGAATATGCAAATATTATATCTTCCATCCGAACCTTTTAGCTCATAGATATAATCACTACTATTTTGCTTTAGGGTTATTTTCATTCTGTTAATAAAAAAAAAACACATTGGTACACAATCACTCCTCGGTTAGTATATATGAGAAATGCATGATATCAAGGACATGTTCTGTACCTTAAGATAGTTCAAGACAGTATAAGACGTTTAACTTTCACTGAAAGACTGAACTAAACAACATAACAATGTGTGGTGTCTTGTTTCTTTACAGTAAATAAAACGGATGATATATATTCTTACGTTAGAATGTTTTCCGATGCCTCAAAGGAAATTGAACAACATTCATATGACAAATCAACGAAGTATGTTAACAAATTCATCTTCTGTAAGTATTCCGATCATTTAAGACATTATAACACGATGACGCAATTCCATAAGAGCAGGTCAATAGTAAGATATGCTTAATATTGTGGAATTAAAGTTCTTAATTACATGGCTTTTCTACATAGACCTATAGCCCATCGATTGAACATGATTTGTGGAAATTTCTATGAAGTTGTCATTCGCTAACATAAGTGTTGACTGGTGCCCTAGATCTAAGGTGTTGACAGACGTTAGCGACTCAGAAAATGGGATTCGCCTTTCAATGAGTAAAACATATTAATGAACACTTATCCCCTTGTACGCGACTTTAAATGGCATTTACTTATATGCCGTGATGCACTATTTTAAGCTACTACTACCGTCAGCCAACAAATGATGTGGGTGTGTAAACCATGTTCAACACATTTAGTGGAAGAGCTTCGTCACTATACAACGGACACTTTGGATTTTGTTGCCATTGAAGACCTTTTAATTGCCTGATCAGGTCCTTTCCTGTTCGCCATTTAACCGTACAAACATGTTAGCAGTTTTCAGAGAAATATTAATCCTCAAGCAGTGGTATTTGAATGGTTCTGCAGCGAAATAAATTTGAAAACCCTATGTTTTCAGTTATATCACGTGGTTTCCTTGATAAGTTACACATACTACTAACCCCGCAACCATGTGCGCTATGAAGGGAAGCCATTACTACCATTTTTGGGATAGGGGCGTTTCGCTAAAGTTTGCTAGCCTGTTTTCGAAAAGTCGGATTACGGCTGCAACCACAGTCCACAATTGAATTCCTACGCCAAATTCGAAGTTTTGATTGGTTATAATCTACCTTTTCATCGATTTCATTGGTTCGATCGAATCACGAAAAACCGTCCGCTTGCATTAATTACTGAGACAAAGTAGTTCCAACGCGTGAAACACACTCTGAACTAATGTCAGTGATGTTAGGTAACATTGACCGGGCTGTGAACCCATTAGTTTCCGACAGTCGACTTATATAGAGAAATATGCAAATCACTGTAAACGAAAATATTGAAAGGAGTTGAAACCATCGTGGCAAAAGTAGAAACTGCCTACGATAAGCAATTTCACCTTTTGTCACAATGTTTTCGATTGTCGTCTGCTGCACATGCGTCTGTAAGCGGAAAATGGTTACATCTTTCCCATGGAAGCTGAACCCTTTACGTGATACTATAACAGTTCGAATATTGAAAATGGAGCTATTGCTGACAATGAGCAATTCCTCCTTTTCACACAATGCTTTCAAACACGTTTCAAACTAGAACTATCACTGAAGATGATAAATACCCCCAAAACAGCACCTTGACTCAAAATATGGATTCCGACCGACCAACCGATAGGTAGTCCTATCAAACAGTACTCACTTTGACCTTTGACCACGACCTTTGAGGTACAAGCCACCTCATTATGGTGAACATGTGTGCCCAGTAACTTGAGAATCCTATGATGCATGGTTGATATGCGGACCGGACAAGGTAGTCCTATCAAACAGTACTCATTTTGACCTCTATATGTGATCTTGACCTTTGAGGTACATGCCACCTCATCATGAACATGTGTGTCCAGTAACTTGAGAATCCTAAGATGCATGGTCGAGATGCGGGCCGGACAAGGTAGTCCTATCAAACAGTACTCATTTTGACGTTTGACCTTGAAGTGTGACCTTGACCTTTAAGGTACAGGCCTGGGTCTTGTGCGTGACATGCCGCCTCTTCATGGTGAACGTTTGTGCCAAGTTTTTTTGAAATCCTATAATGCATGGTTGAAATGTGAGCCGGACAAGGTATTCCTTTCAATAGTACTCATTTCAACCTTTGACATGTAAGTGTGACCTTGTCATTTGAGGTACAGGCCTGGGTGCTGTGCGCGACATGTCGCCTCATCAAGGTGAAAGCTTGTGCCACGTTTCTTATAAATCCTATGATGCATGGTTGAATTGCAGGCCGGACAAGGTTCGGTTCTATCAAATAGTACTCATTTTGACCTTTGTCCTCTAAGTGTGACCTTGACATTTGAGGTACAGGCCTGGGTATTGTGAGTGACACGCCGCCTCATCATGGTGAACGTTTGTGCCAATGCCAAGTTTCGTTCAAATCCTATGATGCATGGTTAAAATGCGGGCCGGACAAGGTTAGGTGGGACTGACAGACAGACGTAAAGGGGCTATAACTCTGTAAATAACATGCAATTGTAAGACCTTTAGGGTATGCACATCTCCTCTTGGTATAGAAGCTTCATGTACATTTTATTGAATTCCACCCAGTGGTTTGAAAGAAAAAGGCCGGACAAAATATGGCTTCCAACTGACCGACAGACACAGTGACTCCTATATACCCCCCCCCCCCCCCCCCCCCTTTTACTATGGACATTCTTTTACTCAACACATTTTGAATAACATGCTAGAGATGAATGATAACGAGCAATTTTGCCTTACATCAAGGGGAAAAATATATAGTTGAAAGCTTTGTGGAAAAAGAGGTCATGGGTCACGATAAACAATTCTGCAGCCGTCTGCTGCACATGCGTCAACAAGCGACTGTAAGCGGCAAAGGGTTGAACCGTTTCCGTTATAGCTACTTATGACAATGAGCAATTCCTCCTTTCCAAACAATGTTTTGAAACATGAATCTAATTCTTTCTATAACCTAGATAACAAACACAGTCTACAGTTATTATTTTAACGTGAGCCCTTTTTAGACACATTTGACTTACCTTAACAGATGAATGATAATCAGCAAATTAGAGATAAGTTAATTTCAACATTGATTGATTGGGGTTAACGCTGTTTTTAACATTTCCTCAGTTATACCACGGCGGCCAGTGGTAAATGATAAATAAGGTATATGTTATTGGCAGGCAGTATGTGTTGCTTCACACATTTTTGGTTTGGTCATTGTTTATTGTTTTTGTCCATATTATCTATGCCATATATTTTCAACTTACATATGCCCCTACAACATTAGCGCTTTCATCGCTTTGATTAAAGTATTTCGTATGAACCGGCTGGGGATCGCACCAGATACCATTATTAGAAGACAAAATATGCAAATACAGACAGTTAATTCGGTAGCTACGTGGGTTGTCATCCAAGAGGAGAGTTCGAACCACAGCTTGGTAGTCAACAGGTCAGGCGTCATTGCCATTCTTCTTTCAGACGTTAGATAAGTCAATGAGACAGGTGTCATTTGTCTTCCACCAATGGGCTATGAGTCTATGTAGAAAAGTAGCCAGTCGATTTGAAAGAATTATGTTGAGTTCTGGTTTGAGAAAACCAGGAAAGACATGAGTGTCCGATCATTCGTGATATGGCTTAACAATTGTTGAAAATTGCGTTAAACCAATAAATCAAGCCCATGACTGCTTGGTTTTTATTTATTCAGCATATAAATTTAGTTTAGTTTAAATTACATGGCCATAAACATATTTCTATGAAGGTTAAATAAATGAACATACATACATGTACATATCGACGAGAAAAAACAATTTTCATTAGCTAGGTCTCTATTTGTCAACAGTTTAACATACAACAAAATAAAACACAAACAACACACAAAGACAACAAAATAATGAGCGAATGAAATAACAACTAGAGATTGCTTTTTTGAAAAAGCGCTTGTCTCCCCATTTGTGTGGTCGTAGGGGAGGAAAAGAAATGATGGAGTTAAATTTTGTGGTTTTGGACTGGAGATGAAGCAAACAGTGATAATCCTCAGTTATTGAGCGGAAATCATTTTTCAGCTGAAGGTTACCATGACCTTGACCTTTGAGCTAGTGACCTCAAAATCAATAGGGGTCATCTACTGGTGGTGAGCAACCTGCACACCAAGTATTAATTTCCATGGCCAAAGCATTCTTAGTTATTAAGCAAAAACAATGTTTCCGCTCATTGTTACTGTGACCTTGACCTTTGACATTGTGAACTCAAAATCAAACAAAAAATCAATAAGGGTCATCTACTGGTTAGGATCAACCTGCACACCAGGTATGAAGTTCCTCGACATAAGCATTCTTTAGTTATTGAGTGGGAACCATTTTTCAGCTGAAGGTAACCATGACCTTGACCTTTGACATAGTGACCTCAAAATCAGTAGGGGTCAGCTGCTGGTGATGACCAACCTGCACACCATGTATTAACTGCCATGGCCAAAGCATTCTACAGTTGTTAAGCAAAAACAATTTTCAGCTCATTGTCACTGTGACCTTTCAGCTCAAGGTCACTGTGACCTTGACTTATACCTCAAAATCAATAGGGGTGTTCTACTGGGCTTGGCCAACCTGCATACCAAGTATGGAGTTCCTCGGCCCAAGCGTTCTTCTTCAGTTGTTGAGCGGAAACCATTATTTACCTCACAAGGTCACCATGACCTTGACCTTTAACCTTCTGTTATCAAAATCCATAGGGGTCAGCTACTGGTCATGACCAACCTGCATGCCAAGTATGACGTTCCTACGCCCAAGTGTTCTTCAGTTATTGAGCGGAAACAAGTGTGACAGACGGAAGGACGGACGGAACGGGCGAAAACAATATGTCACCCCCATGTATGGGGGAGACATAATCATTTCATTCACCATTTACATATGGTAAGTAATCACATTAGTCAAAATGCAGTTAACAGAAATAATGATTTTGTTGAAAATTTTGTGGCAAATGGAAACATTTACATTGTGAGCAATATCCATTCTCGACAATGTTTCCAAAAAACATAATTGAGCCATCCTGCGAAAAACCAACATTGTTGACTCTGCGTTAAGTATCGACCAAGATCAACCTAAGCATGTCGCACAGGCTTATCCGGATATACTTTTTGCGTCCTGTCGGCCCGGATCAGTCTGCGCAGGCTGATCTGGATCGATACCAGATACCTTTATTAGAATGCAAAATATGCAAATACAGACAGTTAGTTGGGTAGCTACACGGGGTTGTCAACCAAGAGGAGAGTTCGAACCACAGCTTGGTAGTCAAAATACATTCCTATGTTTTAAAAAGGGCAATTCGTAAGGTGTCATTGCCAATCTTTTTTCAGACGTTAGATAAGTTTATAATAATAATAATAATAATACTTTTTGAAGGTAGAATCTAAGACACATACAGACAATTTAACAATGGCTATACATATCTTATTTTCATATGGCCTTCACTAATATAACACACACAAACATTTCATTACTGCAGCAACAAATGTTCTCCATGGAATTTAAGTCTTTGAACAATTTTGACAATTTTAAAAGGGGACCACCAAATGAACATTCCTGTGAAATTTGGTTGAAATTGGTCCTGTGGTTTAGGAGGAGATGTTGTTTAAAGCTAAAAGTTAACGACAGACAGATTTATCAGAATAGACCACCTTGAGCTCAGGTGATCTAATAAACTGACCTTCAGGGGTTTGCAACTATCATTACATGAATACCATTCTAGACTTTCAGATTGGAACCAATCGCGGGCGAAAAGGGATTATATGTAAAATCAGGGACACTATATTAGTGTTGATTTAATTGTATCAGGGAATTGGCTTAAATGAAGAGAAAAAAATACACTTCCCATACTTCTTTCCTGCAAGTTACCAGTCCGTTTTGTGAAAGATTTTATTCTAAATTCCTAATCTATGTACTTATACATGTACACTTTACATAGATTCTTATAATTCCTGAACATGTGGAGCAACTCCCTTTATTCCTCATGTACATGATAACCATAATCCCGATATATGTGACTTTAAAACCCCTTTTGCTTTAATATCCTGTTATGCAAAACTGTATACTAAGGGTGCAGATATAGTAGACCAAGACTAGCCTGTACATTCATACAGTCTAATCTTGGTTCACATTGTTCGCTACTCATCTATCAATATAAAACAACAAATGCTTATAAATATGCAATTTTGTGTCAACAATTTGGAATGACGACACCAATTTCAGGATTTAACTGGATAAGTGCTAGAAGGCTGTCTGAGGAACAAGATTGGCTATTTAGTTTTAAGCTTGAATCTTCAGCATGGTAAATGTCTTTACAAATCATTTTGTTGAATTGAGTTGTTTCAACTTGTATCCATTGCTTCTTTTGCGACCTCTTTCTGTCTTTCAATTTCAACTACCTTTGCAAGTTTCTCTTCTTGAATCTTTCGACCTGCAACAAAGGTTAAACAAGTTAATTAAGATCAAAGCATGGGTGCACATAATTGATGTTCATTATGACTCCTTTGTCAATGATGTTAACTTCCCTTAAACCACGCCATCGGTGTAGTGGTAAAGTGTCTAGATGGATTGGGCCCTGGCCGTGTCAAACCAAAGACTTTAAAATTGTTAGTAATGGCTTTCCCTTCTTGGTGCTCAGGGAAATGGCGTTAGCATTACGACTGACTCCCTTGCAGATTTGTTGTATGCTGGCAAAGGGTAAAGATGAAACAAAATAGGTTATAAAAACTTGAAATTCATGTTCCAAACTCTACTATCTTTCTAATGACGAGGATTCTATACCTTAATATCTTGATCTGGTTGCGAAAAGCATTCCAAAGAGGTCATAAACTTGGACAATATGGGTAGTTTTTTAGCGCCCAATGGAGAATTCAGTCTGAAAAGAAAAGAGTATTAAATACATGATTGGTTGCCTGATCTTATTCATCCATTTTCCACATATAACAAAATATTGAGAAGGTCACTTTGAAAATATCTATTCAAAAAATTGGAAATTCTCTTTAACCTTTTCCACTTACAGACTCTTTCTGATGCCTCTGCAGCAGAGGATATTTGAAAACATTGTGACAAATGGTGAAATTTCTCATAATGAGCAATTTCTCCATTTGCCACAAGGTTTTCAACTCTGTTTAATAATTACACCTCCCTATATTTCCAATTATTTGCAGGTATGTTTACAAAGTTGTCTGCTGCAGATGTGTTGTATGTGGAAAATGAATAACTATGAAGCAAACAAAAAAAATATTGTTGATTATGATAAATCTTTGCTTTTGCCACAATGTTTTCAAAGTGTCAACCTGTTTTATTTCTAGACATTATCCATATTTTTGCCACAGTTTTTTCATAGTTGTCTGCTGCCTGATCAGGATCTATGTTTGTTGCAATCAGGACATTGATGCATATTACAGAAATGTTACAATCACATGAAAAGACTTTATAAGTATGGGAACTGAACTGTAGCTCCCTTTTTCAAAAATCATAAGGGCAAGGTCACAAGAAAATTCACATTTGAACCATGTGTCCAATAAAGATTGGGATCAACAGTGTCTTATCAACTGAATTGTAGCTTTTTGTCCAATAATCATAAGGGCAAGGTCACAACAAAATTCACATTTGGGACCTTGTGTCAAATAAAGCTTTTGGATGAACCTGTGCCTCAGCAATTTCTTATCAGGATCTCCACTGTTTAACATGTAGTCAAACAAGCTTCTTAAATTTTACCAGACAAAGGCTTTAACACTTTTCCTCATACGCCAATTCTGCAGCAGACGACTTTGAGCATATTTTGTCAAACAAGAGGCCCATGAGGGCCTATGCTGCTCTACTGGCATTGATCTGGCTTGTTTCAAAAGGAACCAATATGTCATCAATATTCAAATACCATCTAAGTTTGGTGAAGATCAGATAGTAAATGGAAGCTCTATTGTGTTCACAAGCTGTATTATAGCAATTTTGAAAATTTCAAGGGCCATAGTCCAGCCATGCATGGGTAGAACTGGCCGTCTTTTAAAAATGAACCAAACTCTCATGGATATCTAACTACTGTATAAGTTTGATTGAGATACAATCACAAATAAGGACTGTATCATGTTAACAAGCCCTATTATAGCAATTTTGACAATTTCAAGGGCCATAATTCAGTCATGCATGGGGCGGATCTGGCTTGTTTTCGAAAGGAACCGAGCTCTCATTGATATCTAACTACTGTATAAGTTTAGTTGAGATACAATCAAAAGTGAAGACTATCGTGTTAACAAGCTCTTTTATAGCAATTTTGACCATTTCAAGGGCCATAATCCAGTTATGCATGGGCGGATCTGGCTGGTTTTCAAAAGGAACCGAGCTCTCATAGATATCTAACTACTGTATAAGTTTAGTTGAGATACATTCAAAAGTGAAGACTATCGTTTTAACAAGCTCTTTTATAGCAATTTTGACCATTTCAAGGGCCATAATCCAGTCATGCATGGGCGGATCTAGCTGGTTTTCGAAAGGAACCGAGCTCTCATGAATATCTAACTACTGTATAAGTTTGGTTGAGATACAATCAAAAGAAGACTGTATCATGTTAACAAAGCATTCTACAGTTATTAAGCAAAAACAATTTTTCGGTTCATTATTTAGTAACCTTTCAGCTCAAGGTCACTGTGACCTTGACTTTGACCTCAAAATAAAAAAAAATCAATAGATGTCTTCTACTGGGCATGGCCAACCTGCATACACAGTATGGAGTTCCTTGGCCCAAGCGTTCTTCAGTTATTGAGCGGAAACCATGTTTTACCTCACAAGGTCACCATGACCTTGACCTTTGACATTCCGACATCAAAATCAATAGGGGTCATCTACTGGTCATGACTAACATGCATATCAAGTATGAAGTTCCTATGCCCAAGCGTTCTTCAGTTATTGAGCGGAAACAAATGTGACGGACCTGACCTTGACCTTTGACATAGTGATCTCAAAATAAATAGGAGTCATTTGATGGTGGTGACCAACCTGCACACTAAGTATGAAGTTCCTGGGCACAATTTTTAAGCTCATTGTCACTGTGACCTTTCAACTCAAGGTCACTGTGACCTTGAATTTAGACGTACTGACTTCAAAACCAACAGGGGTCTTTTACTAGACATGGCTAACCTGCATACCAAGTATGGAGTTCCTCGGCCTAAGCGTTCTTCTGTTATTGAGCAAAAACCATTTTTTACCTCTCAAGGTCACCATGACCTTGACCTTTGACCTTCTGACATCAAAATCAATAGGGGTCAGCTACTGGTCATGACCAACCTGCATACCAATTATTAAGTTCCTATGCCCAAGCGTTCTTCAGTTATTGAGCGGAAACAAATGTGACGGACCTGACCTTGACCTTTGACATAGTGACCTCAAAATAAATAGGAGTCATTTGCTGGTGGTGACCAACCTGCACACCAAGTATGAAGTTCCTGGGCATAAGCAAAAACAATTTTTCAGCTCATTGTCACTGTGACCTTTCAGCTCAAGGTCACTGTGACCTTGAATTTAGACGTACTGACTTCAAAACCAACAGGGGTATTTTACTAAGCATGGTTAACCTGCATACCAAGTATGTAGTTCCTCGGCCTAAGCGTTCTTCTGTTATTGAGCGGACACCATTTTTTACCTCACAAGGTCACCATGACCTTGACCTTTGACCTTCTGACATCAAAATCAATAGGGGTCAGCTACTGGTCATGACCAATTTGCATATTAAGTATGAAGTTCCTACACCCAAGCGTTCTTCAGTTATTGAGCGGAAACAAGCGTGACAGACGGAAGGACGGAACGGGCAGAAATAATATGTCACCCCCATATATGGGGGAGACATAACAAATCAATAGAATGAAAATGTGTATCTGAAGATATATAAAACACTGTATCTCTTGCCACTATAAGTGTGAAAGAAGACAGAAATAGCCCTAGAGATAACGCCGTTTTTGATGATAATAATGTGTCACATGCCATTATGTCATCACACACAGATGGACAGACACTGGCTAAGTGATACCTATGTGTCTCTCTCTGCAAAGACAAGCGACACAAAACACAAAAATCCAGTTATTGCCACTATTTAGCTCATGAGCAATTTCTCCTTTTACCATAATGTTTTCAACTTTTTTCAATAATAATACTTTCATTTTTAGAGAGTTTCCATATTTTTATAAAGATGCTTTCAAAGTCGTCTGCTGCAGATTTGTTGTTTATGGGAAAGGGTCAATACCCGAGGATAAAGTGCACTAATCTCGTCCAGTATTCCATGCACAGCCGGAGCCTCCTTTTTATCCAGAACTGAGAACATCTGACTTGTCCATAATAGAAACAACCATGCAGGTACTTCTTTACTCTACGAGGTAAGAACAAATTCATATACAGGACTAGAAGCATAGCCCTAAAATCAAGTTTTCAGTAGTAACCATAACACCAGAGATCTACTAACAGTGACCTTAATCATGACTCAACTGAATCTGTCAAGTCTAAAACAAGAGGGCGGAAGGTTGACCTGGGTTATGCAATGTAATTTGTTATGCCAACCACAATAAGTCATTTTGTGATCGGGGAAGCTTAATACAACAGGTGCAAGAGGACCAGTATAGCTCAACTACCTCATGGCAAAATGACCCAACCATGTGGTCTGTGTATTGTCAAATTAATTTGACTTGAGGAAACTAAAATGTTCATGTTCCAGTTTGTATTTCAAAAGCAGACGTCTATTTTCTTAGAAGATTTCAATATAACTTCACCCTTTCCCACCTACAGACGCATTTTACACATCTGCAACAGACAACTTTTGAAAATTGTATTGAGATAACACCAAACAATAGCGCTGCAAGTGAACCCCAATGCTTGTCTGTTTTATTTCTTCTTAGTCGAAAAAGGGGCATTACTGAATAATTATTAAAGCCAGAGTTATGTGACTTGGTTAAGACATGCATATTGTTCCTAGAAACATGTTTACCAAGTTTCATTTGAAAATGTTGAATAGTTTTTGAGTTATGAGGTTAAGTTTAAGTTTTGTGACAACACAGCAGACGCCAATAAATGAATCACAATACTCAACTTTTTTTCTGTGAAAAACAGACAAACTAAACAATGAACAAATATCCTCTATTTCTCTTGTAAGCAACTTCAGAATCAATATGCAATTATTTCCATGGTTCTTAAAGTTCTAAAAGCAACTTGCCTCCTCCTGGCCAAACTGGGTGGCTCCTTTTACAGCATCATCTATGTTAAATGAAGCCTTCGTCAGCTGTACTGTCAACTGCAAGATGTAATTATGGACAAACACCAACAATAAACATACATAACAAGAGTGTTCAAAGGAACACCTCTTTTTAATAGATCGATAAATTAAAAGTGAAAAGACAAATAGTGATCCCTTTGTGTCACACTGCAAAGTTAAACAACACAATAAACTTGGTTGAAAAGCTTGACAGAATGTTTTTTGACCGTGCAGATACAAATGGCCTTATGAAGGTTTCCCATCAGCTTACTTGATGACGAGAAATCTTCATTTGAATGAATAATATTTTATGCCATTTTCAACGGTAATCATGTCACAGCACACTATGTTTCTAGCTTAATAGAACCCAGATACGTACAGACTAGACCTTATGTCTTGAAAACTACATTTAAGTTAACTCCCAAAAAGCCACTGGTGTAGGCAAAATATCAACAATTGTTTTTTAAAAACATTTGTGCACTTCCAATTAGTCTTGCTGTTTCCAGTTATTTTCAGGAGAGAAACTATTGAAAACATTGTTGGCAAAAATGAATTGTTTCTCTTTTTGCCACAAAGTTTTCTTAATTTCATTAAAATAGATTTTCCATATTTTTGTCTATGTGATTTGAAAGTCATCTGCTGCATATTCGTTGTATTTAAGGAAAGGGTTTATGCTTTTCAAAAAACAACAAGAGGCCCATGAGGGCCTATGCTCTACTGGTATGGTTCTTTGGTCATTTTCAATCCAGAGCAAGTATGTATGGTGATCGAATAGCAAATGGAGGCTCTTTTGTGTTCACAAGCTGTATTACAGCAATTTTGACAATTTCAAGGGCCATAATCCAGTCTGGCATGGGCGGATCTGGCTGGTTTGCGAAAAGAACCAAGCTCTCATCAATATTTAACTAATATCTAAGTTTGGTGAAGATCAGATGATAAATGGACCCTCTATTTTGTTCACAAGCTGTTTTATAGCAATTTTGACAATTTCAAGGGCCATTATCCAGTCTTGCATGGGCGGATATGGCTGGTTTGCAAAAGGAACCGAGCTTTTATTAATATTTAACTGCTATTTAAGTTTGGTGATGATTGAATAGTAAATGGAGGCTCTATTGTGTTCACAAACTGTATTATAGCAATTTCAACAATTTCAAGGGCCATAATCCAGTCATGCAAGGACACATCTGGCTGGTTTCCGAAAGGAACCAAGCTCTCATCAATATTTAACTACTATCTGAGTTTGGTGAAGATTAGTTAGTAAACGGGGCCTCTATTGTGTTCACCAGCTCAATTATAGTAATTTTGAAAATTTCAAGGACCATAATCCAGTCTTGCATTGGCGGATCTGGCTGGTTTGCAAAAGGAACCGAGCTCTTATGGATATCTAACTACTGTATAAGTTTGATTGAGATACAATCAAAACTGAAGACTTTATCGCGTTCACAAGCTCTATTATAGTAATTTTGAAAATTTCAAGGGCCATAATCCAGTCTTGCATAGGCGGATCTGGCTGGTTTGCGAAAGGAACCAAGCTCTCATCAATATTTAACTAATATCTAAGTTTGGTGAAGATCAGATGATAAATGGACCCTCTATTTTGTTCACAAGCTGTATTTTAGCAATTTTGACAATTTCAAGGGTCATTATCCAGTCTTGCATGGGCGGATATGGCTGGTTGGCAAAAGGAACCGAGCTTTTATTAATATTTAACTGCTATCTAAGTTTGGTGAAGATTGAATAGTAAATGGAGGCTCTATTGTGTTCACAAACTGTATTATAGCAATTTCAACAATTTCAAGGGCCATAATCCAGTCATGCAAGGACACATCTGGCTGGTTTCCGAAAGGAACCAAGCTCTCATCAATATTTAACTACTATCTGAGTTTGGTGAAGATTAGTTAGTAAACGGGGCCTCTATTGTGTTCACAAGCTCAATTATAGTAATTTTGAAAATTTCAAGGACCATAATCCAGTCTTGCATTGGCGGATCTGGCTGGTTTGCAAAAGGAACCGAGCTCTTATGGATATCTAACTACTGTATAAGTTTGATTGAGATACAATCAAAACTGAAGACTTTATCGCGTTCACAAGCTCTATTATAGTAATTTTGAAAATTTCAAGGACCATAATCCAGTCTTGCATAGGCGGATCTGGCTGGTTTGCGAAAGGAACCGAGCTCTCATGGATTTCTATCTACTGTATAAGTTTGATTGAGATTGAATCAAAACTGAAGACTGTATCGCGTTCACAAGTAATTGTTTACGGATGCACGGACGACGGACACCACACCACGGCATAAGCTCTTCTGGCCTCTGGCCAGTAGAGCTAAAAAAGACTGCACACACCTCCTGTTTCTGTAGCTTCTTCATGCCAGTTAGTTCGAGTAATTTCTGAGCGGCTTTAGTTCCCTCAAAATCTCTGGTATCAAAACCCTGTAAACCCAAGGCAATCAGCTCTAGAGCCTGTCCATTCAGTACACAGTTCTTAGGGCTGGATTTGATACACGGTCTTCTGTGTCTTCTATCTTACCTTAGTTATAAAATTAACCCTTTCCAACATACAGCAAAACTGCAGTAGATGACTTTGAAAATGTCTGCTCAAAATTATGGAAAATCTTTATAATTGTAGGTATAATTACTCGAAAAAGTTGAAAACGTTGTGGCAAAAGAAACAAGAGGCCCATGAGGGGCCCATGAGGGCCTATGCTCTACTGGTATGGTTCTTTGATCATTTTAAATCCAGAGCATGTATGTATGGTGAAGATCGGATAGTAAAATTTAGTGGAGGCTCTTTTGTGTTCACAAGCTGTATTATAGCAATTTTGACAATTTCAAGGGCCATAATCCAGTCTTGCATTGGCGGATCCGGGTGGTTTACGAAAGGAACCGAGCTCTCATAAATATTCAACTACTATCTAAGTTTGGTGAAGATCGGATAGTAACTGGAGGCTCTATTGTGTTCACAAGCTGTATTATAGCAATTTTGACAATTTCAAGGGCCATAATCCAGTCATGCAAGGGCACATCTGCCTGGTTTTCAAAAGGAACCAAGCTCTCATCAATATTTAACTACTATCTAAGTTTGGTGAAGATCAGATAGTAAATGGAGGCTCTATTGTGTTCACAAGCTGTATTATAGCAATTTTGACAATTTCAAGGGCCATAATCCAGTCATACAAGGGCACATCTGGCTGGTTTTCAAAAGGAACCGAGCTCTCACCAATATTTAACTACTATCTGAGTTTGGTGAAGATTAGTTAGTAAATGGAGCCTCTATTGTGTTAACAAGCTCAATTATAGCAATTTTGACAATTTCAAGGGCCATAATCCAGTCTTGCATGGGCGGATCTGGTTGGTTTGCGAAAGGAACCGAGCTCTCATAGATACCTAACTACTGTGTAAGTTTGGTGAAGATCAGATAGTAAATGGAGCCTCTATTGTGTTCACAAGCTGTATTATAGCAATTTTAACAATTTCGTCGGAAAGAAAGAGCTACCGGGGCTCGGCTTAGTAAATGAAGGAATGATGGACAGACGGAGGAAAAGACCAAACATAAACTGACTTGTAGAATTTAATTTACAATGTAGGAAAAGGAAAAATTCCTGACAAAAATAATCTACTTCTCTTGAAGATTTATTTATTCATTGAAAAAAACAAACATAAAATTGCCCAGCAGTTCTCATCTTTTCATAAGTCAAACTTTTGCTACACACACAGGTTTCACTGTATTTTCAATTTGTATCGCAAGGTAATATGTCAAAACCAGGCCTCCGGAAAAATGCCAGACTGATTTCATTTATAAAATGTGTAAACAAATTGGTCCAGATACTTTCCTAAATCTCTCACTAATACCTATGCTATATGTCACGTTGTAAACCAGAACAAAATAAAATCCTAGTTAGTACACATCGTCTATGTTTCTGACACGTCTGTAACCCTTCGAGAGAGTCACTTACTGCGACGTAAACAAGATAATCAGTCCAATAAACAGTCACATTTGTGTAATCTTATTGTTCACTGCGGTTTGATAGATGTTACATAGGGTATAGGTCTACCTTAAAAGTGTTTGCAGCCTGGTAATTACTAGTGGATAATTCTTACCAATCTGTCTCACTCCTGACTGAACGGCTAATTGAAATGTTACTTTTACTTTCGGACCGTTTGTAATTTTCAAACTGTTACAAATGATCTACGGTTTTAAACCAGTGTGCTACATTTAAGGTGCTTATTAATTAAATGAAACAAATTCACCCGACCAATTGAGATTTCTCAGTTTCTGGAGCCCTGGTCAAAACCACTAAAATATACTTAATAATGTGAAAATTGTACAATCTGACCCTGTCTAAAGCTTGAAATGTCTCATTGAACATTCTACCAAGATGTTACGCAAGCTAGCTCTCTAACAAGGTAGTATAAATATTCCCATCCCTTCCCCACATACAACAAATTTTCAGCAGACAAATTTTAAAACATCCACGCAAACCTATGCAAATTCTATAATTGAATACAGTTGAAAACATTGTGGAAAAAAGAGAAATTGCTCATCATAGTTAGCAGACATGCCATACTCAAATAAAAATCTATCTAATGTATCGCTGAAATGCATTAGAAGTCCATATACCCATTTTTTTAATGACATCATTAGATACGCCTTTATGATGCAACCAGGTAGCAGTGCCAATGCGGAAGGAATGCGTTTTATAATGCCTTTCGTCATGCAACTTAGCACTTTTTGACAATACTGCACCAAACTGATAACTATTTAATGGCTTACAATTTGAATGGCAGAAAAGGTTCTGACAACTTGCACTGTTAGTTCTGCTTTGTAGATATGATTTCATAGCAGAAAAGGACAAGATGTACCTCCGGTTGCAGTTATGTGCACAAACTGACGTGACCCACACTGATTAGTTTTAGACTTACATAAGCGCACAATAAATTTATCCTTATTCATCTGAATGTCAGCTAAGCTCATTGGAGATTGAACATGATCGGTAGTTGACCCAATCAGTTCACTTACCCTAAAAAGGCCAACAAATGCCAGTGTATAAGCAACCCTAAAAAGTGAAATTTCATGTTCAGAGTAACAAATCATTTTAAGTTGTACACATATGATGATCAATATGTCAAATGTGATAGGGAACCTACTGTCAACAGAAGATCGTGCTCGTCTGTAACCTTCTAAAATCTTTGAGATGGTAATTTCAGACGAACAATCAGGCAAGCCTAAAACTTTGTGATGGAAGCTAATGGCCGAAATGTATGTAGAGGCTGTATTATATGCATATCCCTTTTGGAAAAGGAAGGAGATAAACATTTCCCATTGGGAAATAGGGGCTGGTAACCTACAGCTTAGATTATAAGACATCCTAAAATTGTCAAAAAGATCCATTGCTTGCTTATAGACGGTTTTAGTGTGTATTAACAGTTCAGCATTTAATTATAGGACCTCCAATCAGCCTCCCCGGAATGTTGCAGTTGGGCGAGAAATGGCATGTAGCTGCATCATTTTACTCAACAACAATGCCTAATTAACATTGTCAACAGATCATCAGCACATTTAAAAGTAAGAGGTAATGAAAAATCGCTTTCAACGCAAGTAGGCGCAGCTTGGAGCAGAGCCGCGAAAGCATTATGAACATCGTTACCCGTTTCATTATCCTCGATACCACCCAATCTCACAAACTCCGTGTCGTTTCCCTGAATTCATGGTCTTTGTCTTTTCATCACACAAAAATCATCGAAACCAAAATGTGCTGAAACTTTCCAACATACATATGATTTCTGACAACATTGCAGAACATAACTTTTGAAAACATTGCGACAAAAGGAGAAATTTCTCCTTATCCTACAATGTTTACAATTCCTATTAAACAAGTTAATGTCGTATTGCAAGCATTACAAAAGTTCCCTACCAGACGAGGACAGCACATTGTGTATTGTATGTGCATTTTTGTCAAAAACAGTAATGCAATGCATACATTTTGGATACAGTCATATTAAACATTTCTCATTTCGACCTTTGACCTGTAAGTGTGACTTTGACCTTTGAGGTACAGGCCTGTGTCTTGGTCGCCACATGTCACCTCATGATGGTGAACATGTTTTCCCAGTAACTTGGGAATTCTATGATGCATGGTTTCTCATTTCAACATCTAAGTGTGACCTTGACCTTTGAGGTACAGGCCTGTGTCTTGTGTGCCACATGATGAACATGTTGAGATGTGAGCCAGACAAGGTAGTCCTATCAAACAGTACTCATTTTGATATTTGACCTCTCAGTGTGACCTTGACCTTTGAGGTACAGGCTGTGTCTTGTGTGCCACATGGTGAACATGTAACTTGGGAATCCTATGATGCATGGTTGAGATGAGAGCCGACAAGGTAGTCCTATCAAACACTACTCATTTTGACCTTTGACATCTAAGTTATACCTTGACATTTGAGGTACAGGCCTGGGTCTTGTGTGCGACACCCCACCTCATCATGGTGAACATATGTGCCTAGTAACTTGAGAATCCTATGATGCATGATTAAGATGCAGGCTGGACAAGGTAGTCCTATCAAACAGTACTCATTTTGACCTCTAAGTGTAACCTTGACAGTTTAGGTACAGGCCTGGGTCTTGAGCGTGACACACTTTCTCATCATGGTGAACGTTTGTGCCAAGTTTCTTGGAAATCCTATAATGGATGGTTAAGATGCAGGCCGGACAAGGTAAGTTGGGACTGACAGACAGAATCAACCAAACCTATAGTCCCCAAACCGACTGGTAGGGGACTAATAATTATATTTTCTCCTCTATATATTTTCAATATTTTTGTCTCGATGTTTTCAAAGTCATCTGATGGAAATTTGTTGTTTGTGGGAAAGGGTTAAAGTTAATTGTTAAATATACTATGCTCTTTACACAAAATCCTCTCAATCTAAATGCAACAAGAGCGACAGAAAAAACACATATGTAGCCTGCCAATAAGTAGGTAAGTGAAGATGTGATGGACAGACAGAAAAGAGAGAAGTGTCCAGATGTGTCTTATTAAACACACAAATCATATTTCAGATACTTCATTGAAATTGATCCTTTTCATATCTCAGATAAACTTTGTTGCATCCGTAGCAGATGATTTCGGAAAAGATTGTGACTAATATCGCTCACCTGATTTAATAGAAATTCAATAGTTTTCAAAATGTTTACTCTATACATATAGGGAAAACAAGCAACACCCCTGGCGGCCATGTTTTTCATCAGATCAGAATAATTTCAAGAATCTTGGTAGAGGGTCGCCCAAGTAATATTTGTGCCAAATTATTTTTAAATCAGGCAGGTACTTTTGGACAAGAAGATTATTAAAGTTTTTACAATGCACACATCTAAGGAAAACAAGCCCCGCCCCCTGGCAGCCATGTTTTTCAAAGGATCGGAATTATTTGAACAATCTTACTAGAGGGTTACCCAAGGATTATTTGTACCAAATTATCTTTAAATCGAGCCAGTACTTTTGAACAAGAAGATTTTTGAAGTTTTAACAATGCAAATATAAGGAAAACAAGCTCCGCCGCTTGGTGGCTATGTTTTTCAACATATTGGAACTATTTGAACAATCTTGCTAGAGGGTTACCCAAGGAACATTTGTACAAAATTATCTTTAAATCGGGCCAGTACTTTTAAACAAGAAGATTTTTAAAATTTAACAATGCACATATAAGGAAAGCAAGCTCCGCACCCCCCTGGCGCCCAGGTTTTCAACGGATCGGATCGGAAATATTTGAACAATTTTGGTAGAGGGTGCCCCAAGGAACAATTGTGCAAAATAATTTTTGAATCGGTACAGTACTTTTGTACAGGAAGATTTTAAAGTTTTGGCAATTTCCCCCTTTTCTGATGCCGCAGCAACCAAAGTTCTACTTGGAATTAAACTTTAAAAGAGGACCACATAAGGAACACTCCTGAGAAGTTATTTTGAAATCAGTCCATTGGTTTAGTAGGTAAAGTCATTTGTAGGAAAATGTTAACGGACGGATGTACAGACGACGCCGACAGACGCCGGATGATCACAAAAGCTAACCTCGCACTTCTAAAAAGGAGAATTAAGCCATTTTATTCCCCCGCAATGTTTGCAACTCGATTTAATAATTATACTTTTGTATGGAAAGTTTCTATATTTTTGCCAAGATGTTTTCAATGTTGTCTTGCAAGTTTGTTGTATATATGGGAACAGGTTAACAGTTATACATTACTTATGGAAAGAGTCTCCTTTAAAATCCGGAGTGTCAGTGTAAAGTTGTTCTGTTCCTTACAGCTCTCTGCCATTTTGAGTTTGAGGCAAAGCTTGATGTCAAGAAATGCATCCTCCTCCTCCTCCATGGAGTCCTGGAAATTAGCCTTGCTTTGCGGTAAACCATGAACACTGACCTAGATTAATAGATTGGAGATTTAACCCTTTCCCACATATAGTTGCTTTCTGACGCCTCTGCAGCAGACGACTTTTGAAAACATTGTTACTAAAGTAGAAATTGCTCAAAACGAGCAATTTCTTCTTTTGCCACAATGTGTTCAACTCTTTTTTCAGTAATTATACCTACATTTATAGAGCTATTCCATGTTTTTGTCTAGTTGTTTTAAAAGTCGTCTGCTGCAGATTTGTCTTAAGTGGGAAAGGGTTAACAGCATTTCAACAGTTTTTCAGTAATATCATGGCAGCCAGTTCACCGTACCATATGTTTCCCGACTTTCATTCACCAGTACTCCAAACAGCAGTTTTTCAATGCAGCCGTCTAACCTTTTTTTAGCCCATTGGTGGAAGAACAATGATACTTGTCAAGATGACTTTTGTAAAAACTCTCGGTTCAACCTTGGGTTATACAAGCATTCTGGTAACCTCTTAGAATAGTTATACAGTATCTCAGTTATATCACAGTGGACAATTCATCTAACAATACATTTCTTTTATTTCTCACACCAGAATCCCACACAACAGGAGAACAATTATGACCGAATAACAAGTACACAAATATTCCATTTAAATGAAAATGCCATGACTTACAAAACCTCTAAAGGTATTGATTGATTTTAACGCCGTTTTCAAAAAAAATTCATATCACGGCGGCCAGTTTACCTATTCATGTGTTTCTTAGCTTTTTCACACCAGTAATACACACAACAATCTTTCCAAGCAACTGGCTGCTTTTCCACATAGACTGTTGGCCCATTGGTAGAAGACGAATGACGCTTGTCACCATGACTTTTGTTAAACAACAGACAGAATGTTGGCCAAGCTGGGGTTCAATATCACAACCCCTAGATTGAAAGCCTGTGTCGCTACCGGGGCTCGGTACCTCCAAAGGTAAGTATAGGTTTAACATCAGTCTTATGAGGTAATTAAGTTTCCCAGGAACTAACTCTAACTTTACTTTGCTTTTAGCTGTTTTCAACATTATTTTAGTCATATTACGATGACTTAACACTTATTCATTGATCCCTTGGTGACAAATCAGTACTAAGCCACAGTACAAACCTAGGATGTTGATTACAGTAATCATGCCGTACCTGTTAGTAACTACCCAAATCAGCCATGATTCATGGCCCTGGATCACTCACCTGATTTTTTTTCTTCACTTTAGCCATATAAGCCCTGTCCCATGGCGGCCATAGTTTCCAACCAATCAACTTGGCTTGAAGGAATCTGATAGAGGTTCACCCTAGAAACATTTCTACAAAATTATTTGAAAATCGGTCTGACACTTTCGGAGGAGAAGATTTTTTATTTTCACTATAGCCATATAAGGCAAAATAGCCCCGCCCACTTCTGGCATATTTTTTCACCGATCAACATGGCTTGAAGGAATCTGAAGGAATCTGATAGTGGTTCATCCAAGGAACATTTCTACAAAATTATTTGAAAATCTGCCAGACACTTTCGGAGGAGAAGATTTTTTAAGTTTTCACTATAGCCATATAAGGCAAAATAGCCCAGCTAGCTGGTGGCCATGTTTTTCGGCCAATCAACATGCTTGAAGGAATCTGATAAAGGGTCTCCCATGGAACATTTCTACAAACAAAAATTGAAAATTGGCCAAACACTTTAGGAGGAGAAGATTTTTCTAGTTTTCACTATAGCCATATAAGGCAAAATAGCCCAGACCTTTGGCGGCCATGCTTTTTGACCAATCAACTTGGAGAGGACATTGAGAGGATGCTTCCTATGAAGTTTCATCCGAATTGACCAAGTGGTTAGGGAGAAGTTGTTTGAACCAAAACGTTAACAGACACACACACGTACATACGGACGCACGACGGACAATTTGCCGTGACATAAGCTTGACTGGCTGTCAGCCAGTAGAGCTAAAAATGATCCAGATGATAGAATAGTGAACCATTTACACTTGCCCTCAAATAGACGCTTGTTGATGCCTCTGCAGCAGACAGCTTTTTGAAAACATGGTGACAAAGTAAGAAATTGCTCAAAACAAGCAATTTCTCCTTTTGCCACAATGTTTTCCACTTTTAGTCATAGGTTAACCATTCAATTATAGAAATTTCCTTTTTTTTGACAAAATATTTTCAAAGTTGTCTGCTGCGGATTTTTTGTATGTACAAAAAGAAAATGTCTTGTAAACGAGATTTGAAATTTGAAAAGAACTAACTTTCTTCATCCATGAAATGTAGGAACTCTCGAGTTTCAATAAGAGGCTGTAGTTTGTGTAAGGTCGATGTTCTACTGGCCATCATCAGGCTATCTGTACTGCTCCATTCCTGTAATTAGTACAGATTATTGGCATTTTCAACCCTTTCCCACATACAATAAATCTGTAGCAGACAACTTTCTAAACTTCTAGGCCAATAGACAATTTCTATTAATGAGGATAGAATAACTTAAAATAGTTGAAAACAGTGTGGCAAAAGGAGAAATTGCTCGTTTCAAAAAGTCGTCTGCTGCAGAGGCGTCAGAAAGTGTATATATGAGGGAATAACAAAGACAAGACGTGTTACCAACAGAAAGAAGTCCATTGGTATTGTTAATTACAAAAGTTACCTGCAGAAAGAAGTCTACTGCTATTCTGTTGTAATGCCTGTCCCTGTCATAATCCTCTTGCCAGAGATACATCAGAGACAGCTCTTCACTAAACCGATTCTGTAAGGTTATATAGACGTATTTCTTAACAATATTGACCTGATCCTGACCTTTGTTCTAAACTATAAATTAATATAGTATACCGCAACATTTCAACTTTCTCTGAAGTATATGACTTAACCCTTTCCCACATACAGCAATTCTGAAGCGGATGACAAAAATATGAAAAATCTTTAAAATATAAGTTAAATTGTTGAATAGAGTTGAAAACATTATGGCAAAAGGAGAAATTGCTCATCATAAGCAATTTCTCCTTTTGCCATTATGTTTTCTAAAGTCGTCTGCAGTAAAAACGTCAGTATACGGGAAAGGGTTAAATGTTTTTTTTCCAAAAATGTTCAGCAAACATTCCTCACATGCCCCAATTGCTTTGTCATTTGTAAATCTTGTTTTTCCCATGGGCAATGTGACCTGTTGAACTTATAGTTGTAATAAGCTTGCATTTCTATCAAGATATAAATGAATTCATATGCTTGACCATAACAAATACAAAATACGAGCCGTCCCGCGATATAACCAACATTGTGGACTATGCATAAAGTATTGCCCCGGATCAGCCTAAGCATGCCGCGCAGGCTTACCCAGATAGACATCTTTCGCCTCCTGTGGATTTTCTGTTTCAGGAATCATTACTCTATACCTCTATCCCCCTGAGACAGAATGTGTCGGCCTGTATCAGTCTGCGCGGGCATATCTGATTCGATACATTGCGCAGATGTGATAATGTTGGTTGTCTCGCAGGACGGCTCATATTATGTCCCATATCATAATTTATCAAAACAAGGGCGCTGCTTAGCGAATGCAAATGCAAATGCTCGTCCGTGTTATGTGTCTTGGTAAAGCCATGTTTACTGTTCCGAGGAAAACGTGATTCAGGTTTCATTTAAAACGCCAATAGCACAACTTCTATTCTTTGAAAATTAGATGAGCTAACAATCTTACCGCCTTTTTAAGGCATGGCAGGGCAGGGTTTTTAAGTCTTACAAATGCTTTTTAAAAGAAAAGATCTGCAAAGTTTTCATAATAAATTCCAACAAGAGCACCGCGTACGGCACAGACGCTCGACTGATAGAAAACAGAAAAAAAGCGGAGCTGAACAAAAAACCTTAACCGGACGACCACGCCGCCACCGACTACGACGCCAGGGTCATGACAATAGCTCTCGTTTTTTTCAAAAGTCGAGATAAAAAGTAAAGTTTTAAAGCCCTAACATGTGCAGTTCATAAATACATTTCATACAAACGCAAAACATATGCCATTACAATATATTAATCCAAAAATACCTCTAGGACGAGTTTTTGTTCAGGTATTTTCATGGAAGAATCTACAAAATTCAACAACGATTGCTGGTCCTCATCCCCTTGTAACATCAGCTTCACTTTACTTGTTAGTATATAAGGCAGGAAATGCTCCTGTAATGTAACACGAAATACAAAATTACATTTGATCTGAATTCTTACAGTATAAATATTTTTTATTTTTCAATTATCCTTTTAACCCCCCTTTCCGACACATATACAGTAGACTACTTTGAAAATATCTAGGCAAATACAAGTACATCTTGAAAACATTGTGGTAATAGGCGAAATTACTCATTTCAAATGCTCTCTACTGTAGTGTATGTATATCAAAAAGTGTCTGGAAGTGGGAGAGAGTTAACCTTTTACCTCATATAAACGCTTTTTGTCGCCTCTGCAGCAGACAGCTTTTTGAAAACATAGTGACAAAAGAAGAAATTGCTTAAAACTAGCAATTTCTCCTTTTGTCACAATGTTTTCAACATTAAGTCATAGGTTATCCACTCAATAGTAGAGATTTTCTAGTTTTTGACCAAATATGTTCAAAGTTGTCTGCTGCAGAATTGTTGTATGAGGGAAAAGGTCAAGTGCAAAATTAACAGACAATACATCTGCATTAGTACAGGTAAAATATGGACAATCTCTATGAATGAATGAATAATAATTGAACAGATTTAACAAGAGGCCCTATGCTCTACTGGGATGGGGACAACAAAGGAAAGAGGTATAAGCAAGTAATTTGGCAAGTTGCTGAGTGTAACTGGTGATGTGTTTGAAAAGTGAACTACAGACATAGTATTAATAAAACAAAGGTAGATGGAATGCAGTTGTTGACTAAATATTTGTGTGTATGCCTTTATCAAATATATGATACATATATGGAAAAACGCAAGTTTAATTCATGTTTTGAATAGATATATTAACAAAAAGTGATGGTTAAAAACAATGTGAAATATTATCTGACACGAGAAATTAGTTGTGTATGTCTGCAGCATTATGGAGACAGAAGGTTGCAATGTTCGCAGGTAAGACAGGCATGTCTCTTTGTAGGTATTGGGTAGACTTTATCGCATTCACAAGCTCTATTATAGTAATTTTGACAAGGGCCATAATCCAGTCTTGCATGGGCAGATCTAACTGGTTTGCGAAAGGAACCAAACTCTCATAGATACCTAACTACTGTGTAACTTTGGTGAAGATCAGATACTAAATGGAGCCTTTATTGTGTTCACAAGCTCTATTATAGCAATTCTGACAATTTAAAGGGCCATAATCCAGTCTTGCATGGGCGGATCTGGCTGGTTTGCAAAAGGAACCGAGCTCTCATGGATACCTAATTACTGTGTAAGTTTGGTGAAGATCAGATAGTAAATGGAGCCTCTATTGTGTTCACAAGCTCTATTATAGCAATTTTAACAATTTCAAGGGCCATAATCCAGTTTTGCATGAACGGATCTGGATGGTTTGCAAAAGGAACCGAGCTCTCATGGATACCTAAGTACTGTGTAAGTTTGGTGAAGATCAGATAGTAAATGGAGCCTCTATTGTGTTCACAAGCTATATTATAGCAATTTTGACCATTCCAGGAAGATATGTGTTGCTTACCAATAGTTTAGTAAATGAATTGATTGATTGATTGGGGTTTAACGCCGTTTTTAACAATTTCTCAGTTATATCACGGCTAGATACCTAACTACTGTGTAAGTTTGGTGAAGATCAGATAGTAAATGGAGCCTCTATTTTGTTCACAAGCTCTATTATAGCAATTTTGACAATTCCAAGGGCCATAATCCAGTCTTGCATGGGCGGATCTGGCTGGTTTGCGAAAGGAACCGAGCTCTCATGGATATCTAACTACTGTATAAGTTTGATTGAGATACAATCAAAACTGAAGACTGTATTGCGTTCACAAGCAATTGTTTACGGATGCACGGTCGACGGACACCACTCCACGGCATAATCTCTTGTGGCCTTTGACCAGTAGAGCTACAAATAATGTAGTAAAAATCTCTTTTTACCATAACAATGGATAATACCCTGTTAACCTTCACCTACTGTAAAATTGCAGCAGTCGACTTTGAAAACATATAGGCTAAAATGTAGAAAATCTCTATAAATGAAGATTAAACCATAGAATAGAGTTGAAAACATTGTGGCATAAGGAGAAATTGCTCATAAAGAGCAAATGCTCCTTTTGCAACATTATTTTCTCCAGAGGCATCAGAAAGCGTCTACAAGTGGGAAAAGGATTAAACTAACTGTCCTAAATAAGTTGTCCAGTGTAGGTTAAGACAGATCATCTTGTCCACCTGCTCCGTCTTATCAGTCTACACAAGACAAAATCTTCTAACAAGCTTGTATAAGTAATATGTAAACAGTTTAGATCTTGCTCAGAGTTCACAGATGCACAACTGATCCAAGTCCTTACTGTTCACAAAGACCAACTTGTACCTTTTTACCTTACCTCCAACTTTTATAAGTTGTTAAGTCATCAGTAAGTCAATGCACTAAGGAAGACAGGAATATATTCTCTAGCTTTTTCTTAGGAAACAACTGTTTCTTGGGATAAGATATGGGTTGATACATTACGCAGAGTCCATAATGTTGGTTTTCTCATATTCATCATGTTATTGTCTTATCTAATTATAGATTATATTAACCCATAAATTGGTGTCTTCCCAACCTGTATATATGTCTGGTGTATCTGAGTTATCGACAGCTTCTACAGCCGCTACTTCTAATTATAGAATATACTAGCCTATCGATGTGCATATTTTCAAATACCTCGCTAATTTCTGGCGCGAAATTACTCACCTCATTGTTTGAAAATAGATCTTGGAAATAATCAAACCACGTGTCAGGTGTTATTCTCGGCTCGCTTGGCTTATTGTTTTTTCGACACTGTTTAAGGCACTTCCAAAAATAGTTTGGATCATTTTTATGATCAGTTAGGTCCTTCCGTACTTTGCGTTCGTATGATAAGCGTTTTTCACGACATACATTTTTAAATGCATTACGACTGTTTATATATGTTTTTAAATCGTGAGGTCGATTTGTGCGTCTAAACTCTTTCAAATGTTTATACTTCGAGCGTTTAGCTTCATTGCATAACTAGAAGGAATCTGATAAGGTCACCCAAGGATCATTACTACAAAAAGAGGAAATGATTTCTTTTATTTCCTTTCATTTGCCATGAAAAACAGAATTTTACATGGATCCAATAAATATGAAAGAATTAAGTAGAGGACATTGAGAGGATGCGTGCTGTGAAGTTTCATCCCAATTGGCCCAGTGGTAAGAGAGTAGAAGTCGTTAGAAGCAAAATGTTAACAAATGCACAGCTAACGTTCCATAAGTTTAAGTGGAGCTAAAAATTGCTCAAAATGAGTTAAATGCTCCTTTTTGCAACAATGTTTTCATCTCTTTTTAATAATTATACTTGTCTGTTGGCAAATATTGATGTGGTGGATCACGAGAAAAATCATTTATGAACCTGTCTCTACCTGGGACCAGGTCGTATTAGACGTTTTTCTGCGGAAATTATAGCCCGAATCGAGCGAGGGGGTAAAACACCGTTGCACACCTTGTCATTATTATTACACTATATGGACGTATAGACGGGCTATTTATAGTAACACGTGCGGAATTCCCCGTCTAATTACGATCATTTTATCACAGCGTATAGACAATATAGAGAGACTTTTTGAGTTTTTTAACGAGGTATTGAGTATTTTTTCCGCATTTTTTGCTGGGATAGAAATTCGGACGCCTGTGATTAGAGACGGTTTCTGAGGCCTTTGCAACAGACGATTTAGGAAAAGATTGGAGAAAGTTAGCCGTTTGCCACAATGTTTGATAAATAATTATACTTTGAATGAGTGAGTCAATAGCTCATGTATAGGAATTTGGGGTCTTTCATGTTGATACCACTTTTTTTGCGGGAAACGACGTCTCTCCACTGACGTAACGCCAAGATGAAGTGTTACAGAAAATAAAATACAGTCAAAATTTAGGTTCGGGCGTAAGAATGCTGTCTTTTTTTTTGACGAACGGGAAAACATATTTCATTTATTTTTAACTTTTCGTACAAATTTTAATCCCTCATAACACTGCACTTTAATGATCTTAAATATCGATTTAAAAAAAAAATATTATAGTAATGACAATAATTTTCAATCTGTGTTTTTCGTCTATTAAGTAATTATAAAATTACCAATGTATTAGGTTAACTTATAAAACATGATACGATATTGAGTCGTCTGTTTAAATTCCTAACTGTGACCTAGTTATCCTTTTCCCAATGCTATAAAGAGTGTGTTACCCGTAAGAGGTTTACTGTTATTGCGGTCAATTATCACACAGAACCAGTCATCTGTATAATCTTGCATTGTTATCTTTATTGCATGTCTGTAACAATTCCATGCAGTGTGAAGAAAATTAATAACTTTTTTTTTTAATTTGCAAAGTGGATATTAAAATTTGACTAAAACCCTAGAGTCATCTCTTTTTTCCATAAATGTTCACGTTACATTATTAGTATCATAAATATCACTTATAATGGATGTTATAGATTATTTCTTAATTTGTAAAAAATAAAAGAGATATACAAACGGTAAATTTCCATGAATCAGAGTGTCGATCAAGTTATTAGAGGCAGGGGGGTATATTTATTTTCTCCACCATTAAAATGTGTGAAACATTTACAACTATAGGATGGTTCTGTATGACATGGTCAGCGCAAAATGATTAAAGTTCCCACATTAAACTAAGTCATGTATACTAAAGGAAAAGGGTAGACTATTAACGTTGACTTATATTCGGGGTAAAAAATACATGACTTAGTCAAGAAAGAATTTGCTATAACAACATGTTTTCATGTAATTCCTTTCTAGTACTTTTACATCCATAGTTTTGTAGCGTCGGAATTTTACTTTCTATCCTTCATATCAATGTTTAACAAGAGATAAAAAAGAAAAAAATAAGCAACATTGAAAACAAGGATATCACATGTTGTTGAAACCTATATGTTATACAGTTAACCTAATTTAACTTTTCATTGTAGATAAATCTTTTGATCTCTCTAAAGAAAATGGATGTATAAATCATTTTTAGAGTTAAAGTCCAGTTGTTTAATTTGTTCATATCTCAAAATTAGACATATGAATATAACACTACAAGATATTCAGGTATATAGTATGTCATGTGACAAAGTAGAGGGGAAAGAGAGAGAGAGAGAGAGAGACAGACAGAGAGAGGGAGAGAACATTCGCATGTATCAGATGAAGTTAGTTATATATTATTAAAACTCTCTTTCCGTAGGTGATAAAATGCATTTAAAGTTTCGGAGTTTGTTCTACTCTCATTTCGTTTGTATACATGTGTACTGTAACTATACGTATTAAAAAACATTGTAGTAAAAGTGATACAAGGTAGTTTCTGGTTTAATGATAAACTCAATCTATAAGTTATGTCATTAATGAGTAACTTTCCTTTGAAATACTGTATTTAGATGAAACTTAAATATATGTGTTTTCAATGTTATCTTTATCTTAGGAACGTATTTGGCGGGAAAAACACTGACTTTTCTATGTAGAAACAGAAGCGGAAATGTTTTGCAAACGTAATCATATGATTAAAGTTATCTACCACCCTACCCTTTTTCCAATTAAATTCAGTATATAAACGGGGCCAGAATGCTCTCACAGTTTCGTTTCAGTAAACAAATTCAATGAAACCAGCTAACAGAAAGAGGTACAAACAAAATAAATAGAATGGTCTTCCCTCCTAACCTCCCCCACTGTCAATACCTCACTACATTCCTTGGCCCGTTCTACCCCATATAGCCGCTTTTCTGATACCTCTGCAGCAGACGGCATTTTGAATATATTCTGACTAAAAAGAGAAATTGCTCACAATGAACACTTTCTGTTTTTGTCATAAAAGATTAGTTTACCCCTTTCTTCTCTCAATCCCTTAACACATTACTTGACCTTTTTCCCCTATATAGAAGCTTTTCTGACGCCTCTGCAGCAGACGGCATTTTGAAATATACATACGTTCTACATCGTACAAGGTCTGTCCAGGGAATAAATGATGAGTCATTAAGGTCACACAGTACAAATACATTTAATTGATGAGTCACGTATTTTAAAGGAGGTTAATTGACAAGTCATTAAGGTCACACAGTACACCAAGGGTTAATTGATGAGTCACTCCCTTTAATTAGGTTAATTGATGAGTCATTATGGCCACCAGGTGCAAATCAGAGGGGCCCCAAAACCCCATTATATGTAGTTTTGTTGTATTTTTTTTAACTTTAATGGTGCACTTGCTTACATTTACAATTAAGTAAATAGCATAAGCTCTATTTTACAATATACATGTATACATATAATAATACAAAGTCACAATAATATCCGAGCTGTAGATAATGGACTCTAGATAAAGAACTCACAACATGGGGTTTATTTAAATAACAAGAGAGAAATTGTGGGGAAAAGAGCTGAATACCCCTTCTTAGCTGGACCTATGAATTATACAATAGCATATAGAGTATGACGAGAGACGCAACACTGGCATTTGTTTTCATTACTTTTTTGTTTAAAAGACTTCCTTAATGTGTACACCTTCCAAGAATGCTAGTCTCAGAGTGAGATCATTTTGATTCCATACCTGAGAGCTTCATCATTGAAAGTTTTTTGACACTGATATAGCTTGCATTGTATACAGTTTCTAGAGTGTAAATACGATTGTTTCTCAATTTGGCCTAGTGACCTAGTGTTTTACCAAATACGATCCATATTCGAATATAGCCTAGCTATCACCAAGACAATCAATCTGATAAAGTTTTAACATGATTTAGTTTAAAATGAATGTAGCTTCCAGAGTATTGTCAAAATATTCCTTCAAGTTGGCCTATCGACCTAGGCTTTGACCATAAATGATCAATATTTGAGCTTGAACTAGATATCATCAAGACAAACATTCCGACTTAGTTAAATTCTTAAATTGAAAAGGCTTCTTCCAGAGTGCTTACAAAAGTGTTACCTAGTTTTCTACTTGGCCAAGATTTGCTGGGGATTTAAGTTCTGATAAACTTTCATGAAGATTTGATGCACCAATTTTCCAGTAGAGTATTAATAAGGCAAATGTGATTACCATAGATCACCTGATTGATACTCGAGTTATTTTCCTTGAATTGTACCATTCTCATGATCACCGGGCATAAGTACTTGAAAACAATCTGTCAAACAAAAACAAAGTTATTATTAATTGATGTTAAGCATGACCATCAAATTGACAGATAGTGCTGTGAACCCTAAGTTGTCTCTCTGTCTTACATGCAGGCTACACAAACAAAGTTGGATGCGTCCTAAAAGTGGACAAGGCATTATATATCGAAAAGACTTTTCAAGTTTTACCAGTATTAGCAATCTGCCCTTGTTTTTCCTGCCGTCGAAATATCTTCTTAACAGTTCTTCTGACCATTTAACTACAAAAGATTAAGTCAAATGTAAAAAAAATAAAAAAAATCACAGCCATAGAACACTTACTGATGTTTGTGTCGTGATTTTCCAAATGTTATGGAAATACAATGAAAATAATCAAAGTCGATTATTTTCAAGATCTCAATCTATCTAGAATTATAATAAATTAAGCATTATATGGTTTATATTTGAACAAGATGGCCATGATCGCTATATCAACCGTATAGTCAATCACAATAATATATTTGCAGTCAGGTAAGCTAATACAAGTTTAATACAATTTCTCTTCAAATTAGTATAGTGACCTTGTATTTGATCCGACATGACCCATATGTGCACTTGGTCTAGATATCATCAAAAAGTATTAACAATAATTTTATTCAAGTCTGCCTTGTGACCTAGCTTTTGACCTGGCATGACAAATATACAAACTTAGCCTTGATAGCATGAATAAAACATTCTGACAAAGTTTTAAGCTGGTTAACCAAACATTGCAGTCCCTAGAATAAAAACATGATTTCCCTCAAATTTGGCCCAGTGACCTGATATAACCTATATTTAAGCCTCACCTATATATCTCCAATACGATTATCATGACGAAGTTTCACCATGCTCAAGTTAAAATGTGTTATCCAGAGTGTTAACACGATTTTCCTTCAATTTGCTCTAGTGACCTAGTTTTTTGAAAGGACAAAACACATATTTAAACTCGACCTAGCTATCATCTAGAAAAACATTCTGACAATCTTTCAAGCGGTTGCGGCCTCTAGACTAAAATGTTAACAAGATGTTTCTTCATTTTGACAAGTGACCTAGTTTTTAACGCAACATGACCCATATTCGAACTTGGCCTTATATCATCAAGACATCCATTCTGAAAAGTTTCAACATGCTCAAAGTTTCAACAAGATTTTTCTAAAATTTGACCTAGTGACCTAGTTTTAGACTAAACATGATCCATTTTCAAACATATCCTTTATATCAGCAAGTCAAACATTCTGAAAAGTTTCAACATTCTCAAGTTAAAAATGCTCGAACTTGTCCAATATTTGGTGGAGGTGTCTGTTCCGATAAACTTCCATGAAGATCGGATTCAAAATGTAGCCTGTAGAGTGTAAACAAGGCAATGTTGACAACGCAATACGGACGGTCGACGAACAAAAAGGTGCTCACAATAGCTCACATTGAGCACTTCCTGCTCAGATGAACTAGAAACAAGAGGACCATTATGGTCCTCTATCATTTACCTGATTTAATATCTGAATAGTTTCAAGTCTTGGTGTAGGATCACGCAAGGAACACTAGTGCCAACTTCATCTAAGGAACATTTGTGCAAAATTATTTTCAAATCTGGCCTATACTTTTGGACAAGACTATTTTTCAAATGTTCAGTACGTATACCTATAAGGTCATGTTTTCCAACGGATAAGAATAATTTGAAATTAAATTTCGTAAGTTTTTAAGATACCCATATATGTTTTGGGATGTTTTTTATAAGCGTTCTACTGTAATGCTAATATGTTGTATATAGAACTACATACTATAATTCAATAATGCATATTTGTATGTAGTTTTATAGTAATGATTTTTTTTTTAAAGCGAAACGATCCGTAAATCGAATCGAAATCATAGCGCCAGGTTATGCCATACTCATGCGAGCATACAAAAACCCTATACTGACTCCGTGTTATCCATCTTTCTCAGTAAAAACCGAGAACACAAATTTAATTTATTTGTAGAAATGCATTTCAAGCAAACAAGCCGTCCCAAAAAAAATATCACTTCGTTTAAACTTATTATTTTACATCACGCTCGATGTCTGCTTCCTAGATACTTAACCAGTACTCGCGCCGTTTGTGTGAACAAATCCCAAAGTCAAAACCGCTCATCACGGGATTCGAACCCGGGACCTATGGTACAATAGGCCGACGCTGTACCTCGTTACCACTGTCTTCCACACAATATATCACTTGTATTGATTGGAGACGATATCATGACCACAGCTCAAATTTACGACCAAAGAACGTATGTATTGATAGCTTTAATCTGTATTTCCTCCAATATATGGAGATTACACAAAAAGAAACAATATGATATACAAGGGGGAAAACGCTACACAAAGTCTCATTTAAATTACCACACTTACATAAAGGTCAATACCTATCATCTGATCGAATACTTCTGAAAACATCCGTAGAACAGAATAACTGCACGGAACGACAGTTCAAGAGTTAATACAATTCTAGTGTAAGAAATGTAAGACAGTTTCGGATCTTATTTTGATTATATATGGATGAGTTATATTCGGAGGGTGAGTATGCTTATGTTTATATAATACTATATTATCCCTTTTCAGGGTTGTGTTTGCAGGGGAAGTGGAGAAAAGGGGTAGGCGCGTGGAGAAAAAACCTCTATTCCAAATAAACATTTGGTGATGAACTTTCAATTTTATCTTTTTGCATCGGAATTGTATGCGTGTAATTAGCAAGTGTCGATGTTTTTAACGTTATTTAAAGCAATTTCAATAGGCACAAATATTTACATGTGCAGTTAGGTATTAAAAGAATCCATGTTAAGCTTCGCCAATTGTGTGACTCTTACATGAGGTTTGGTATTCTCCGTATTTAACAACTCTCTAAATAGCATTGCACTAGGTCTCCTGTAAACAAAACTTTGAGAGAAATTTAACTACGTTCAATTTGGAAGGCTATACATTTTATTAAGTAGTGGTATCGTTCTGATCACATGTTTCTGGACCAGGCCTAAATTTGATAATTGGTCTTTTTGGACCTCATAAGAATACCTTTAGGGTAACACGAATCCATCGAAGGATAAACAATATAAAACACAGAAGAAATGACTAGTCTCGAACAATTATCCCTTTGATCAATGTTTCCAAGAAGTCATCTCTATCGTGGAAAGGTAAGCAATCTGTGCGAACAGAAAAAACACACAAGACAAAACAACGCACCATAAAAACAAACTGATATCACATGTAATATACAATAACATGCGACGAAATGTCAAACAGAACTTTGAATGACAGTTACAATTAACAAGAAATATCTTTAAAAAAAAAAAAGGCGATCAATAGGAGAAAACACCAAGAAATGGAACATGCACATTCAAGGCCGAGAATACGACACATGACTGGAGATTACGCGATGCTCCCAAGAGGTGTATAAGTTTCAATTGACGATAAATAACTGAAAACTTATCACGTTTCAAAAATAATTAAAATGTCGCTCTTAAATTCTATATTTCATACGTTTTCACTGATTTTTTTCTGAAATTTATTTCTTAAAGAAAAGAATTAAAGGTTAGTATGCAGAACGTTTCATTTTAAAACTTCATCTTATTAGTGCCTCTCGTAGGATCGCCAACTTAACTATGAACCAATCAAACCGTCACTCGTCAATTCGTCACTCGTCAACCTAACTTCACAGAAGTTCGTAACTCGTCAACCTAACTTCAAAGCAGTTCGTCACTCGTCAATTCGTCACTCGTCAACCTAACTTCACAGCAGTTCGTCACTCGTCAATTCGTCACTCGTCAACCTAACTTCACAGCAGTTCGTCATTTGTCAATTCGTCACTCGTCAGTCAACCTAACTTCACAGCAGTTCGTCACTCGTCAACCTAACTTCACGGACCTCTAGTCAGTAATATTTATACTTTTAGATCCGATCCGGATTCTGCCGATAATTCTTTCATCGAAAAAATAGACGAAAATGTGTCACATATTAAATATGGCGACAGCTTTTCTAATGCCTGTCGATTTAACATTGATGACATCACACAAGCCGTCTCTACACTGAGCAAAAATAAAGCATGTTCACATGATTGTATTTATAATGAACATGTTATATATGGGGGTAAAGCGCTTCACTCTTTTTTGCTGAAACTGTACAACTACATGTTTAAATTTTCCTATATTCCTAAAAAAATGAAATTTGGTCTTATTGTTACACTGTTTAAAGGTGGAAAAAAGAGGAAGGATGACCCAAACAATTATAGAGCTATTACTCTGTCGTCTGCTATTTTAAAACTACTTTTAGATGTTGTCAAATCAGATATCAATGTCAGCTTAAACCCTTTACAGTTTGGATTTCAAAAAGGTGTGAGCTGTACAATGACATCCTTCTTACTGAAAGAATGTATCTGCCATGCAAGAGAAAATGGAAGCAAACTGTATGCCTGCTTCTTAGATATTAAAAAAGCATTCGATAAGGTTTGGCACAATGGACTGTTCCATAAACTGCATGAAATGGGAGTAAGTACTGCTACCCTTAAGTCCGTAATTAGTTTGTATGATGAATCTGAATCATATGTTCTGTTCAGAGGATATAAATCAGATCCATTTAACGTGACGGTCGGGACCAGACAAGGGGGGCTGAGCTCACCATTTTTCTACATTTGTTTTATAAATGGACTACTCTGTACGTTAGATAATAGTCGGTACGGTCTTGTCATGCAGGATACTAATATACCATGCATTACCTCAGCTGATGATATGGTTTTACTCAGTTTGTCGAAGAAAGGTCTTGATCGATTATTAAATATTTGTCATTTATATTCTAAAATGTGGATATTCGAGTATAATCCACAGAAATGTTCTGTCATTGTTTTTAACGAAAGTAAACATGATTATTCAAATTCTACTAGAAAATGGTCAATCGGATGCCACACTTTACATGAAACTGTAAATTATACTCACTTAGGTGTTGTTTGCAATAAGTATATGTCTAATGCCGAAATTGTTAAAGATATCTGTTCAAAGATAAGAGGATCATTCATGTCTCTGTTTATAATTGGTCTGAATGAAAAAGGGTTTCACCCCTTTACATGTAAAAAGCTGTATGACACCATAGTTTTTTCTGGGGGACATTTTGGTTGTGAAATACTATTTTCCTTAAAATCATCAGAATTGCTACAGCTAGAGAGATGTCATAGATTTTGCTTAAAAAGAATTCAAGGCATAGACAAATTTGCAAGAACTGATATTGTCTTAGGCATGTTACAAATATTAAATATGGAATGCATTATTGATAAACGTAAGTTAAACTTGTTCGGTCAACTCTGCATACTGAATCCTAATAACATTATTAAGGTAATTTTTATAAAACGGCTGTGTAGTTTCTGCTTGTCAAACTGTACCCAGGCTGGATATTTTTCAGATATTTTCTTCATACTTAAAAAATATGGGCTTACGAATTATTTGTTTTCTTATTACAACGATGGTATATACCCAAAACGTCTGAAATGGAAAAGTACAATAAAACAGACTGTTAATGCATTTTTCACTGAGCACTGGTTATATAGAGTTAACAGTGATCCGGACCTTTCCTTATTTGCTAAAATTCATCCAGCTTTCTGTGAAAACATATTTTGGCATATAAGTAAATGCAAATACAAATATAAACGACACTGCAGAAATATCATTGAAATTATTTCTGCTCTGGACAGTTATAATGCTAATAAACTCTGCAGTAAATGTGGGTCATTTTACAATAATGAAGCTCTACACTGCTTAATACATTGTATATATGTACAAGAAATTAGAAGCAAAGCAATGGATGCCTTGTTTTATACATATGGTATCGAGGTATATAATTATTTCTACTCATCTAGTGACGATATCAAACTATGTATTTTACTCGGAGGTCCAATACCAGAGTTTACAGAACTTTTACATGTCTGTCATATTGACTTCAAAATATTGATGGTATATTACATTGATCGTATGTGGTCAATATTTCATGGCTAAAGTTAATGATGGACATTCCATACTGTCCCATGCCTGAGTACAGCTGTACATGCTATGACACTTTTTTTTGTTTTTGTTTTTCCACATTTTATTAATACATTGTAATTGATTATTATGTTCATGTAACTCTCCTTTGTAATTTGGAGGAAATAAAGATATGAATGAATGAATGAATGTATCGAAGTAAGGTTGCAACCCTGTGACAGACCTGTCAAATTTCACCGTTAATGTCATGATTTAAAGTTGATTGATTGATTGACTGATCGGGGTTTAACGCCGTTTTTAACAATTTCTAAGTCTTATCACGGCGGCCAGTTCACCTACTCATGTGTTTCCTGGTTTTCTCACACCAGTACTCCACACAACAATCTTCCAAAGCAACTGGCTGCTTTTCCACATAGACTTAGCCCATTGGTGGAAGAAGAATGACGCATGTCGCAATGACTTTTGTCAAACGTCGGAAAGAAAGTTGGCCGAGCCGGGATTCGAACTCACAACCCCTGGATTGACAGCCCGCGTCGTTACCGACTGAGCTACCGGGACTCGACCATGATTTAAAGTATGTTGCTCGTAAATCGATCGTTTGCGGATAAAATCCTTGTGAGCAGTGTTAGCCACATAATAGCTGCGACAGGGACTTTGCTTCTCTAAAAATAGATATGACCTACTCTTTGCATTAGATATTAACGTTAATATCTATAAATAGAGTAGGTCATATCTATTTTTAGAGAAGCAAAGTCCCTGTCGCAGCTGGCATAGACATCATGTTTAACCGTCCAATCTGATTACAATAAACACAGTTCGGTGTCAACATACAAATGCAGCCGGGATATTCGGATTTTGGTCAGGGTCAAATATTTAGTAAATATACTTTCAATATAGAGATGTTTTATATTTTAGCATATATATCTTCAATTCATCTGCTGCAGATATGTTGTATTTTGAAAAGACTTACGATCCGAAATCGCTTGACACGGCTTTCATTGACTTCGTTAGGCGTTGTTTTACTGTCTTTCGGCTTTTGTCACTATTCAGTAAGCATTGAAAAGGCTTCTCATCTAAAATTCATCACCATTTGTAAGGTTTTATCTAATCGATCAGAGAGCCGCGACTTCGTGTAGTGTCGAGGAGTTACAATATGGATTAACTACTAGCACTACAGACTTATTTTGTTCGTGATTTAAATTCTTTGAAATATGCCTAAAATACAGAATGTTCAAAGAACCCAAAAGAAAACCGATCTTTTAAATTAGTATTGATTTTCTAGTCTTGTACAATAGTAAGACTGGATTAGTATAGCAAATAGGTATAAAACTCCCGGCCAAAATATTGGATTGCTTTTGTTTTCGTTGTTGATTTATTATTTCAGGCATATTTAAATGGAAAAAAAAAATACGAACAACATACGAGTGCGGTCCAAGTTCCATAGACCGTGAATTGCACCGTGTATTGGTATTTTCCTATAATACGCCAAGGATAAGGTACTGTTTACATACATGTCTAACCCAAATAAAAAAGTATATTGATACAGAATTCACATGATTCTCATCAGTGTTCGTTTTGTTCTATATTCAATTGCGAAACAAACAGCAAAATACAATGTCCAACTTAAAACAGGTTGTAAACACATATCGTAATTAGCTTTTCAGCACACAGAGCTGTCAATACCACGGTCACGGGTTCGAATACCTGAAATGGAATGTCTGTTATTTATAACAAATAGACAAGTAACTGCGAGGTTTGAAGGCAGGCTTAAGACAGAAACGTTCATGTGTTGATCATAAAACGACCCCAGGAATCATCGTCGAACAAATAAATGAATTGTAAATTTAACATTGTTGGACTTCCATAGATCCTAACAAGTTAACAGCAACTATACAATGGGTTCACTTTCCAAGAAGTCATCTCAGCTGGAATTTCAGTAAGTACCAGGGTTAAGATATGGTTGTTTGCTTTTTCATCTCCTATTCCATATGGTTTTTAGATTTGCTTAGCAAAACGTCTTACAACAACCCAAAAGGTACACAGTGATGACAAATCTGCACAACCACATATTCTCGCTAGAACCGTTATTATCCGCCTACTATTAGGAAAGCCATCCATATTCTTTTTCCGAACAACAAGACGATCATAATAACTCTGTTTCTCAAACCATTTATTTTGGATAGGGCATAGTGATTTAGGTTTTGACGCCATTTGATTCCGTTTCAAAATGTACCTAGATTTGACGTGGACGAACAGTCTGATAAACTTCCATTTTAAACATTGTACGAGAAATGTGGGACGCGTTCACATGGATGTTCTAATTTTTGACATTTAGTGGCCTAGTCTTAGACACAGCTTCATATGTCACCGATATTAAATGGAGATGAGTGTTCCGGTGACCCTTCATGGTATTTATTAGTTAATTTTGGCAATTAGGAGCGTTTTCGGCTAATGCAATCCAGTTACTCGAGTAGAAAATCTGGACATGCGCAGTACACGACACGAGTAACCATTCACGAACGCCTAACCCCAGTCTTGTGTTGTTTACAAAATGGCGACCTTCTGTGCATCAGCCGTCGCCATCTTGGATCTCGTTTTACCGTCAAATAGTGGGGGTCGTTCGAGTCAAGTAGATTAGTGATTAAGCGCATGCGCAGTTCGCTTACTCGATATGTTCGACTTTCAACTCCAGTTACTCTCGTTACGCGAGTAAACAAGTCGAAAACGCTCTAAAATTACCTGGTTTGCGAACCCACGCGAACCAAGTTCAAATCTGACCGAAATGTGATGACAATAAATAATCTGATTTGTTATCATGGCGAAAGTGAGATATCCAGAGTGTTTTCAAACTCTTCTAAAAAAGTACCCATTGACCTAGATTTCAAACTTTGATGTCGATGAATGATCTGATTAGATAATTGAAAAGATGAATAAAGCGACCTCTACAAGTTCACAAGTTTTCTTCAATACAATTGTTCGATAGCAAACGAAAGTTAAACCACCAATCAAATTACACCTTTATCAACTTTAACACGAATCGTTACAAACATTGAGAGTATATCCTGGTACTTCTCTTTACACATTGCAGGTATACTAAACCAGTAAGATTGTTGGTGTTAACACTGAATTGTGCCATCATATCGTGGTATAATACATGTATACAGTGTACCATCCGACCGTGGTATAATACAGGTATACAGTGTGTCATCAGACCGTGGTATTATACAGGTATACAGTGTGCCATCAGACCGTGGTATAATACAGGTATACAGTGTACCTTCAGATCGTGGTATAATACAGGTATACAGTGTACCATCAGACCGTGGTATAATACAGGTATACAGTGTATCATCATATCGTGGTATGATACAGGTATACAGTGTGCTATCAATCATTGGTATTATACAGATATACAGTGGGCCATGAAACCTTAGTATAATACATGTATACAGTGTGCCATCATACCGTGGTATAATACAGGTATATAGTGTACCATCAGATCGTGGTATAAAACAGGTATACAGTGTGCCATCAGACCGTGGTATAATACAGGTATACAGTGTGCCATCAGACCGTGGTATAATACAGGTATACAGGGTGCCATCAGACCGTGGTATAATACAGGTATACAGTGTGCCATCAGACCGTGGTATAATACAGGCATACAGTGTGCCATCATACCGTGGTATAATACAGGTATATAGTGTACCATCATATCGTGGTATAATACAGGTATACAGTGTGCCATCAGACCGTGGTATAATACAGGTATACAGTGTGCCATCAGACCGTGGTATAATACAGGTATACAGTGTGCCATCATACCGTGGTATTAGACAGGTATACAGTGTGCCATCAGACCGTGGTATTATACAGGTATACAGTGTGCCATCATACCGTGGTATAATACAGGTATACAGTGTGCCATCAGACCGTGGTAGAATACAAGTATATAATGTACCATCGTATCGTGGTATAATACAGGTATACAGTGTAACATCAGATCGTGGTATAATACAGGTATACAGTGTACCATCAGATCGTGGTATAATACAGGTATACAGTGTACCATCAGACCGTGGTATAATACAGGTATACAGTGTATCATCATATCGTGGTATAATACAGGTATACAGTGTGCTATCAATCATTGGTATTATACAGATATACAGTGGGCCATGAAACCTTAGTATAATACAGGTATAAAGTGTGCCATCAGATCGTGGTATAATACAGGTATATAGTGTGCCATCAGATCGTGGTATAATACAGGTATACAGTGTGCCATCAGACCGTGGTAGTATACAGGTATACAGTGTGCCATCAGACCGTGGTAGTATACAAGTATATAATGTACCATCGTATCGTGGTATAATACAGGTATACAGTGTAACATCAGATCGTGGTATAATACAGGTATATAGTGTGCCATCTGATCGTGGTATAATACAGGTATATAGTGTGCCATCAGATCGTGGTATAAAACAGGTATACAGTGTACTATCAGACCGTGGTATAATACCGGTATACAGTGTACCATCATACTGTGGTATAATATAGGTATACAGTGTGCCATCAGACCTAGGTATTATACAGGTATACATTGTGCCATCATACCCTGGTATTATACAGGTATATAGTGTACCATCGTATCGTGGTATAAAACAGGTATACAGTGTACCATCAGATCGTGGTATAATACAGGTATACAGTATACCATCAGATCGTGGTATAATACAGGTATACAGTGTGCCATCATACCTTTGTATTATACAGGTATACAGTGTGCCATCAGACCGTGGTATTATACAAGTATATAATGTACCATCGTATCGTGGTATAAAACAGGTATACAGTGTACCATCAGATCGTGGTATATTACAGGTATATAGTGTGCCATCAGATCGTGGTATAATACAGGTATATAGTGTGCCATCAGATCGTGGTATAAAACAGGTATACAGTGTACCATCAGACCGTGGTATAATACAGGTATACAGTGTGCCATCATACTGTGGTATAATACAGGTATACAGTGTGCCATCAAACCGTGGTATTATACAGGTATACATTGTGCCATCATACCCTGGTATTATACAGGTATATAGTGTACCATCGTATCGTGGTATAATACAGGTATACCGTGTACCATCAGATCGTGGTATAATACAGGTATACAGTGTACCATCAGACCGTGGTATAATACAGGTATACAGTGTACCATCGTATCGTGGTATAATATAGGTATACAGTGTGTCATCAGACCGTGGTATTATACAGGTATACTGCCATCATACCGTGGTATTATACAGGTATACAGTGTACCATCGTATCGTGCTATTCTACAGGTATACAGTGTACCATCAGATCGTTCTATAATACAGGTATACAGTGTACCATCCGACCGTGGTATAATACAGGTATACAGTGTGCCATCAGACCGTGGTATAATACAGGTATACAGTGTGCCATCAGACCGTGGTATAGTACAGGTATACAGTGTACATTCAGACCGTGGTATTATACAGGTTTATAGTGTGCCATCAGATCGTGGTATAATACAGGTATACAGTGTGCCATCAGACCGTGGTATAATACAGGTATACAGTGCGCCATCATATCGTGGTATAATACAGCTATATAGTGTACCATCAGACGGTAATATTATATCGGTATACGAGGAGGAAATTTGAAAACACTTCTGTTTGAAAAAATTAACCATGTCTTGCGAAAGCGGAAAGTTGTAGATTCTGTAATAAACAAACTTTTATAACGATCAAATAGAAGATTAGCGCAACCGGGTTTCGGTCATAGCCATTTGGGGCTACAAATACAGCGACTTGCATAATCAGACAGCTCGAAGGTGCAGACGGAAATGGATCTTCAACGGTCGTAAAGTTCCGATATTCGATATTGGCATGACTTTATAACTTCACGCTTTCCGTGAGTAAGGTGGAGTTAAGGGTGCAATTATCTTTATCCGATATATTTCAGCTCACCTGAGCACGAAGTATTCGGGATGAGTTATTATGAGCTATGGAATCCATTATACTTAAAAGAATGATATCTCTCTTTCTTCCATATATATCGGTTTATAGAGAGATATCTGTTGACGGCAAGTCATTTTACAATTTATTCGTTGTAGAGATATATTTCTTCAATTGAAACGTGTCTCTGTAAATGAGAAAGAGATATTTATTACATAGAAAGATATCACTCTTATTTAATAATATTTAGGAGATATCACGATTACTTAGAGAGATATCTTTCTAACATGCTTAAAAATGTATCTTTCTAAAGAAAGGACAGACATGTTATAGTTATAGAGATATATCTCCTATTTAGATATATATACCTCTAAGTAATTGTTGTTATGTAAACTGATTCCTACAAGTAGTCCCTGATCAATCAAACGCTTTGTTTGTATATATATGAAATCCCCCTAAAGTTTAAGAGATGTATCTTTACGATTGAGATATATCTCTCTATTATAGAGAGCAATCACTTTACTATATATATAAGCTAGAGAAATATATATTTAGGACAGAGAGATATCTCTTTTCAATAGAGATACATCTTTGGCAAGCATATTGGAGATGTATCTCTCTGAGTAATAGAGAGCATCTCTAAGTAAAATATATTATGTTATAGATATAGCTCTTAATAATAGAGAACATCTTTTAGAGATAGCACTCTAAATGACAGGTATCGTGTAAGAGAAATATCTATCTAATTAATAGAGAGCATATTACAGGGTCATCTCTCTAAGATACGGAGATCAAGTTATAGATATATATCTCTAAGTAATATATATCATAATATATCTATAGGTGCTACCTATTTACGAAAAAAACGCAAGATAATTATAAACAAAAATTTAAGAGCATACTTTGACCATAAATAAGGATTTATAAGTAATTGACTAGACAATAATAATGTTAATGGCATGTGTCTTGCATTATCAAAACATATTTGCAATTCTTATTGCTGTCGTCTATTATTACGAACAGAAAATAATAAAGTAAAGACTTTCAGAAAATCAAGGAATACATTTATAATGAACGCGGTTAAAACATGAGGGCCAAGATGATCCTTAATCGATCACCTGCATTATGGTAAAGAAGCAAATAGATCAGCCCTTTTCTGATGCCACCTGGCGACTGCCTTTTTCAAGCAGTCAATATGACAAATTATGTAAGGGGTCACATTTCTGCTAAACCCTTCCCCTATTAGAGACGGTTTCAGAGGCCTATGATTTAGGAAAAGATTGTCGCAACAAGAACAATTGCTCCTTATGAGAAAGTTATCCTTTTGCCACAATGTTTGATAAATAATTACACTTTGAATGATTGAGTCAATAGCTCATGTATAGGAATTAGGGGTCTTTCATGTTGATACCACTTTTTTGCGGGAAACGACGTCACTTCATTGACGTTACGCCAAGATGAAGTGTAACGGAAATGACGTCACGTCCTTCTTTGTCTACGATACAGTCAAAATTTAGTTTCGGGCGTAGAAGGCTAATGCTGTCGTTTTTTTGACGAACGGGAAAACATATTTCTTAGATTTCCATTTATCTTTAACTTTTCGTACAAATGTTAATTCCAGCACTTTAATGATCTTAAATATCGATTTTAAAAAAAAATATTAAAAAGACGACAATCATTTTCAATCCGTGTTTTTCTGCTCATTTTATACATACCCAAAATACCGATTTAAAAAAAAATGATTAAAAAGTCGACAATAATTTTCAATCTGTGTTTTACGTCTGCTTTTTATACATATCCAAAATGGCGGCCCCCATGAATTTTTTTCAGTTTCATTTCAGTAAGCTTCATGGGTTATTGAAAAAAAAAAAAAAAAAAAAAAAAAAAAAAATCTCACGCCCGTTAACTATAAGCGAAAAAACCCATTATGGGTTTTTTTCGTATTATAGGGAAATCTCTATAAGATATGCAGAGCAAGTTAGAGATATATCTCTCTAAGTAATAGAGAGCATATTAGAGGGTCATCTCTCTAAGAAATAGAGAGCAAGTTAGAGAAAAAATATCTCTAAGTTATATATATCATGTTAGAGAGATATCTCGCTAAGCTATTTATTACAAATCTAAATTATAGACATATATTTATCTGTACTTACGAGACATCTATCTTTATATTATAAAAAAACATATATATATCTCTAAAACGATTGAGGCCATATATATGGGACCGTCGTGGTCGTCTTGTTAATGTAATATAATTTGCAGGATTATACCTCACGTGACTTTGTAATGTTAAATTCTCATATACTCATCATGGGCGTTTTCTTAATGTCTCATGTTAACGGTACGTTTTTGACCGGTTAACAGTATACTGTTACATGGTACGCGCGTTTAATTAAATGTTGGCTATGCACGTGCAGGACGTCATTTCAAACAATAACGTTACCTTTTAGACGCGCATGCCATGTAACAGTATACTGTTAACCGGTATATATTCATATGTGTCTGTTACATTGTAGTAGATCTACCCATGTTCACCTTCCCTACAAAGGTACAGAATAAATTGAATAAACGTGTTATTTTGTTCGGTATAATAAAATAAATATTGCATGGCTTCGCCTCGGCTAACAGTATTTTCCTCATGTTGACAATATGTAGCCTACTGTCACACTGGAAGCCATGCAATATTTATATAATACTTCTGACATAAAGGGCCATTTGAACATTCCTAATAATTGTTACCGCCTTTACAGCAGACGACATTTTAAAACATCGTGGAGATAGAAGAAACACTTGTACTTTTAAAGATGTTATACTACATATGAGCCGTTCTATGAGAAAATCAACATTATGGACTCTGCGTAATGTATCGACCCAGATCAGGTTGTGCTGTCCGCACAGGCTAATCCGGGACAACACATTCCGTCTCAGTGGGATAGAGGTATAGAGTAATGATTCCTGAAGTAGAAAATCCACAAGAGACAATAAAGTATGTACGGGCTATCCTGCGCGGTATGCTTAGGCTGATTCGGGACAACACTTTACGCAGAGTCCACACTGTTGGTTTTCTCGTGGAACGGCTCAAAAACGTTATGTAGATTACCAGGTAAAGGGTTAACCTCCGTTCTGACTGACTAGGATTATCTATATATTCAAATCTGCCTAGCACGCGAAAAGCATGCAGTTGTGACGGATAGAAACTGTTTTCGTACACTTACGTACTGACACTTTTCGAATAACTTACATTGGAGAGTAGAAGCGAGTAATCACTATATATTATAACATAATCAAGCCGAATTGTTTAAAGTAGACTCTTCCATGTTCAAAAATCGGGTGTGTCCATTTCTCAATTTTATGAAAGTTTTGGACTATTTTGGTAACTAAAAGGAAAACAATGCTGATTTCAGGTGAGACAGCTCGTGACGAGCTGACTCACCTAAAATCTGCATTGTTTGCAAAATCCTCAATATTGCCTGTGGCGCTGAAAGAGTTAATTCTGCAGAAGTTACTGTAGTTGTAAACTATCACTCCGCAGCATAGTGTTGAGTTATAGGTGTATTGACTACAGTACAGTAAAGGTAAGATATTAATATTACATGTATTTCTCCTCGTCTTAATTATGTCATTGATACAGACGGTATTTAACGTTTCTGCAGCAGATAACTTTGAAAATATCTTAGCGCTTGATTGATTGATTGATTGATTGTTTGATTGATTGATTGGAGCTTAACGCAGTTTTCCACAATTTTTCAGTCTGATAACAGCGGCTAGTTCACATATTCATGTGTTTCATAGCTTTCTCACACCAGTACTCCACACAACATACTTTCCTAGCAATTTGCTGCTTTTCCACATAGACTGTTAGCCCTTTTGTTGAAAGGCGAATAACGCTTGTCACAGTGACTTTTGTCGGAAAGAATGATGGCCGAGATGGGATTCGAACTCAAAACCCCTGGATTGACAGCCTGCGTCGCTGCCGTCTGAGCGAACATATTGAAAATATATATGATTGAAATTATAATTATTGAATTGAATTGAAAAATCGTGGCGAAATTTCTGATTTTGCCACAATGTTTTCAGAAGTCTTTTGCTGCAGAGGCATCAAAAAACGTCAGTATGTTGGAAGCGGTTAAAACAGTGTAATGAAAAAAGTAGAACTTGCTCATAATGAGACATTTCTCATTTGTGCACAATGTTTTCGCCACTGCACTACCGTTTTACTCCCAACCATTCGGATTTTTACATTTTTAATATGTTTCCAAAGAACTCGTCACTGCGCAAATCATATAAATTGACTCAGTAATTTGCTTGCGAAGTCTTTGGTCAAGTTTTGAATTTATTTTTAAATTTTAGCATACGTACGATACTATTCAATACCAAAAAATTAATTACTTTCAAATACATTTTTCTATACATAATTGCAAGCAATAATGTACACAGAATAAAAGTTATCATTTTACGAGAAACAAAAAAACAATATATGAACTAGATTGTTCACATATTAAAGCTGCTGATCTGCAGATGGAGATCAACATTTTGAAATGTTGAAACTTCTACAAATATTGCTAATAGTGAAAACAAAGTAAGTTATAAGTAGTTCAAAACTATTTCGGCAGTAACTGTTGAATTTTTTTTTTTTGAAAGTCAGGAAAATGTACAAATTTTGGCTTACTGTTATTCAGTAAATATGAAGCATACACGATCAATATTATATGTTTATGGTTATGGAAATGTAAATGACTACTTTAATTTTATCCCGGAAATATGATTCTAATTTTTCAAGACAACTATTGAACAGTTTTAAAGCTTTGACTATAATATCTATTTTCTGGAGTTCAGTAGCTTTAAACACAGTACACAAAACATTTCAGGTAAAACATCTCTTTAAAGTATGTAAACAAACGAATATATTATAACCATCAGACTGCAAAAGTGTAAAATCTAGATAGTTTTGCATATATGCATACAGTTGTATCTTGGTTAAAATCTAGATAGTTTTGCATAATTATGCATAGAGTTGTATCTTTGGTCATACAATTTTTACAACCTTTTCATGTCGTTTTCTTTTTCATTAATATAAAAACGAATGCCTTTAACAACTTACAAACACTGTTATGTGTTAGGATGATGTACACGGTATCGTGCACAGCATTATTTATGAACCCGTCCATGGGAAAAGGTACGCGGCTATTGTGAACAGCGAAGGTCCAGATCAAAATGTGCTTCCGCAGTCTGATCAAGATTTACACGGTTCACATGTTACTTACATAAGCTAGTTGTACATGTTATACATGTACAGTGGCATCGCGATAACTCGAAGACGGGAAAACATCGAGTATATTGGTGAACTCGAGCCAGTACCTAGAACGGATCATATGGGCTGTGCTGTTTCCTTTTTTAGCTCGACTTTTGAAAAAAAACGAGAGTTATTGTCATGACCCTGGCGTCGTCGTCGGCGTCGGCGGCGGCGGCGGCGGCGGCGGCATGGTCGTCCGGTTAAGGTTTTTTGTTTAGCTAATTTTTTCTCCCTATCAGTCGAGCGTCTGTGCCGTACGCGGTGCTCTTGTTTGACTATATCACTGGCTTGCTTTTCATAATACTCACTCAATAATAAATGAATTAGGAAGCTGATAGTGCATAAATAAATCATAAATCAATCGAACACGTCGATCACTCGAACACGTCGATCACTCGAATACATCGAAAACGCGAATACGTCCATAACTCGAACACTTCTATAAGTCGAATACGTCGACAACTCAAACACTTCGATCACGCGAATACGTCGATAACTCGAACCACTTATATAAGTCGAATACGTCGACAACTCGAACACTTCGATAACGCGAATACGTCGATAACGCGAATACGTCGATAACTCGAACACTTCGATAACGCAAACACGTCGATAACTCGGACCATGTATATAAGTCGAACACGTCGACAACTCGAACACTTCGATAACGCGAATACGTCGATAACGCGAATACGTCGATAACTCGAAAACTTCGATAACTCGGACTATGTATATAAGTCGAACACGTTGACAACTCGAACACTTCGATAACCCGAATACGTCGATAACGCGGATACGTCGATAACGCGAATACGCCGATAACTCGAACCACTTATGTAAGTCGAACACGTCGATAACGCGAATACATCGATAACGCGAATACGTCGATAATTCGGACTATGTATATAAGTCGAACACGTTGACAACTCGAACACTTCGATAACCCGAATACGTCGATAACGCGGATAAGTCGATAACGCGAATACGCCGATAACTCGGACCACTTATGTAAGTCGAACACGTCGATAACGCGAATACATCGATAACGCGAATACGTCGATAAATCGGACCATTTATATAAGTCGAACACGTCGACAACTCGAACACTTCGATAACGCGAATACGTCGATAACTCGGACCACATATGTAAGTCGAACACGTCGATAACGCGAACACGTCGATAACGCGAACACGTCGATAACGCAAACACGTCGATAACGCGAATACGGCGATAACGCGAACACGTCGATAATGCGAATACGTCGATAACGCGAATACGTCGATAACGTGAATACGTCGATAACGCGAATACGTCGATAACGCGAATACATCGATAAAGCGAAAACATCGATAACTCGGAAACGTCTATAACTCTGAACACGTATTTAACTCGAACACCTCGACAACTCGAAGTAACGGTCCCTTTCGAGTTCGAGATATCGCGAGATCATTGATATTAATAATTTCATAATAACTTATTGGTGAATCGTTCTGTTCTGTGGGAAATCTTTCAAAATTGTTAGGCACTAACCATTTCCCACATACAAAACGTGTTCAGCATACGACTTATAAAACATCTTGGCATAAATATGAAACACCTCTGAAAATGAAAGTGTATCTACTAAAAGAGTTGAAAACAAAGTGGCCAAATCAAAATTGCTTCTCCTGCAACAATTTTTTTCAAAATGTCGTGTGCTGTAGAGGCGTCAGAAGTCGTCCGTTCGATATTTTTTAAAAGATATTAAATTTTGCAGAGACATAATGTATACATACAAGTATTTATATTTAGGATATAAGTTTTTGCATACATTTTTTCGTTTTTATGTTTGACTGCTTCACTGGTTATCCAGATAGACTGTTATCAAGATAGACTGTACAACATACATTTTGCAGAATGACTAATTTATTAATGAGAAAGAAACGGTCTTCAATTAATCGAATACACCTTATGTTTTTTCTGCAAAACACACGTAACGTACAGGCTACGTTTAAGCATAATATTCCAATATGCTACATCACATAACATATACAATACATCGACATGGATTTAGACGAGTGTGAAACTAATTAACTCCATCTAAGATTGACTGATATAATACACTTGACCCTCTCCCACCTACAGACACTTTCTGACGCCTCTGCAGCAGACGACCTTGGAAAACATTGTGGCAAAAGCAGAAATTGCTCAAAACGAGCAATTTCTCCTTTTGACACAATGTTTTCAACTCGATTCAATAAGCATGTCTTCATTTAGGGAGATTTTCCATACTATTGTTGAAATGTTTTCAAAGTAGTCTGCTGCAGATTTGTTGTATGTGGGAAAGGGTTAAGGAAAAAACTAACTATGAACATTAACTATAGTGACCATAATGACTATACTGATAATGTATCCATCTCTGTTGCTACATTATACGGATAAACAAATTCAAATAATTCAATAATTTCATGATTAAAGGACACATCTCGACGCCACAAAGTTAGAAGGGATATTGTTGTTATTTGCACTTCATTTCTGATCAGGGAATACAAGTAGTGATCTTAAGTTTCCACATCTAATAAGCTCATGGTACACATAAGAGATTCAACGGTATTTGTTGACATAAGTGTTGTTTTCATCAAACACCAATTTGTGTTTAGTCGTGTAGGATGCATCTGAATATTTCATATCTAATAAAAATAAAGAATTTTAGACGAAAGGTTGTTTGATCGTATTATAGTTTTACCTGCAGCGTACGGGCGGGCTGGCGGGCGGGCGGGCGAGCGGGCGGGCGGGCGGGCGTGATTAAGGAGACACTATCTAAGTTAGAGAATAACTCTCTAAGTTAAAGAGTTATCTGCCTTATTTAGAATGATAGCTTGTAAACGTGATTAAGGAAACACTATCTAAGTTAGAGGGTTACTCTCTAAGTTAAAGAGTTATCTGCCTTATTTAGAATGATAGCTTGTAAACGTGATTAAGGAGACACTATCGAAGTTAGAGGGTAACTCTCTAAGTTAAAGAGTTATCTGCCTTATTTAGAGTGATAGCTTGTAAACGTGATTAAGGAGACACTATCTAAGTTAGAGAGTAACTCTCTAAGTTAAAGAGTTATCGGCCTTATTTAGAATGATAGCTTGTAAACGTGATTAAGGAGACACTATCTAAGTTAGAGAGTAACTCTCTAAGTTACAGAGTAACTATCTAAGTTAAAGAGTTATCTGCCTTATCTAGAATGATAGCTTGTAAACGTGATTAAGGAGATATGAGCCGTCCCGCGAGAAAACCAACATTATGGCCTCTGCGTTATGTATCGATCCAGATCAGCCTGCGTAGTCCGCGCAGGCTAATCCGGGCCGACACATTCCGCCTGAGGGTGATACAGGTATATAGTAATGATTCCTGAAACCGAAAATCCACAGGAGGCGAAAAGTGCCTATCCTGGTTAGCCTGCGCGGCATGCTTAGACTGATCTGGGTCGATAATTGACGCAGAGTCCACACTGTTGATTTTCTCGCGGAACGGCTCACAACTTTCTCATAATGTGTTTCTCTCTTTTCAATATTTAAACGTTTATTTATAGAGGTATTCTAAATTTGTGTCTACATGTTTCGAAGGCCGTCTGCTGCAGAATTGTTGTATGTGGGAAAGAGTTAAGATAGCTTTAACCCTTTCCCTCATATAGACGCTTTCTGACGCCTCTGCAGCAGACGGCTTTTGGAAAACATAGTGACAAAAGAAGAAAAAACCGAGCAATTTCTCCTTTTGCCACAATGTTTTCCACTTTTAGTCATCCATTCAATTCTAGAGATTTGTTATTTTTTGACAAAATATGTTAAAAGTCGTCTGCTGCAGAATGTCGTATGAGGGACATAAATAATCAAATCAAATACTTGTATTGTCGGACTAAATCGTACCTTTCTCTATACAGGTTGGCGTTATCTTTCGACACATATGTTTAAGATAGGTATTAATGTCATACTTCCTATTACTACATGTACGTTTGATATTACCGTACTATAGGTGATCTCTCCACCACGTACCTCACTATATATCTTCTCACCAGCCAACTCACTCATACAAACCATCTCTTTACCACTTACCTCACTGGCTACCTTCTCACCAGCCAACTCACTCATACAAACTGTCTCACTATCGCCTACGTGCATATCTACATTCTCAGTGCATTTGGCAATATAAGTATTTACTCTTTCAGCAAATACAAATGTGCAATTCTAGCAAATATTGCAGTTACGTTAAAACTTCATTATACCGCACGTACATCACATCTTTCACTGGTATATATATATATATATATGTTCCGTCATGTAACAACAACCTTTCCTTGATGTAACAATCTTTTCAACATACTAATTTCTTTTGAAAATATTGACATGCACATAACTTCTGTTTTCCTTATACAAACGACCAATGCAAAAACATATGGTAGATGTACATTCCTACATTCTGCGGTGTGTACAGCAATTTTTTGTCAGTATTTCGTTTCATTTATTTCCTTGACATAACAATATCCACTACTTGATGTAACGATTTTCACAATAACTGATATTTTTATTCAGTACTGATACACATATGCCTGTTCAAGCACTCCAGCTATGATGAACATGTGTTGATTTACAAGTGTTTACACATCAAATTCAATGAATTCAAACATAAAGGATGTATGCACCACTTTCACGAGTTAATTTCCTTCATGTAGCCAAATCATTCCTTGGTGTAACAATTTTCGATGTTACATCAAGGATTGTTACATCAAGGATGTATTTTACCTTCAGCGACCTTTAAATCCCGTACACTATGCATATGTGTTCAATTTGATGGTGAAATGTTTACACACCCACTTAACATATTGTATGCGCAATGCATAAACTTCATTACTGTCAACGTAAAAAAGGCCACGATCATTATATCAAGGAACTACTAGAATTATACGCACTTACCTGGATACTGTAATATTTCTGTATTTTTACCACACTGAACACATGCTGTGGTGGTTGTCTGCTTTATTTGTTTTAAGAACTTCTCTTCAAATGGTTGTATAATTACATATTTTACCAAGGGAAGTAACCTTGTATTTGAGGATTTAAGTAATTTGTTACATCACTGAACTAGTTTAAGGGTTCACAGAATATGAAACAAATAAAGTATTAAATCTATAGTTATTTGATGTATTTATATTTGATAATGTGAAAGATATAACTGAATTAAAATCCAGCTATAACAAGAACAAGATTCTCCACAGATTTTTCGTCAGACAGTGTTAGATTGTTAAAACTTTTAATTTAGGGACAATGGAAAGATGATAATTTTTCCACTTCGATCGACATTACTGAATATTTCCTTCCACTTCAGGTACTATTTTGTTCATGAAACGTGCACAGTTCAATATTGTCCATACAATAAAAGTGGAACTTTGCTCTAATCTAAGCAAAGTAAAGCATAACTTCATCGGGACAGGATTTTGTTGCAAACAAATATATTGACTCACATACAATACTCTTAACAAATTCCTTCTTTGTTTCCATGTAGAATGACCTGTTTTACGAAATAGGTTACCGTCATTTTGGATCAAATCGGGCCCGGTCAAAACAGGTGTTTAGCTTTTCAAACAAGGCCAAAATACTAAAAGTGATCAAAACAATCATTTCAAGTACATCCTATTTCAAGTACATCCTATACACATTTACAATAATTTTAAACTCAATGTCATATATTCAATGCATTCTGGGGATGGTATATACTCATTTCTATGCAAACAAAGTTGTTTTTTTAGGGACTACTGTGGTGTTGATCAGCCTGGCCCGCGGATGTATTTAGCGAAATACGACCCATATATACGCTCTATACAGTAGATTACCCAGTTAACTCAAGTTTCTCATCGACAATGTGAACTACATTACACTTAACGCCTTCGCTGCAAAAGACAATTAAAGGCTTTTGCAAACAACAACGCAGCTTCATGTAAGACAGGTCTCCCATGATATCAGCATTGTTTGCCATTTAGACATTACATATTTCAATGCTAAAATGTACCAATTGGCACTTCTGAAGAGTCTAGGCTCACAATACTCTGTCCATCTGCTCAAGATCTACGCAAGTTCACGGAATCTTCTAACAAGGATGTGGACGTAATATGAGCAGTCTCGCGAGAAAACCAACATTATGGCCCCTGCGTAATGTATCGACCCAGATCAGCCTGCGCAGTCCGCGCAGACTGATCCGGGCCGACACATTCCGTCTCAGGAGTATAGAGGTATAGAGTAATGCTTCATGAAACAGAAAATCCACAGTAGGCGAAAAGTGTCTATCCGGGTAAGCCTGCACGGTTTGCTTAGGCCGATCCGGGTCGATACTTTACGCAGCGTCCACAATGTTGGTTTTCGGACGGCTCAATTATATTATGTTTTAAAAAAAGTGAAAATCTAGATTTTGACTGTCACAAAAGCAAACATGTACGTTTTCACACGGACGCTCTCATATGTATAATGCCTCTGATTGAGAAGCCGAGCCCCGGTAGCTCAGTCGGTAGCGACGCGGGCTGTCAATCCAGGGGTTGTGAGTTCGAATCCCGGCTCGGCCAACTTTCTTTCTGAGGATTGATAAAAGTCAATGCGATATGAGTCATTCCTCTTTCACCAATGGGCTAAGTATATGTGGAAAAGCAGCCAGTTGCTTGGGAAGATTGCTGTGTGGAGTAAGTGTTAGAAAACCAGGAAATGCATGAGTAGGTGAACTGGCCGCAATTGTTAAAAATGGCGTTAAACCCCAATCATTCAATCAATCAATCAATCAATCAATCAATCTGATTGAGAATGCGAGAATGATTAACGTTCTGTGTTAAACAATCAATTTTCAAAACAAATTACGTATTTGGTACATTTTCCTTTACCGCTGACGTGTGAATGACGTCACTTGTTTATACATGACGTAGCCACTGTACATATATAGCAAACTTGTACTTTTTGAATAATCAACTCTCATTATTAAATTAACTAAGTTATATTATTATTATTATTATTATTATTATTATCATAATTTTTTTCTTTAGTAAGAAATGGCGACAAGATTGAATATTGGTTTACTAATGGGTTCGACCCGAGATGAAAGAATGTGTGACAGGGTAAAGCAATTTGTCCAGACTGCGGTAGAGAAAGACCATAAAGTTACCATTTTTGGTAAGTATGACTACCTTTTTAGCTCGCCTATTCGAAGAAATAGGGGAGCTTATGTTATAACCGCGGCGTCCGCGTTGGCGTTGGCGTTGGCGTTGGCGTTGGTGTTGGCGTTGACGTCCGCGTTGCCAGCTTGGTCAAACCTTTGCGTGGGAGGCCTTTTCTCAGACACTGTGTATGCTGTTGCTTTGAAACTTCACACACTTATTCAGGATCATTAGGGGACCTTGTATGTCAAGTCCCATAACTCTGAAATGGATTTTGACTGAATTGTGCCCCTTTTTGGACTTAGAAATGTGGTCAAACCTTTGCGTGCAAGGCCTTTTCTCAGACACTGTGTATGCTGTTGCTTTCAAACTTCACACACTTATTCAGGGTCATTAGGGGACCTTGTATGTCAAGTCCCATAACTCTGGAATGGATTTTGACTGAATTGTGCCCCTTTTTCGACTTAGAATTTTGGTCAAACCTTTGCGTGCAAGGCCTTTTCTCAGACACTGTGTATGCTGTTGCTTTGAAACTTCACACACTTATTCAGGATCATTAGGGGACCTTGTATGTCAAGTCCCATAACTCTGGAATGGATTTTGACTGAGTTGTGCCCCTTTTTCGACTTAGAATTTTGGTAAAACCTTTGCGTGCAAGGCCTTTTCTCAGACACTGTGTATGCTGTTGCTTTGAAACTTCACACACTTATTCAGGATCATTAGGGGACCTTGTATGGCGTTGGTATCAGCGTTGCCAGGTTAAGATTTGCATGCAAGTATTGAAAATTTGTGATATCTTGCAATAAATAATAGTGTGTGGTTTTATCTGATACTGATACTGTAAGTCTTCGGTATTATGTTCACTATTGGCATACATCGTATATAAACCAATTTACATATTTTAAAGGCCTGTATGGACTTAGTTAACATTTGCATGGAAGTATTGAAAAGGTGTATTATCTTGCAATAGGTGATACTGTGTGACTTTACCTAATGCTATAACTGTTCTGAAGTAGGCCCTGATAGACGATGGCCCTGATAGGCGAGCTATATTGTCCTCCGACAACTCTTGTTATCAAAATGCTAGTAGTTCGATCCTCAAAGTTTCAACATACATCAAAATAACTACGACTTATGAAAAGGAACCTTACAACTAGATCTATCTCCTTTTTTGTCGTTAAAAATAAATCTTTAAAGGGTAGAATCACGTGACCTGTCAGTGGTTCTACTGTCTTTAGATAGCGTCTTGATTGTCATTTCACATTTTCTAGCCTAGTACTGGTTTGTTTACCCAGGGATCATGAATAATTAATGCTATAATTGTCCAAAATCTTTACTGAGTCGGAATCACTTGTAGCTTTTGACTTATCTCGCTAGATTGTGTTCACCGTTGCCCAAAGACATTGCACACCATGCATTCTAATCTCAGACTGCATTGTTCGACATTTATTTGTCAATATAATCAGCAAATACTAGTTAGAGTAGTTCATGCATTTGCCATCATTCAGGGGAGACGATACATTCAACCCTTTCCCACATACAGCAAACCTGCAGCAGACGACTTTGAAAGCATGTTGTCAAAAACCCAGATTATATATATATATATATATATATATATAAATGAAGGTATAATTAATGAAAACGGTTGAAGAAATTGTGGCAAAATAATCGTTTTGAGCAATTTCTTCGTTTGCCACGATTTTTTCAAACGTCGTCTGCTGCAGATGCGTCAACATGCGTATCATAGGTGGGACAGGATAAAGCTGCTTGAATTCATCGGGATACGGGTTAACGAGGTCACGAACCATACGACATTTCCCAACATACAACAAAACTGCAGCAGACGACTTTTAAAACAATTAGTAAAAACCGAGAAAATCTCTACAAATGAAGGTATAATTAATGAAAACAGTTGAAAACATTGTGACAAAAGACGAAATTGCTCGTTTTGAGTAGCCTAATTACTTCTTTTGCCACGATGTTTTCAAAAGTCGTCTGCTGCAGATGCGTCAAACTGCGTCTTAAAGCTGGGGAAGGATTAAGCTGCTTGGATTCAGCGGGATGGGGGTAAACGAGGTACATACAACAACTCTGCAGCAGATGACTTTTAAAACTTTTTTTAGTCCAAACCGAAAAAGTCTCTATAAATAAAGGTATAATTAATGAAAACAGTTGAAATCATAGTGGCAAATGTTCAGCAATTTTCTTTTGCCACGATGTTTTCAAAAGTCGTCTGCTGCAGATGCGTCAAACTGCGTCTCATAGGCGGGACAGGATAAAGCTGCTTGAAATCATCGGGATGCGGGTAAACGATGTCACGGTGCTCAGCGTGATTAGACGCTTTCCCACATACACCACATCTGCAGCAGACGACTTTGAAAGCATAAAGTCAAACACATAAACTCTCTCTCTTTAAATGAAAATTATTAAATAAAGTTGAAAATATTACAAACAAATGAGACATTGCTAAATATGGGTAGTTTCTTCTGTTGCAACAATGAGTTCAAAAGTCGCCTGCTGTTGAGACATCCTTCAGAAATCATCTGTGTGGGTGGGAGAGCGTTAATCCTGCTTAAATCCTCACTGTCACAACTGACCTAATCGCTCAAGTTATTGCTATAGTCATTGTATATTCCGATATAATAACTGGGTAGCGAGTAATGCAGACCAGGATTAAGGCAGGACGAGTGTACATGCTGAGCTGTCTCTACAGTGTTATTAACCCTTTCCCTCATATATACGCTTTTTGACGCCTCTGCAGCAGACGGCTTTTTGAAAACATAGTGACAAAAGAAGAAATTTATCAAGACGAGCAATTTCCCCTTTAGCCACAATATTTTCCATTCAATTATAGAGATTTTCTATTTTTTGACAAGATATGTTCAAAGTCGTCTGCTGCAGAATTGTGGCATGAGGGAAAGGGTTAATATGAACTTCTTTTTTCTTTTTTCTCGCCGCCAGACCCAACTACCATTGATTTACCAAAGTCACAACAGAGCGTCAATTTCATTTTTGATCCAACTGCATCGAAAGTGCCACAGAATATTAAAGACCTAAATGAAGAGATTAAATCTATAGATGGATTTATAATCATCTCCCCTGAATATAACTGGAGTCTGCCACCAGGTCTTACAAACATGATGGACAATATACCACCCACGTCTTGGTGTTGGAAACCATGTACATATGTACATTATTCTGTGGGTAAATATGATTTTCTTCTTTTTCTTAATGGAAATAATTTCTCCATCCCTATCAGAATTAATATCTTACTATATGACAAACGGGTGTGTTTGTTGTGAGTCTAAATATCCCTTCTAATTACGATAACAATAGTCAAACCTATGCCCTACAATACTAAGCAATTCGAAGAAGTTTGTGTGGTATATTTCTTTGCTTTAATTCGTTTGTGTGGTCGTTCATTTGTCACACTTTTTATACGACCGTTTGGAAAAAAAGGAATGTATTATAGTTTTACCCGCGGTGTACTGGCGTACGGGCGGGCGGGCGTTCGGGCGGGCGACGTCCAGTATGTTGTCAGCTGAATTACTTGAGAAGCCTTTGTCCAATCATAACCGTTATTGCCTTAATTATAGAAATTACCTAAAATTGGCCACACTTATGTCCCTTAAAATGGACAAAATTGTATTAACAGTGTCCGCTGTCTTAATTTGCCTGACGTACAACCAATTATCATTATACTTGGTCTCAAAAAAAAAAATGACGGGCGTATTTTTTGACAGTTGACGCTCTTGTTCAGAGCCTGCAATTACTGCCTTTGCTTCCGTCATGGCATTTTATATTTGGCTTTATCATGTAAATTTAGCAGACCGCAAGTGTGTGTTTCTCTATGCGAAACATTTGTACTTTCAGTCTTATGTCATTAAAAAAAAAATCGGATGGGTTTCACGTAGTTTGAGACAAATATGTTTTAACAATAAACATAGGGGTGGGGACAAATTGTTTAACACTTACTTTTCTAGACTTATTATATAGATAAACTTTCAAGAATTTACCGTGAAAATCAATATCAATTACAAAACAAGTTGGCCATTCAAGTTCAATGTATGTAGGATGAAAGAGAAGAAAGACGATGAAAATATCTAAAGAACATCTACTAAATCTATATGTACATATTATTTCAGGTCCTGTCGCCGGATGGCGTGTTGGCATGCAGCTACGAGTGTTTACTGGCGCTCTAGGTATGTTGCAAATAAACAAAGTTTGTTCTGATATACGCCATTATATGAATCATATTTTATCAGATTTGTTCCCTAATTAAGTTATGTTGACTTTTTTTCTTTAAACAGAAATGTCAATTATTTAAGGTTAACTTATGGCAGTATACAGGGTGTAATGATGTCCCTAAACAAAACCCTTGTAACTTTGGTATGTCTTCGTGTATCGTTAAACTATTGTATTCTTAGACTGTCATATAGGCATATTATCCCCTCGTGACGAAGTCCTCAAGGGAATTTAGGGCTCTACCCGTACGTACGTACGTAGGTACGTGTCCATGGACGTCATCGCTCTAGCGACTTCATTTCGAATCAGACGTTTATGAAACTTAACCCTTTCAGCGCCGAATTGTTTAAAGTAGACTATTTCATGTTCAAACTCGGACGACTCTATTTTCATGTTATAGGATTTTTGGAATATCTTTATAACTCACAGCCAAACAATGCAGATTTCAGGTGAGACAGCTCGTTACGAGCTGACTCACCTGAATATGTATTGTTTGCAAAAAGCTCAATATTGCCTTTGGCGCTGAAAGAGTTAATACACATGATCACTAGCATTGCCTCTTGTACAAATTCTCGTTCTATCGACCTAGGTCGAATATCAAGGTCACAGTAACTATAATGCGTTTGAACAGAACTTGCGGTAGCTCAGTCGGTAGCGACGCGGGCTGTCAATCCAGAGATTGTGAGTTCGAATCCAGGCTCGGCCAACTTTCTTTCCGACGATTGACAAAAGTCAATGCGACATGCGTCATTCGTCTTCCACCAATGGGCTAAGTATATGTGGAAAAGCAGCCAGTTGCTTGGGAAGATTGTTGTGTGGAGTACTGGTGTTAGAAAACCAGGAAATGCATGAGTAGGTGAACTGGCCGCCGTGATATGACTGAGAAATTGTTAAAAACGGCGTTAAACCCCAATCAATCAATCAATCAATTCATATCTACTCTAGTTCATTGTCAAGTGAGCTCGGTGTAGGTCGTAAAATTCTCGTTATAACGAAAATCATTGGGAAAGGAGAACAATTTAACCGTTATAATTTGTCCCATTTCAAAACGTTTGTCTCGTGTCTCTAAGTTAAAGACTGGGAGTTATTGATTGGGATTTGCCCTAAAATATAAACCACCTCTTAAATTTGTGTTTGTACACGTGTTACGATCTGAATGACCTAGGTCACAGTGACTATAATACATCTGTACGAAACGACACTGCGAGGGGAGTTGTATCGTCGGTGATATTCCTTGTCCTTTTTTTAATAAATAAACACAATCACTGTGTTGTTGATTGTTGCTATGGTATCTGGTACTAGTATAAGACTGACATCAAATAGTTATTTTTGGCCGACTTTCGATTTATTTAGAAAAAGAATCCCAACCAGGATCTTTGACAAGATGGTCAAAATCAAAACGAAAAAACACGAATTAACACATGGAAATAAAGAATACCATTGCTATATCTATATATATTCATCCAGATAAAATGTGTCAATTAACTAACGATATTCATGTTGTTTGACACTTTCGGTTTATATATATATATATATTTATAAGTCTTTTAAATGATCAATAGATAAAGCCTTTAGTTTAATGTTTATGATATCGGACTATTTGTATTTGTACATAACTTATTCATGATTTCAAAGATTTAATTTACTACCAAGTTGTTTTAATTTCGTTTCCAAGTTTGATTCCAACCAGATAACGGATGTATCCCTCGCGTCTAAACTCCTTAACAGACTTGTATTTTCCCCCCCAAGAATAACATCGAACAGAAGACCTGAAAGTCGTACTTTCAATTGTATGAATACATGTGTAAACCATAGGCAATTCATTGAGTAAATGAAGATCTTTATAAATTGTGAATCATGTATAATAAATTATTCCGGGAAGACAAGGTTTATAGCTAGAGACACGCTTTACAATCTCGCCATAATGATCTACACACTGTACAGCGAACTGGCGACAAACCTTACAGATGCCATATACCCAAATGTGATCTTATTTCCTTGTCGGATAGATAGGTACATTTTGTTGGCTTAAAAGCAAAAGAGTATTTCTTCATGCAGCAAAAGTATTATGGAAAAATATTTTTCATGCACAGATTCACACATTCAGTAATTCTCACACACACTAATATATACACATGATTACAATACACGGGTTCAATAGGGTTTTAAATTATTAAAGATATATTCATAAATAAGTACATAAGTATATGTTCGAATATGTCTGTTATCAAATTATTACATACATATACCATACAATAGTAAGCTAATATTATGTAGAGAACCGTAAACAGATTCACGCATTCACTCATTCTCACACACACTGACTTATGCATATAAACATGAGTACACGGGTTCAACAGGGTTTTAAATCATTTAAGATATATATTCATAAATAAAAACATAAGTACATGTTTGAAAACGTCTGTTATCAAATTATTGTATATACATATACAATACAATATTGGTTAAGCCAAAGCTATGTAGAGGATAGTAACTTATTCACTCTGTCAATCTCGGTAGACTTGATTGACTGTTTATTATGTCGAGGGCTTGGCGTAAAAAGGTTGTAACTAAAAGTATTCTTTGAAAACGCTGGTTTAGCGGCAATTTTGACCCCTTTGTAAACAATGCAAATTTGGGTGCCATTGCTCAGAACGAGCAATGGCACCTATATTTGCATTGTTTACCAAGAAAAATGATTTAACTCTTTTAAAGACTTTATGGCGAGGTGATTAACCTTGGTAAAACATTATCAATTTTAGTTACAGCCGTTTCTCGCCAAGCCCTCGATGTGTATGTTTTCCCCATAACAAGTTATATGATTATCAACTTGCACACGTGCACGAACTGAAATACCAGGTCGTTCATACACAGATAGAATGTACACGAGACTGGCTACGTTTTAATAAATCACGGGATAACACACAATTATTCGGTTTCCAAGGTTTCCAAACCTACTTATCTGTTTTTAAGCGCCAACAATATATTCAAAAACGAATAAATGAATATTATGACCACCTAAGATGACTCGATAAGGTTTTATTATAAGGTTATATAACTTTATTAGCTACGTGCATTGCTTTGGGTAGGTCGTGGCCACCCTCCCTCATACCTTACAATGAATATGTTATTAGTAGTAAATCATCTGTTTTAAAGTGCCAACAATATATTGAAAAACGAATAAATGAATATCATCACCTAAGATGACTCGATAAGGAAAAGTAAACGTTTATTTTCCCATCTATATTTCCTTACCCAGTGTTGTTTGGTACCCAAAAGAATCGACTCACTAAGACGATTATTTTAGCACTAAATAAGAGGATTTCAGGAATTTGAAATAATTACCTAGATCTCTGGACCTTTAACGGTCAAAAACTGCATCCGTGGTGTAGTGGTAGGGCATCCGCCTTTGGTGCGGGAGGTCGCGAATTCGATCCCCGACCGGAGCATACCTTATAGTTAAAACAATGGTTGTAATGGCTGCCCTCCTTGGCGCACAGCGTTGCGGGGTTTGCAATAAGTGACTAGCTGGTGTCAGGATAAATGGACCAGTATAACTGGCACCTTACCCAGGAAAGGTCGTGACAGAGCTTAAAAGTTGTTGAAGGCGGCGTAAAAGACAAATCTTATTATCCAACCAAACTCTATGTTGTGGGTACTCCAAAGGTTGTCTCATTGAAACGATTCTTATTAGTTCCCATAACATTGGGTTAGAGGGACAAACACAGATTTGAGAACATGCAAAACTCCCCTCATCTAGAGCTATTTTCGTATGCTTCCAAGATACGTGTACGCATAGAAGGCGAACGGGGAATATCCTTATAGGACTGCGTATCCACAATCTGATCTAGATCTACACTGCTCGCATCAGTTTATATGCATTTTGCGTTGCCTGGCATAAACATGAGGGCAATGATGGCCATAAATCGCTCACTGGGTAATCCAATTTGATTCGACATGCCAACTACATAGTCAATCGAATTGCAAATATATTCTGCAGATGGGTAAGCTAGTTTAAAGTAGGCCTAGATATCAGAAAGACAAACCTTCTGACAAAGTTTCAATATGCTTAAGAAAAAAAAATCTATTCACTAGATTAAAGATATTCTTGGCCAAGTGACCTGCTTCTTTTTACCTGGAAATGACCAAAATTGTCACTTAGGCTAAATATCATCAACACAAACAATCTTACAGTCTCATTATCTTTAGTCAAAGACACGCTCTGGTGTTTCCATCTTTTTTTTTTATTTAGGCTTTTGACCTAGGGTTTGACCAGATATGACCTATGTTTAAAACTTAGCCTATTGTTTGTTTTGACAAACATTTCATCTTTCTAGATTTAAAAATGCAGGCTCTAGAGCATTCCAAATAAAAGATTTCACTGAAATTTCACCCAAGTGACCTAGTTTTAAACCGAATATAAGCCACATTCGATTAGATATCATCATGACACACATTCTAACAGATTCAACATGCTGCATTCAAAGCTGTGGTCTCAAGAGTGTTAACAGGATTTGTCTCAAATCGACATAGCGAACTTGTTTTTGACGTCACATGACCCATATGCAAACGTTGCCTTGATATTACCAAGACAAACACGGACAAAGTTTTAACATGTTCTTATTTCAAATGTTGACTTCCATAGTGCTAACAAGATTTTCCTTCAATTTGACCTAGTTATGCCCCATATTCGACGATCTTAGTACATATATCATCAAGACAGTTATTTTGACAGTCAACTTAATATACAGCTTCTAGAGTGTTAACAAAAGTTTCCTTCAATTTGGCCTATTGAAATAAGTTCTGACCGAACATGACCCATATTCAAACCTTGCCTAGATATCATAAAGACAATCGTTCTTACAAAGTGTCCAGCTGCTAAAGTCAAAGAGACTGTCTCTAGAGCGTTAACTAAATTTTCATTTAATTTTGCCCAGTGACCTAGTGTTTGACCCGACATGTGTCAAATTCGAACTTGGTATAGATAAATGGTAAAAGTTTTGGCTTCAAGCTTGATAACAAGGCTTTTTTTCAATCTGACCTTTTGACCTAGGAGCCTGAGAATGAACACACCCTTTTCCTTTATTCCTTTCAGGTCTAATCAGCGTACCGAAGCAAATGGGAATAGCTATGGTTCAAACCGCCCTAACGACTGATGGCAAGAGCACGAATGAAGCGACAGATAAAGATCTTAAAATTACATTGGATCATTTGTATTGGACCATTCAAGCCTTAAAGGGGCAAACGGTTGCCAACAAACCCCCCTTATGGTCAATGTAGTTATTGGACCAACGTCATAAACTAACATTTGACTAACTTTGACCATTGAATAGTTTAGGTCGCACACTCATGCCAACCCAGCCGCAATGTAATATTTGTACATCATGGATACATTTCGGGTATCTGGTCATAAACTAACATTTGACTAACTTTGACCATTGAAGAGTTTAGAGTTCACACTCATGTCAATACAGCCGCCAAGTAATATTAGTTCATCATGGATAAATTTCGGGTATCTGGTCATAAGCAAACATTCATGAAGTATTTCTAATTATAAGATTAAAATTTAGTCAATCGAAGTCTTGATATTGTCTTTTTTATCACATGACAATGCCTTTTTTTCCGCGAATGTTTACAAATTGGCTGAAAACGTGTATCCGGTAAACACAAACTTCACGATAGATGGCATAGGTAAAGGGACCATCATCTGTCAATGATTACACTGTTACCATAGAGTTTGACCATATGTTAAATTGTTAAACCATATGCTTTCGAAGTCGTCGATTGCAGATTTGTCATATGTTGGAAAGAGATAAATCGTTAAATGACAGCTGTCATCATGGACCGTACAGAAAACGAAATCATATCAAAAATCAAATTGTTATTATGAGCGGCTATACTATTGTAATTGTTCTAATTATCCAGACCAACCTGCCCATGCGTGCAGTTTTGTCTGAGTCAGTAACAGTGAGATAAAGGACATCTGAGAAACCCCGTCCACTTTGATCACTTTGCATCGATACTAAGACGGATCTTCGTCTACTTTGGTCATTAACGTTATGGTTAGTTTCCCTGAAATGCCGCTTGAATGCATTTATATAACTGAAATACCGCTGTAAACGGCGTTGAACTGAAACCAATTAATTGGCAATACAGAGTATTATGCAGTTTCTAGGTCGTTTGAATTTTTATTTGACAAAGTGGAAGGATCCAGGCCAGGTGATAGACCTCGAAGAATCGCCTGCTGATCTCGAATTTCGGTAATTGAAATTTATTGGAGGTCATGTATCGTACGACACGGCACACATTTTATAAAAAATGTAGTTCAACATTGTTAGATATTTACAAACCTTCGTCTTTCGTTGTGGTTTAAAAACAGTTTTAATATAATAGGTAAAAGGAACCAATTCACTAGAAGCTCGACACGTAGATTTGATTGATTGGTGTTAAATGCAGTTCTCAACGATATTTCAGTTACAATATACATAACAATACAATATACATAACACGTCGACCAGTTCTCCTTGCGTGTTTTATCTGGATTTATCGTGGCAGTACTCCACACATCATAATGACCAAACAACTGGCTACCTTCCCACATGGACTATTAAGCGCATTGCTAAACGAAGCTATAACGACTTGTCAATCACCAGAAAGAATAATTTGCCGAGCCGGGGTTCGGACCTACGACCCCTGGATTGATAGCCGTAAGCCCTCATGTGGACGTTTATTGGATGGATAACGATCATATTACTAACGTTTGTTTGGGTTCTAAGCGTATCCAAGGTGATTGTACTACAAGGTTTATCCGGTTCAGAACTGTCTCCAGGCAGACGAAGAATGTTCTCTTACTTCACTGGTTTAAACATTGATTAGGTCAGGTTTCGTGTGACTTTGCTCTTTAACCACTTACAACATGCAGAAGCGTTTAGAAGCATATGCAGCAGCCGACTGTTGACAACAGTGTGGCAAAAGGAAAAAATGTGAGAGATAAACCATTTTTTAATTCAATTCAATCCTTTGTTGGCAAATATTGACACAATTTGTCTACATGTCCATTTCCAAAATGTGCTTACAGTGTAGATCCTGATCAGAATACGTGGATGCGCTAGTTGACCTTTATCTATACCGATGCAACTGCCTTCAAGTTGCTTTTATGACAGTCCTGCCTATATGGACACTAGGAAGCATTGATGCATATTTTAATAATCTTTCTATTGGCAGTATATAATGCAATAATACTATCTTGATATTATCACGGATTAGTGTACTGTTGATCAAACAAGGTGACTGAACATAGAAGGTAACACATACTGAACAAAGATTGTAACTCATACTGAACAAAGAATGTAACACATACTAAACAAAGAATGTAACACATACTGAACTTAGAAGGTAACACCTACTGAACATAGAAGGTAACACATACTGAATATAGAAGGTTACACATTTTACTTGAGTACTTAAGAATGCATGGGATTTGGAAACATAGAGGAGAAGAAGTTGAAAACGGAAGAGAAATGACATATACAAAATATGCAGAAATACAGTTTGTTAATGGAAGTTGGATGAAAAGTGTCACATGGGAAAAGTGTATATGAGTTGATGCTGCACATTTCCAAATGAATGAATAAATCGAATCAATCAATCAATGCATCCAGCAAGCAAGCAATCAGTCATTCCATCCATCAATAATTCGTTGCGAATTGATGAAAAATAGGTGGAAGAGTTTTCGACGAATATTATAATATTAATAACACTCACCATTTCTTCATTTTTGTGTAGCCTGCATTGACGATTGTCTGTTTTAGGGCACTTACATGTACACCTACATGTACATATAAAAGCGTCCATAACATACTGTAAATTTATGTTATGAACAAAACTAAGTGTTCGCTAGTGAAGGGGAATAAGTCCAAAATAATAACAACATAGTTAACCTAGTCAATGTACTTTTACTATTGGAATTCTCATTGTTGCCATATACATATCCTACACTAGTACGTGATTCAATTGATGAGTGTGAGCTAAATTCCGGACAAAGCTTGATCAAATATGATAACAATAAAAGGGAAAATCTAAAAAAAAAAAAATAACAAAATTCAAACAACAACAAAAACAGCTGAGAACACTACATGTACGTCTAATAACTATCTTCAAATAATCCTAATTTCAAGTGAGCCCGTTGAATAGTTCTGTAGTTATTGTCCGACCTAGTCTAGAAATTTTTGAATTGCAGAAATGGACACATATGTACGCTTTCCCGATGAGCAGGATCATAAATTCATTGCTCAACACATTCACATAACGTCCCAAGTGAAATGCTTACCTACATTCCGGTTGCATTAATAGATATGAACTTAACCTTTCCAATTTAAGACAATTTTGAAGCAGGTTATTTTGTAAACATCTAGGCAAAACTATGGAAACATCTCGTTTCCATCAGCGTAGTTGGACTTAACCTTTTCAATTTAAGACAATTTTGTAGCAGGTTATCTTGTAAACATGTAAGCAAAACTAGGGAAACTCTCTATAAATGAAAGTATAATTATTGAATATCATCGAAATACAAATGACTGATAATTTTTGCTTTTTTCTACTTTTGACGCACTTCTTTCAAAATTCGTCTACTGAATATACGCCAAAATATATATCGAGGGCTTGGCGTGAAACGGTTGTAACTAAAATTGGTAATTTTTTACCAAGGTTAATCACCTCGCCATAAAGTCTTTATAAGCGTTAAATCATTTTTCTTGGTAAACAATGGAAATTTAGGTGCCATTGCTCGTTCTGAGCAATGGCACCTAAATTTGCATTGTTTACAAAAGGGTCAAAATTGCCCCTAAACCAGGGTTTTAAAAATAGGTTTTTAGTTACAACCGTTTCACGCCAAGCCCTCGATATGTGTGGTGGGAAAGTGTTAGAATTGTTACTTTTTAAAGACACTCGGGGTGTTTGATAACAAACATATTCATGTAAAAAGATCTAGGTATCATTCTTATGTATGCGAATCCGACAGATATTTACTAAATCCTTATTTATAAAATGGATAACTTTTTCTTCCCGATTAATTGACACACATGTGAAAGAAATGAATGTAGAAGCTACAAGTAAGTGACCATGTATTCATTCCCTTTATGAACAGTGTACCGCTCTCTGAACTTCTTAAGCGAGAACCAGTTTTATAATCGGCGAGAGAGTAACTGGAAACGGTTACATGTACCGTATAGCCGTTTACAAGATATAATAGTTTTACAGTCTGCCTTACTATTTTTCACGAAAATAAGGAAAAGGTCTGTTATTGGACGTGTAACTGTATAAATTGGGAAGCATGGTTTCAAAAGTGTATGGTCAGACTCCACAAAACAGGAACGCATGTAAGATCTTATCTACATCCTTGCGTTGCAGAGGGGAAATGGTATACGGATAGCCGTAGAAAAGTATATCGAGGGCTTGGCGTGAAATGGTTGTAACTAAAATTGGTATTTTTTTTACCAAGGTTAATCACCTTGCCATATACTCTTTATTAGCGTTAAATCATTTTTCTTAGTAAACAATGGGAATTTAGGTGCCATTGCTCGTTCTGAGCAATGGCACCTAAATTTGCATTGTTTACAAAGGGGTCAAACTTGCCCCTAAATCTGCGTTTTCTAAATAGGTTTTTAGTTACAATCGTTTCACGCCAAGCCCTCGATATGACATTTAGAATATTGAGATAATCGTCTTGATAGAGGGTTGGACACATTGTGTAAACAGGAGAAATTAGTCGTTTTGAGTCATTGTTATACTTTCGACAAAAGCTTTAAAAATCCATCCGCTTCGTTTGTGTCATATGCTACCACGGAAAGGGTTAAACACTGATAGTTCATTATATTAATGCAAATGTATTACACCTGCCATGTAAAAGTCTTCGTCTGAGTTTATTAGGTGTCTGTGTATATAACTAATGATATTATAAAACGTTTTCAAAATTTACTTGGTTATTTTTCTACGTATGAAAGCCATTCAAATGCAGCATTCATAAATCCATGCGCGATGTTCAACAGCAAAAGTTGCATTTTCGAAAGCAGGCATGCTATGAGCTTCGGATCGCTTCCCAACCCTTCTCTAATCAAAGTACTGAACGTACTATAATGCAAGGGATGTTGGCTCTAGACTGTTAACAAGACTTTCCTTCAATTTGACCTAGTGACCTACTTTTTGACCCAAGATGACCCATGTTAGAATTTGACCTAGATATCACCAAGAAAAACATTCTGATAAAGTTTCAACATGCTCAAGCTAAAAATGCAGTATCCAGAGTGTTAACAAGATTTTCCTTCAATTTGGCCTTCTGACCTAATGTGACCCATATTCGAACTTGACCTGGATATCATTAATACAAACATTCTGGCAACAATTCAAACTGCTGAAGCAAAAATTGCGGCCTCTAGAGTGTTAACAAGATTTTCCTTCAACTTGACCTAGTGACCTACTTTTTGACCCATCATGACCCATGTTCATACTTGACCTACATATCATCAAGACAAACATTCTGATAAAGTTTCAGCATGCTCAAGTTCAAAATAAGACCTCCAAAGTGTTAACAAGATTTCAATTCAATTCGGCTTAGTGACCTAGTTTTTGACCAGGTTTGACCCATATTCGAACTCGGCCTAGATATCGTTTCGATAAACATTCTAATCAAATTTTTAAATAGTAAAAAATGCGGCTTCTACAGTATTAACAGATTTTCCTTCAATTTGACCTAGTGACCTAGTTGTTGACCTTAAATGGCCCAGTTTCGAACTTGTTCAAGATATGATGGAGATGAATGATTAATTTTCATGAAGATCCGATGCAGAAATGTAGCCTGTAGAGTGTTAACAAGTTGATGATGCACGACAGCCGTATTTCCGTAATATACATTGCAGGGATTTTCTCAAAAGGTTTTTGAGCTACCCGCTTTCAAGCTACTCGTTTTCCATTTTGTTTAAAGAAACATTTAAGATCCTTATGTCTGACTTAAAATTCTAAATTATGTTTACAACTTCATGGTTTAAAACTTTACATTGTGTACGTTTACTTTGTATAATGTGCATACTGTTTAGCTTGTTGTGAAACGTATGTTACTGATCCCTGGACAATCAAGAAAAAATGTCCATTTTGAAAAAAACAGAGGGCAGCACAACAATTTTACAAATTTACACTTCCTGGAAGCTGGGCATGACAATATACGGAGGTATTCAGCATAGTTGAATTCCCCGCATAACAAACTACTACCTTTGTCTTTGTAGCATATAACATAGACAAGAGATGTATAACTAAATACTACATCCCTGCATAGACCTTACATATCATAAACTATGGAACGCCGGCACTGTCTTTAGACGTGATGAAACGTGGTTTTGTACTTATATTCTGACAGTTTTTATTATATTATGTAGTTACATCTTTACATTATGTAGATACATCTTTATATTATGTCGGTACATCTTTACATTATGTAGATACATATTTATATTATGTAGATACATCTTTATATTATGTCGGTACATCTTTATATTATGTAGATACATCTTTATATTATGTAGATACATCTTTATATCATGTGCTTGCTTTATTATATTATGTCCATACTTTATTATATTATGTGGATACATCTTTACATTATGTAGATACATCTTTATATTATGTGGATACATCTTTATATTATGTAGATACATCTTTATATTATGTGGATACATCTTTATATTATGTAGATACATCTTTATATTATGTAGATACATCTTTGTATTATGTAGATACATCTTTACATTATGTCCATACTTTATTATATTATGTGGATACATCTTTACATTATGTAGATACATCTTTATATTATGTGGATACATCGTTATATTATGTAAATACATCTTTATATTATGTAGATACATATTTATATTTTCAATAACTCTCCTAGTTTAATAGATTGAAGAAGATTGGCCAAGGAGGCCTGTTGCCACGGCGACGCCATTTTAATTGTTTGCTTTACGGGCGTTACCCTTTACGGATCACATTACCGTCACATTCCGTACATTCGCGCTTTAATTTCCGGTGTCAAGGCGGAATATCACCCTGCTTAAACTATCCACAACACATAACAACGTTTGCACATCATATAAAGTTACCACAGATAGCACAAGATGTAATAACGTCACGACAGAATATAAGAAAAACAACTAACTAAACAATATAATATTGCATGGACATTATCTACTACTCTGTTAATCATGGGCAAATATGAATGGGATGTGTTTGTCGTTTACCTTCCGTCCGTCCGTCCGTCCGTCCGTTCGTCTGTCGTCCTGTGCCATATTTAAGGCATTGGTGGATGGATTTGATTAAAACTGTATGGAAATGTTAACCTACATATTGAAAGGCTAGACGGCAAGTGAAACAAAGATTGCTTTAAAACACAAAGAGTTATGTCCCCTTAGACTTATATTGTGTATGTACTGGACATCATTTAAATTACTAGTTATCTACCTTAAATAAACTGTGTTCGTCTCAAATTCCTTATGGAAACTGTAGAGAACATATTTTATATCAAATCTGTATCTTTATGAATATTTATCGTCATCAAATCTAGGTCAATCTATAAACGCGATTACATGTATGTGGAGTCAGAAACTAGATCACAAGGTCAAGTTTCAAAAGACTCTGAACACTTCAGAGGTTCAATGTATGTTCAAATATTCATTGAAATTCATAAGAACATTAATTTCCATCAAATTCAGTTCTTGTTCAAACATTTGTCATGTTGGATCGAAAAAAAAGTCGCACATAGTCCAACAGACCCACTATATTTCCGTAGTGGGTCAGTAACACACCCAATAATGTATTTATTTCGTCGACTACTTTAAACTGAACTATACTGTAACTTGTTGATATTTGTTGGTAGCATAATATGACGTCATGAGTAAAAGATCTATCAATATTGATTAAAGAATTGGAATAGATATATTATTTTAAAAAATACACCCGTTCAACATGAACATATTTATTTCAATTCATTTCATTTCTTTCTGGTAACTGGTAACATTTGAGAGCCACTTTACGAAAACCAACCTTTGAACTGACTTTTTTTACTTTACTCACCCCCTATGGAATTTACTCAACCCCTATAGAAATATATATTTCTGCACGTGACACGCTTTAAACAATGAAATTGCTAGAATTTCGTGTGAGGCGAAATAATATATAATAATTTGTGCACACACTATACTAAAGTATGCACATTATGTAAAAACGTATGGACATAATGTAATACAGTATGGACATAATGTAATAAAGTATGGACATAATGTAATAAAGTATGGACATAATGTAATAAAATAAACACAGCGCACAATAAAGTATCTACATAATATAAAGATGTATCCACATAATATAAAGATGTATCTATATAATGTAATGATGTGCCTACATAATGTAAAGATGTATCTACATAATATAAAGATGTATCTACATAATATAAAGATGTATCTACATAATATAAAGATGTATCCACATCATATAAAGATGTATCTACATAATGTAAAGATGTATCCACATAATATAATAAAGTATTGACATAATATAATAGAGTATGGACATAATATAATAAAGCAAGCACATGATATAAAGATGTATCTACATAAAATAAAGATGTATCTACATAATATAAAGATGTATCTACATAATGTAAAGATGTACCGACATAATGTAAAGATGTATCTACATAATGTAAATATGTACCGACATAATATAATAAAAACTGTCAGAATATAAGTACAAAACCACAACACATAACCATATACTGACATAATATAAATATGTTTGCACAACATGTAAAGATCGTTGTACATAATGTAATAACAAACAAACATAATAATGGAGTTTCATCACTTCTAAAGACAGTGCCGGCGTTCCATAATAAACGTCACTGACCAGATTTAACTACATTTGTAGTCAGCGTATTGTATCATTGAGCATAGCTACTTCATCTGCGAAAAATAGTTAGAACAATTATGTAAAGTCTGGAAATTACTGAACTGTTTTCAGTCCGGACCCTTACACGAGACTGCAAAGTTCGTTTGTGGAAAAAAGGGTTGTAAGCAACAGCCTGGTTTCAAACCAACTGTGCAGTCAAGAATCACTTTCAAGCACATGTTACTGCAACGAAAAAATCAATAATTCATAGTTGAGAGAGATATACGACAAAACGGACGTTCTGCGATTATGTTGAGTTTAAAGAAAAAAGGGCTTAATTTAGCAAAATTTGTAATAAGTGCTTTTATCATATGGACTGTTTACGAACACTTTAATATGGGTAACCGTAATCGTGTGGAATCTCAAGGAGCTATAAAGTACACTGATATGGAGTCTAACGCGCAGGTGTGTATACGTATTCGTGTAATTATCCTTATATATCATAGATCTGGCTTGTGAAACGTAATTCTAAGATCACGGAGATATCGTAGAGTATGAATAGATGAACAACGTTTTAAACGAAAACCGACCCTTGAGATTCACGGCAAGCGAGAATCCGTTCACGTTTCTGACGCCTCTGCAGCAGACGGCTTTTTGAAAACATTGTGACAAAAGAAAAAATTGCTCAAAACGAGCAATTTCTCCTTTTGCCACAATGTTTTCAAATTTTAGTCATAGGTTATCCATTAAATTATAGAGATTTTCCATTTTTGACAAAATATGTTCAAAGTCGTCTGCTGTAGATTTGTAGGGTCAAGCCGGATGTGACATAACCAGTATTTCACAGTTAGCGAATTGAAACAGCAATGTATTTAGCCGCTAATATCGTTCGCGAGTATTATATACCAAGATCAGCCGGTACATACGTGCAGCTATCTCGGTCTTCTTTCTTCGCTATTCATGTATCAATATGGTACTCCATGTTTTTGTTAGAGCTTATTACAAATCATGGGTGTTGATAATTAATTGATAATGAATCAAGAGGGCGGGATAAGGGATTAAACCTGACTGTACAGAGGTGCATTTTGATCGCAACTGACGCAATCTCAAATTCTTCAAAGGACGGTTTTCTTTGTCTACGTTCGTGTAATGTTTCCATCAGTATAGAATTGCACGCACTTCTTGGTAAGGTTCTTGAACACATGCATTCTCTTTGTTGGCTCAGGCGGTCTCTTGTTCGCTTTTTTACCGCAGAGTCTACATCTTTTCTCTAGAGACTGTTAATCGGTATTGACATTCTCATACGTATTCGATATACACCCTGTTCGATTAGGAAGCTGCTTATTCAGTGTGTGTTTACCACGTGACTTTGACGTCACAAATGCTACGGTGGACAGAAATATTTTTCTTCGGTTTGGAAGTAAAAACAAAGGTAACATTTCTTCATCATTTTTAATGAAACATGGCGCAGTCTACGCCGCTTATAGAGCCCTATCTCCGGGTTTTCAACGGAGATTGATAAGTTGTTTAGTTTCTTTAAACACTTCGATGAACCTTTTCTACAAATTTATTAATATCGCCGAGCATTATCAAAACTTGATTTTGAGAACAGGTTCGTCGAAGCGTTTGAAAAAAACTAGACCACCAATCAAACTCCTGTAAAAAACGGAGATAGGACATTGTAAGCGGCGTAGACTGTGCTATGTTTCATTAAAAAGGGTGAAGAAATAAAAAAGTTACCATTGTTTTTACATTCTTATCAAGAGCAATTATTGCTGTCTGACCATGCAAGTATGACGTCAAAAGTCATGTGGTATACACACACTGTTATTTTTATTTTTATTTTCGAATGTAAGCCATGTTATTGAGAACATCAATTAAGCGTTGTCTTGAAAATACACCATAAAGTTAACTGCATTCGCACAAAAAGTTAGACACGGTAATTTTCGTGCATTTTCGTATAATCCGATATCTCTATTTAATCAAACTCACGAGCATTCACGAACGTATTGTATCTACCGATGTTTCGAGTGGAGTTGACTTAATAAGAAATTCATCCGTCAATTAATTTTGACAATACATGAACGAAAACATTAAGGAAAGCTTAAGGGTTGTTGTTTAATTGACTGGTGAGGCTTCACGGCGGCAACATGTCATTCTATGTATTGATTGTTGCAAAATAACGAAGTTTTGGTTTCCTTTGGCGGGTCTATGTTATAAAACAGGTACCATGGACGTATGATGAACGTTTCAAGAACCCTTGTTGGTACTGGTCTACATTGCCTTCCCTACTATTTCATCATCAGAGTGGGGAAATGCGGAACTACTGCCATATACGAAAATCTGATGCAACATCCCGAATCTATACAACTTGCAGATAAAGAACGACAATTCTTTGTCGGACAAAAACACGGTATCACCGTTTTTCAAATTTCTATTTGATGTATATGTTCGTACTGGTCTTGAAAGAGAGAGCGAGAAAAAAATACTGCAAAATGCAATTTAGATCAAAGGCGATATAGAACTATTTTGTGTACTGTTCCTACGCAAGCCCACGATGTTTATGTGCGCATACGAGCGGTGTTCGAGCACCAACCTGAGCGGAATTATTACAAGGTGCGGTAAATAATGATTCATCGCGGTTAGTGCCGGGATGGGTGACCCTCGATGGCTTAACGCCGGTACACGTTACAAATGGTTGCAGCGTTAGGTGTTATTAAAAAACTATGGTTTTAATTTACATTTTAATTATAAAAAGACTACCCGCATATAAATAGACTGGTTTACTAATCTTAATCTTCCATTGAAAAATCGAACGAGAACCAGTCTAGTGACGAACTGCTACGGAAATATCCGGGAGCTGACGATTAACACGGCGCATGCGCAAGCCCATTGCACAGCTTTTTCACAACCAATATATGTACTGGTGCAAAATATATGGAGTTAAGTGTCAAAAACGTTGTGTTTTACATAAAAAGAGACAAAAACTTCCTGCGTTTTATCTACAGTATGATATATCGGGTTTATTTCCTGAAAATAAAACAATACAACTATAATTATTGTGAAGAAAAGCGCATTTAAGAAGAGAACAGAGAACTTTGTGACAAAAAAGGAAAATGATCATTATAAGCAATGTCTCCGTTTGGCACACTGGTTCCAAAAGTTGTCTGCTCAACTATTTCTTTTAACACTTTCCCTCATACGACAGTTATGCAGCAGACGACTTTAAACATATTTTGTCAAAAAAAAAAAAATCTCTACAATTGAATGGAATCTATGACTAAAAGTGGAAAACATTGTGGCAAAAAGAGCAATTTATTCTTTGGTCACTATGTTTTCAATAAGCCGTCTGCTGCAGCGGCGTCAGAAAGAGTATATATGAGGCAAAGGGTTAAATGGAGTGAACACTGTGTTTCAAATGCTACTTTGATTCCCTGAACAGTGTGTTTGAGTAATATCAGAATAGACTTCTCGTTCAGCATTTTGTCATGGAAATATATGGTATAAAGACGATGTTAACGCCAGATGAGCAGACATTGCTATCTATGATTTTGTTTACACGTTTTGCATGTTTTGTATGGTAATGCAAACTATTTTAACGGAGATAAAAATCAGACTTTTGATTCTGTCTTAACCCATTCCCTCATACGACAATTCTGCAGCAGACGACTTTGAACATATTTTGTCAAAAAATAGAAAATTTCTATAATTGAGTGGATAACATATGACTAAAAGGGGAAAACATTGTGGCAAAATGAGAAATTGCTCGTTTTGAGCAATTACTTCTAATGTCATTATGTTTTCAAAAAGCCGTCTGCGGCAGAGGCGTCGTCAGAAAGCTTCTATATGAGGGAAAGGGTTAGTTGTGTCGCCTGTCTGTAAGGCATGCATACACTAAGTGTTCACATCTCTGACGAATGCACATTTCTCTCTGCTCTTCTCTTTGTCCGCCTGTCTGTCCATCCGTTCGCTTGTCTGTGCATTTATTGGTTATAAGTTTGTTACTATTGACTGAATCTATCCAAATTTACAACACTGATTCTTAGTGATCGGGCAAATATAACTATACCAGGAACATTACACTTTCCTGGTGTAATTATCTCCGTTTCAAAATGTTGTCAGCCCTTTTCTCACTTATTTTTCGAGGTACTAACTTTAAAATGGGTATTTTTGTTAGCTATCTATGTTTTAATTTTTTTGTAAGGCGAACTCTTACATATTCTCCAATGTATCAATTTGGTATGGAGCCTTCGACTTAATATGTAAAATTACTGAGAACGGAAGTTATAAATTGAAAATTTCACTGAACAATATAGGGGAACATTAGTGCGCAAGAAAGTGTTTAAAATGCAAACTTCTCATAAACTACTGAAAATCAATTCCGTCGTTATTGTCAACATTGTCTTCGCCGTCCAGTGTGACTTCCTCGGCATTTCGACAACTTCTGCAGTCTGTAAAGGCAATTACACTTTTAAGGCCATAATTGATCAAATTGCAAATATTATAACTACATGGATATCAGCCAGAAACTTTGCATTTACATCTTATACACGTCAGTTAGTTCTCTGGAGCTGCATTCAATTCTGTCAATATCGGTGTAAGTCTGGTATCAGCAAGTTTTCAGCCTAATGCGTCGATTGTAGGTAATTTATTTTGAGCTTTAACCCTCGTGTGACTTGCAAATGAACTCCCAAACTGTGAAGTATGCTGCTCTTTTTATAGGTGGAAGCTTCTGTTGAAAAATGGATGTTTTGCGTGTCGACACTAACGCCATTACTTAAGCGTAACGTAGACTGTTCAAAGAATTGTCGGCTTTCCGGCCATATAAAACAACATATAACCGAGTATTTGTTTTGAAAATCTGTTAAGATGTTGCCTCAGGATCAGTCATCAATAAATACATTTCTTGCAATATTTCTGACTTTTTTTTTTATCTTTTTCAAAAGACTGGTTTTGCCATGCCACATGTTGCAAATGTTGCAATCACTCCACGTAAGGATGAACAGGATATTAGTTGTAACTAGTTTTCCAGCATTTTTTAAAAAGATCTTCAAATTGCAAACAGCTGCAAACCTTCCTTTGACCTTTCGGTCTCTGAGTGGAAGTATATATTAGCCATATTCAGATTCCACTAGTTCAGCAAGGGAATATTATAAATGTATATGAGTACTCCATTTACTTCTCGTTATTGTCTTACAAATTCCACTGGTCAGGAAACAAATGATTTGAGTGGATTTGCACTTTCTGTTTATAAACCTGGATTCCTGGATACAGATGATCCAAAGACCGAACTTGACCATTTCTTCAAATAGATGCTTCTACGACGTTCATATTGGCAAGCTTCTTCTGGCGTTGTGCACCGACCTGCTCCGCAGTTTACTCAATCACCATCAGTTCCCGTTTAACCAGTAAACAAAAACCGTGTTCTTGGTTCATTCAAATAAAACGGTTCATGTCGGACAAGCCAGATTTGAATAGTTTGCAGGTCAGTTAAGTTCCGGTTGATACTTGAAGTTCCGAGCTATATGTTTTGTTCACTGATTGTGTGCTTGCATTATTTGTTATGGATGCCATAGCATCATGAACCCCGGCACACTTGTGCATGCTGTATATCCACTGAAGGCAAACATTCTCCGTCACGCCCCGTCCCTTAGTAAGTCCTGTTCAATTGTAAGGTCCGTCCATATTCCTGCTCCGAAGCGAATGCTTCTTAGAACTATATACATCTTTGTTTTTGAAAGCATTGACACAACCAGGGATAGTTATGCTATAAGTTGCAGGTTTAATATCAAATCTCAATATTTCCAATCCTATCAGAGCAAATGAAAAGCTTCAATGTTGCCACAAATTCAATTTACTGCAACAACAATTTGGGGTTGGTGACCTATCAGCAAGCAATTCTCTATAATTAGGGTTAGCATTCTTCTAACGTTTTAAGTTCTTTGTATTATGAAACGCTAGCAACTAGTATACATTTGTCTGTAGTTTCGTCATATAAGTAGTGTATCTGTTCCACTTATGCATCATTCGGATTTGGTAATTCTACCTCGCCATCGACCAACTAGTCTCGGGAATTCTCTGTATCTTTACTTTGGACACTTGTATGGGTAGCTTCCTTTATTTCTCCAACAGAATACATTGCTTATTCTGGGCATATATATTTATTTCTTAGAGGCATTTCAATCTTCATATCACTTGACAAATATTGGTCAATCCCATTCCCCTTTTTAGAAGTATCCATCGGAACCGCATTAGTGTCAATACCTGTAAAAGTACCATTTCTACTTAATCTACAAAACTGAAATCAACTTATTGACTAACCCAATGCTCTTGAAACAACCTGTCCTGAAATCATATTAGCAATTGCATATGTTCCGTACACAGTTTTTAATGCTTCCTCTGATCCGGAGCCCTCTATCAGGGAATCAATACTCATTGGTACAAAATATCTTACCATTGTGTGAAAGTCACCATGTCTGCAAACTATATCCATTGATTTTGCATGGATTATTTCCATGGACTTGAGCCACAATGGTTGATCGAATGTGATGCATGAGGTTGGAATATCCAATTGCTCAACTTGACTTTGAACACGATATATTTGTTCTGTTTGTGTATAGGTCAGGTTCACATATCAATATTAAATAGGAGTTTACACGATATATTTGCCCTGTTTGTTTAAAGGTCATGTTCACATCTCAATATTAAATAGGAGTTTACACGATATATTTGTTCTGTTTGTTTAAAGGTCAGATTCACATCTCAATATTAAATAGGAGATTACACGCAATATCTTGTTTTGTTTGTTTAAAGGCCAGGTTCACTTCTCAATATTAAGTAGGAGTTTACACGCAATATCTTTTTTTGTTTGTTTATAGGTCAGGTTCACATCTCAGTATTTAATAGGAGTTTACAAGATATATTTCTTCTGTTTGTTTAAAGGTCAGGTTCACATCTCAATATTAAATAGGAGTTTACACGATATATTCGTTCCGTGTGTTTAAAGGTCAGGTTCACATCTCAATATTAAATAGGAGTTAACACGCTATATTTGCTCTGTGTGTTTAAAGGTCAGGTTCACATCTCAATATTAAATAGGAGTTTACACGATATATGTGTTCTGTTTGTTTAAAGGTCAGGTTCACATCTCAATATTAAATAGGAATTTACACGCTATATTTGCTCTGTGTGTTTAAAGGTCAGGTTCACATCTCAATATTAAATTGGAGTTTACACGATATATGTGTTCTGTTTGTTTAAAGGTCAGGTTCACATCTCAATATCTAATAGGAGTTTACACGATATATTTGTTCTGTTTGTTTACTAGTCAGGTTCACATCTCAATATTAAATAGGAGTTTACACGATATATTTGTTCTGTTTGTTTAAAGGTCAGGTTCACATCTCAATATTAAATAGGAGTTTACACGATATATTTGTTCTGTTTGTTTAAAGGTCAGGTTCACATCTCAATATTAAATAGGAGTTTACACAATATATTTGTTCTGTGTGTTTAATGATTAGGTTCACATCTCAATATTAAATAGGAGTTTACACGATATATTTGTTCTGTTTGTTTATAGGTCAGGGTCTCATTCCAATTTAAAATAGGAGATTACAAGCTATATTTGTTTATAGGTGAAGGTCAGATCTTATTATAAGATAGGAGATAATGCTCTAAATTTGTTCTGTTTCTTAATAGGTCAAGTTCACACCACATTTTTAAAGATAAACATTTCGCCCCGAACCGGTTGTCTTATAGATCTTTTCGCTGCATCTTTTTCATATTGATACATTCTCTTCTATTCTCAAATGTTAAATCCATTTTCTACACTGTCGTTTTCCCACATACAACAAACCTTTAGCAAACAACTTTGAAATAATCTTGGCAAAATATGTGAAAACCAATATTTTTGAGAGTTATTATTAAACAATTGAATATATTGTGATCAAAGCTAAAATTGTTCAAGATGGGCAATTTCACCTTTTACAACAATGTTTTCAAAAGTCGTCTGCTGCAGTGGAGTCAGAAAGCGTCTGTTTGTGGGAAAGGGTTAATAATATTTTAGACATACTATATTATTACATGTATGTATTGCTATTTGAACGTCAATTCAAAAGACAGAGAAAGTGTTTGCTGTGCAAATGTATGAAGTGAACAAAGCGTAAAACGACTGCCTGATCTTACCTAAATAGACTAAATTATTAAGTAGAAGCGGAGCTCCAAGAAAAACCATCGCCAATTTTAATGTAAATATAACAAATGTATACAAACATCTGTTGCCAAAGGGAACTGTTTTTATAAAAAATAAATATGAAACTTTCCCTTGCTAATTAGCGACCAGTGTATATTCTGATACAGTTGCGTGAATGCGAATATTGATCACAGATCACACCAGTACTCAACACAAGATACTTTATAAGGAACTGGCTTCTTTTCCATATAGCCTGTTAGCCAATTGTTGAAAGACGAATGACGCTTGTCACAGTGACTTTTGTCAAACGTCGGACAGAATGTTGGCCAAGCTGGGGTTCGAACTCACAGCCCCTGGATTGACAAGCCGCATCGCTACTGACTGAGCTACCGGGGCTCGGCCGATGCATCGATCATGGTAGTTGGTAGTCTCAGTTATTTTTACAAATGATCAAAATGTAAACACAGGTTCAGCTAAATACATTGGTAAATGTAATATAATGAAGTTTGCTGGCATTTCTGAGGGATATACGTCCATGTCAGCATGTACATCTGCTCAGTCCTGTCAAACTATGAGCCGTCCCTCGAGAAAACCAACATTATGGCCTCTGCGTAATGTTTCGAAGCATATGAGGCTGCGTAGTCCGCACAAACTGATCCGGGCCGACACATTCCGTCTCAGGAGGTTAGACGTATAGAGTAATGATTCCTGAAACAGAAAATCCACAGAGAGCGAAAAGTGTATATCCGGGTAAGCCTGCGTGGCATGCGTAGGCTAATCTGGGTCGAAACTTTACGCAGAGTCCACAATGTTGGTTTAATCGCGAGACGGCTCATATCACATCTATACACTTCACAAACTAAATGGCCACAGGCAACATATTGAGCCCGCTTCAAAGGTTTTCTCATAGAAATAGTGCTCTTCCATGCAATTGCACCACGGACAGACCACGAGTTGACCTGATAACAGTTAATTAAGGGCATTTTGCGATACCGAAGTAGTTGTAAAATGTCATATTTAGTATAATCCAATATTTTGTTTTTTATTCTTGAGATACCATATTATTCTGAAGTTTAACATACATCATTTTTTAGTATTTTTTGGGGGTGAATATGTGTGCCCAGTAACATGGAAATCCTATGATGCAGGGTTGAGATGTGGGCCGGACAAGGTAAAGTCCTATCAAACAGTACTTATATTTATATATACCGAACCGCCATTGTGACAGCTATGTCGAGCTCATTGTAAGCGGGCTCGACAATAACAACTTATGGATGGGCTCACATTGTCTGTACTTTAATACTATCCCAATGAGAAAAGATAATTTAAATCATTTCAAACTTGTTTAAAGACTTATGATTAGAGCATATAAATATGTCATCTACAAGTACTTATTCTCTTTACAGCAAATAAAACAGATGATATACGTGCTTATATTCTATTATTCTCCGAGGGAACAAAGACAATTGAACAACATTCACATGGTGATAAATCAACAAAATCCGTGAACAAATTAATCTTTTGTATGTATTGTTTTCTTTAAAGACAAGATATCACATTTAAACCTACACATGAGCGTGTGAAGTGCAAGATTGATTTATGATTATGGATTTTAATTTGAAGTTCCTTGATAACACCGAGGTTAAATACTGCTGATGCAGTTTTCGGATATGATTGTTCACATTTTGAGACAGTTCTTGTTATTTATATAGCAATCCCTTGGCGTTTTTAGTAAACACTAACACATCGAGCACTCGTCGAATGCCATCCGAATTCACCATTCAATATCAATTGATCCCTGATGAAGCTTTGCAACTATGCATCAATGTTTATGCGTATGTGATGATTGAAGCATTCTAGAAGATCTTGTAAAAAAGAAGCACTAACAACGTTAATCATGTTTCGTGTGGTGGCTCATCTTCTTGGTTGACATTGTCATCGTTGCGATCGTTAATCAAAGTCAGCATATTCGAGTTTGTTGAATATGACTAGTGTCTGAATTGCTTGCCCGTGTTTCGATGTTTTATTATAATACGGGTATTAAGTAAATACTCGACTATAGTATGGGTTGCATGAAAGTGCTGCAACGTATTACATTTCTTGCAGCTGCATATCTTTACTGTTTGATTCCAACCACTTTTGAGCGTTATTTGTATGCACCTTTGTCTGACATGGTTCTCATGAAACTAAACACATCAAGGTATTGAATGATATAAATCGTCGTATGGCAATTGAAGTTATTATAGAAGAAGAAGACGTCATTAATAATAGCGATTTGAGCACACATTTACAAACACGAAGCAAAATTACAAAACAGTTATCAATACCCGGCCAATAATTATATTCAGCTTAGTTAACGAGTTTATTAAAAGTGATTAAAAATAAACACTCATGAGATATTCTATTTATCACATAAAGAGATTTATGAGGATAAAATATATTTAACGTTTACAATATTTCTAGATGAAATGTACCGGTTTTGACGCCATAGTGACTAACATTTTGACGTCAAACCGCTGACGTGAAGTTATTTTCATAGTCATTCGGTCATGTTTTATTACACATGTTACATAATTATAAAGAAATACCTAATGGGTGTATTATATCAAATACAAGCATTGTCATGTGATATATACACACTTTTTAATGCTGGGCTATCCCACGATGTATTGACACAATAGTGTACATAACGTATCTGAAATCTACATTGTCACCTTTAAAGGTGATGGAAGTACAACAAGTTTACACCCGAACCCCAAGTGGAAGTCGATGCCAGGAAATGCTGGTTTAAAGGAACCCAAATACGTTATCCTGGATTATATCCACAAGTTTTTACCGAAAGCCAAACTCATAATGGCTGTCAGGGATCCTGTGGATAGTTGAGCTATTTATTTTTAAAGTGTTATTAGAACATCTTAAATAAGTATCCAATAGAAATACATCATGACAGCTGCGAGTTCCTCAAAACCCAACAACAACTACATAATTTGCTTTCTCCACGAAATGTCTTACGATTTGTTCTATTTTATTAATTCGTCGAAAAGGTCTGTCCACGAATTGACCTAATTTGTTTATAGCTCTTGTCCTGTGTTATATTACCTATATATTTTCAGGCGCAAATACATGCATATTGCCATGCGCGGTTCAGACACGACAGATTAAAATTCCGTATTGTTCACGTGTATAATACGGAAATGTGACGTCAGACAGTGCACGGACTTCTTTCAGCGAGGTTCCCGTTTTGAATCTTCGCTACGTAGTAAAATATGCAGACAACCAGTACTATTTAGGAAAATCGTTCGCTTCTTTTATGTATCGAAAACATAGCATCAAATTTAATAAAAACCTGCAAATATTACATGTATCCTAAGGCTGGTACATCCGGAGCGCCGATCATATACCGTCGATGTTTTAATTATAGTTGTTACCATTTTCCTAAAAGAAGAATCACACCATTCAGAATGTTTGATAATATGAATTAAGGCACAGTCTGTGAACGTTTCGGGAAGTGCATTCAGTCTCAGCAGATGTAATCCCCTGCTCAAAAGATACATGTAAGCTGTTGTGCGATAAACCATTTACTATTTGCGGCTATAGCTCACTTGATAATAAATAAGGTTGTCAAGGGGTTGGGAGTTCAAGTTCAAGCTCAGTGGACTTACATCCCGAAAGTCAAAGACTACTTTTCCCAGTGAAATTGAAAATTTTCCTCGAAACTTGAAAGGTTATAGATCATATCATGACCCTGAGAGTAGAGGGAATATCCCCAAAGCAATGATAAATCAGAGACATATACATATGTATATTTCTCTGGATAAATGCATCAACATTTTCAAAAGAAACCCTGAATATTTCTGCTAACTGATCTTGAAATAAGACACGCAGTTGTTTAGTTTTGTCATGCTACCACTTTCTGATGCCGCCTTGAACAAGTTATGAAATGGCTGAACTAAAGCACACATTTGCCAAACTATATTGACATAAGAAAAGTAGATTAAGATGAAACAAATGGTATATTACTCCCTTTCTGATGCCACCTGGCAGCATTGATCTTAAACCAACCAAAAGAACTTTTCATGTACAATCAGTTTGATGAATAATATAGTTTGGATACTTTATTTTCAAACTATATACATGTATTTGCAGCTTTTAAAATTATGCGATGACGTCACTATTTGCATCATTCTGCAGCGAAAGATTAATCAAACGACGATTTTAAACATGAATGAATAATATTATTTTTGGAAGAAAAAAGATTAAATGCCAATCCCAACAAACATTGCTCAGGTACAATATTCTTTTTAAAGTGCGTCATTTCAAGTTAAATATTTGCTTCGGAACGTGGATTATTATGACGTCAGTCCTTTGCGGTCAGGCCATCTGCAAATTTCCAAATATAATTGGTCGGTTGGCAAATTTTGATGTGGTCGATAATGAGAAAAATCAATTATTAACCTGTCTCTACCTGGGACAGGTCGGTTTTAGACGTTTTTCGGCTGAAATAATTGCCCGAATCGACCAAGGGGGTAAAATGTCGTTGCACACCTTGTCATTATTATCATATCATATGGACCGTATAGAGGGGCTATTTATAGTAACACGGGAGGGGTTCCCAAAAGTATCATTACGATCATTTTTATCATAGCGTATGGAAAATATAGAGACACCTTTTGAGTATTTTAATGAGGTATTGTGTATTATCCCCATTTTATTCGGACGCCTGTGGTGAATTGAAGAGGTAAATGGCGGATGCATATTTACTACAATACTTTAGCCACGCCCCATAGAATGTATTCTAATACGTAGGTCTCGCCCAACAACATCATCAAAATAAATTGTCATTGTTTTGTGGGAGACAATGTATAACTCAATCTATATTTTCAGGTTTTTATTAAATTTGATGCTAGGTTTTCGATACATAAAAGAAAGGAACGATTTTCCTAAATAGTACTGGTTGTCTGCATATTTTACTACGTAGCGCAGATTCAAAACGGGAACCTGGCTGAAAAGAAGTCCGTGCAGTGTCTGACGTCACATTTCTGTATTATACACGTGAACAATACGGAATTTTAATCTGTCGTGTCTGAACTGCGCATGGCAATATGCATGTATTTGCACCACGCTTTTGTAAACAACTAACAAAACACAGGATAAGAGCTTTAAATGAATTAGGTCAAATCGTGGACAGACCTTTTCGACGAATTAATAAAATAGAACAAATCGTAAGACATTTCGTGGAGAAAGCAAATGATGTAGTTGTTGTGTTTCCCCATCAGTATTATTATAAGGGATGACTGCATTTTATTTCTGCTTTGCTATAAGAATTGGACTCTCAATCTTTTTTATCATTGTTGGGCCGAGACCTTCGTGTGATTTTGATATGACAAGTTTATGTGTTATTTGCAACAACAAAATAATGGCTAATATATATTGTAAACGAGGAGGTGTGCTTAACAGGAACTACCGAGATAGCAAATGCGCATAATAAAGGAAAGTAATCTGTGTAATAATCCTTCATACTATGTGTACAGTATGTTTCGTTGAAATCCAATATATGGTCAAAACAAAGTGCTATTGTAAAGTGTTCTTGTTAGACTTTTGGGATCGGTAAATTCATTTCCAATTGTAATCTGCAGTTAGCCCCTTGCTGTGAGCACTTTCAGTGATTTGATTCGTAATGGTTTTGAATATAACTACTTAGCCTGATACAAAATGGTTAGCGTTGTTTTATTGAATAGAGTGGTAAATAGCGGGTAATATTTACAAAATAAGGCGAAACCTGAGATGTGGTGAATTAAATGATACTGGAAAATTAATTTATCTAAGAGCATTCATGACAAGTATATATATACTGCACGTCCATAATGATAGCATCCAGATGGACAATGTTTATAAGAAGTTTCCTGGATTTTTATGAAACTTATAGTTCATCGATACTTCATTGGTTCTTTTTTAGTAGAAGCTTTTTACATGATATATTATTTGAAAGTTTAAATAACAAAAACACAAGACGTTTGTTAGAAAAGCAAATCAGACACCTCCATATGAGCATAATTGTTTAAATAATTGACATCTGACTCCCGCGTACCTCTGTTGGACCACTGCACCTGACACTAGGTAAATGCAGAAAGGTGTCTTCGTGAATTTACGTATAGATCTGCGGAGGTAATGGGTTCATCTGTCTTAAACGAAGACCGATATTATTGTGATATAGGTGGGTTATCATATCGGGACTGAACATCAATAAAGCATTAAAGGCATATTGTATACCGCTTTTCGGTTTGAACGGTCTGTTTTAGGTATAAAAACATCCCGGGTTTTGAGGCACTCGCAGCTGTCATGATGGATTGCCATTGGATACTTATTTGAGATGTTCTAATAACACTTTTAAAATAAACAGCTCACCTATCCACAGGATTCCTGACAGCTATTATGAGTTTGGCTTTTGGTAAAAACTTGCGGATGTAATCCAGGATAACGTATTTGGGTTCCTTTAAACCAGCATTTCCTGGCATCGACTTCCACTTGGGGTTCGTGTAAACTTGCTGTACAATGTAGATTTCAGATACGTAATGTACACTATTGTATCAATACACCATGGGATAGCCCAGCATTAACAATTGTGTATATATCTTTATCACATGACAATGCTTGATTCGATCTAATACACCCATTACGTATTTCTTTATAATTATGTAACATGTGTAATATAACATTACTGAATGAATATGAAAATGACGTCACGTCAGCGGTTTGACGTCAAAATGTTAGTCACTTTGGCGTCAAAACCTGTTAATTTCATCTAGAAATATTGTAAACGTTAAGAACATTTTATCTAAATACGCCTCATAAATCTCTTCATGTGATAAATAGAATATCTCATGTGTGTTTATTTATTATCACTTTTACTAAGCTCGTTAACTATGCTGAATATAATCTCGGCATACTTATTGGCAGCATTGTTATACGGTTTACTGAAGAAATTAAAACAATTTTGGAACACCCGATTTTCTTTTGGTGTTTCGTCATGTGATACAAATAATCTGACATACGTTATCATTTCATAAAAAGTTTTATTAAATGTTATATGAAATGACAAATCATATCAATATAATTCTTATTTGTATATGATAATTGTGTAAGAATTAAGTGTTAGGTAAGTCTTTGGCCTGTGGGGCCGGGTATCGATAACGGTTTTGTAATTTTGCATCGTGTTTGTAAATGTGTGCTCAAATCGCTATTATAAATGACGCCTTCTTCTTCTATAATAACTTCAATTGACATAGGACGATTTATATCATTCATTAACTTGATGTGTTTAGTTTCATGAGAAATATTTCAGACAAAAGTGCATACAAATAACGCTCAAAAGTGGTTGGAATCAAACAGTAAAGATATGCAGCTGCAAGAAATGTAATACGTTGCAGAACTTTCATGCAACCCATACTAGAGTTGAGTATTTACTTCATACCCGTATTATAATAAAACATCGAAACACGGGCAAGCAATTCAGACACGTGTCATATTTAACAGACTCGGATATGCTGACTTTGATTAACGATCGCAACGATGACAATGTCAATCAGAAAGATGAGCCACCACACGAAACATGATTAACGTTGTTATTGCTGCTTTTTTACAAGATCTTCTAGATCACATACTAATAAACATTGATTCATAATTGCAAAGCTTCATCAGGGATCTATTGATATTAAATGGTGAATTCGGATGGAATTCGACGAATGCTAGGTGTGTTTGCTATATAAATAACAAGAACTGTCTCAAAATGTGAACAATCATGTTTGATAGGACTAACCTTGTCCGGCCCACAACTCAACTCTGCATCATAGGATTTCCATGTTACTGGGCACACATATTCACCATTATGATGTAAAGTGTCGTGCCTAAGACCCGGGTCTGCACCTAAAAGCTCAAGGTCACACTTAGATGTCAAAGGTCAAAATTAGAAACGATGCATCATAGGATGTCCAAGTTACACGGCATACATGTTCTCCATGATGAGGTGATGATGGCAGGAGTAAAAAAAATAAATGTAATGATGGAGACTGTTCCCTTTTAACCTGTTTCCACTTGAAAACACGTTTTAACGCATATGCAGTAGACAATCTTTGTCTTTACTGTTCTACAGTTGGATACTGTGCCGACCATAATTATTTGTTTGATAAACTTCTAAATCATTGACGGTCTTAACAAAACTTACTTTCCTATGGTTTCCTATTTGTTTGTCCACTTCTGACAACACTTCTCTGCAGAATTAATGTCCACATTCCAAAAGTAGGATTGAAGTACCAAAACGAAATATATTCAGTTATTCAAAAAATATTCTGTTTAAGGATTTATTAATTTTAATGAAGATAAGTACATGTGTCTTTCAATACATGTGTCGGTGTGTTAAATATGCCTGAACCTTTCATACAGAAAGAAAATACTAAAAATGATGTATGTTAAACTTCAGGATAATATGGTATCTGAAGAATAAAAAACAAAATGTGGGGTTATAATAAATATGACATTTTAAAACCACTTCGGTATCGCAGAAAGCCCTTAATTAACTGCAGTCAGGTCAACTCTTGGTCGGTCCGTGTTGCAGTTGCATAGAAGAGCACTATAGCTGTGACAAAACATTTGAAGCGGGCTCAATATGTTGCTTATAGCCATTTAGTTTGTGAAGTTTATAGATGTGATTTGAGCCGTCCCGCGATTAAACCAACATTGTGGATTCGGCATAAAGTATCGACCCGGATTAGCCTAAGCATGCCGTGCAGGCTTACCCGGTTGGACACTGTTCGCCTTCTGTGGATTTTCTGTTTCAGGAATCATTACTCTATACCTCTAACCTCCTGAGACGTTATGTGTCGGCTCGGATCAGTCTGCGCGGACTACGCAGGCTCATATTCGTCGATACATTACGCAGAGGCCATAATGTTTTTTTCTCGCTGGACGGCTCATATTATGACAAGACTGAGCAGACGTACATACTGACATGGACGTATATCCTTCAGAAATGCCAGCCGGTGTATATTTTCTCGTTTTATCATGCTAATTACTGTAAAACAAACGTCATTATATCACCTTTACCAAAGTGTTTATCTTAACCTGTGTTTACATTTAGATCATTTGTAAAGATAACTGCGACTACCAACTACCATGCTCGGTACGTCGGCCGAGCCCCGGTAGCTCAATCGGTAGCGATGCGGGTTGTCAATCTAGGGGTTGTGAGTTTGAACCCCAGCTCGGACAACATTCTTTCCGACGTTTGACAAAAGTCACTGTGACAAGCGTCATTCGTCTTTCACCAATGGGCTAACAGTCTATATGGAAAAGCGACCAGACGCTTTCTGACTCCACTGCAGCAGACAACTTTTGAAAACATTATTGCAAAAGTTGAAATTGCCCATCTTGAGCAATTTCACCTTTGATCATAATGTTTTCAATTTTTTAATATTTTAACTCTCGAAAATATTGGTTTTCACATATTTTGCCAAGATGCTTTCAAAGTTGTCTGCTAATGGTTTGTTGTATCGTGGAAATACGACTGTGTAGACAATGGATTTAACATTTGAGAATAGAAGACAATGTATCGATATGAAAAAATGCACCGAAAAGATCTATAAGACAACCGATCCGGGTTGAAATGTTTGTCTTTAATAGTGTGGTGTGAACGTGACCTATTAAGAAACAGAACATATATAGAGCGTAATTTCCTATCTTATAATAAGATCTGACCTTCACCTATTAACAAACATGAACACATATAGCACGTAATCTCCTAATTTATATTGACATGAGAACCTGACCTTTAAAGACATAGGTCAAATATATCGAGTAAACTCCTATTTAATATTGAGATGTGAACCTGACCTTTAAACGAACAGAACAAATATATCGTGTAAACTCCTATTTAAAATTGAGAAGTGAACCTGACCTTTAAACAAGCAGAACAAATACATCGTGTAAACTCCTATTTAATATTGAGTTGTGAACCTGACCTTTAAACACACAGAACAAATATATTGTGTAAACTCCTATTTAATATTGAGATGTGAACCTGACCTTTAAACAAACCGAACACATGTAGAGTATAAACTCCTATTTAATATTGAGTTGTGAACCTGACTAGTAAACAAACAGAACAAATATATCGTGTAAACTCCTATTTAATATTGAGTTGTGAACCTGACCTTTAAACAAACAGAACAAATATATCGTGTTAACTCCTATTTTATATTGAGATGTGAACCTGACCTTTAAACACACAGACCAAATGTATCGTGTAAACTCCTATTAGATATTGAGATGTGAATCTGACCTTTGAACACACAGAACAAATATATCGTGTAAACTTTTATATAATATTGAAATGTGAACCTGACATTTAAACACACAGACCAAATGTATCGTGTAAACTCCTATTTAATATTGAGATGTGAACCTGACATTTAAACACACAGACCAAAATATCGTGTAAACTCCTATTTAATATTGAGATGTGAACCTGACCTTTAAACACACAGAACAAATGTATCGTGTAAACTCCTATTTAATATTGAGATGTGAACCTAACCTTTAAACACACAGACCAAATGTATCGTGTAAACTCCTATTTAATATTGAGTTGTGAACCTGACTAGTAAACAAACAGAACACAAATATCGTGTAAACTCCTATTTAATATTGAGATGTGAACCTGACCTTTAAACACACGGACCAAATGTATCGTGTCAACTCCTATTTAATATTGAGATGTGAACCTGACCTTTAAACACACCGACCAAATATATCATGTAAACTCCTACTTAATATTGAGATGTGAACCTGACTTTTAAACACACAGACCAAATATATCGTGTAAACTCCTATTAAATATTGAGATGTGAACCTGACCTTTAAACACACAGAACAAATATATCGTGTAAACTTCTATTTAATATTGAGATGTGAACCTGTTTTTTAAACACATAGAATAAATATCGTGTAAACTCCTATTTAATATTGAGATGTGAACCTGACCTTTAAACACACTGACCAAATATATCGTGTAAACTCCTACTTAATATTGAGATGTGAACCTGACCTTTAAACACACAGACCAAATATATCGTGTAAACTCCTATTAAATATTGAGATGTGAACCTGACCTTTAAACACACAGAACAAATATATCGTGTAAACTTTTATATAATATTGAGATGTGAACCTGACATTGAAACACACAGACAAAATGTATCGTGTAAACTCCTATTTAACATTGAGATGTGAACCTAACCTTTAAACACATAGAACAAATATATCGTGTAAACTCCTATTTAATATTGAAATGAGAACCTGACCTAACCTTTAAACACATAGAACAAATATATCGTGTAAACTCCTATTTAATATTGAAATGAGAACCTGACCTTTAAACACACAGAACAAATATATCGTGTGAACTCCTCTAAGATTTTTTGAGATGTGAACCTGACCTTTAAACAAACAGGACAAATATATCGTGTAAACTCCTATTTAATATTGAGATGTGAACCTGACCTTTAAACAAGCAGAACACATATATTGTGTAAACTTCTATTTAATATTAAGATGTGAACCTGACTTTTAAACACATAGAACAAATACATCGACTAGACTCTTATTTAATATTGAAATGTGAACCTGACCTTTAAAAACACAAAACAAATATATCGTGTAAACTCCTATTAGATTTTGAGATGTCAACCTGTCCTTTAAACAAACAGGACAAATATATCGCGTAAACTCCTATTTAATAGTGAGATTTGAACCTGACCTTTAAACAAGCAGAACAAATGTATCGTGTAAACTCCTATTTAATATTGATATGTGAAACTAACCTTTAAACACATAGAACAAATATATCGTGTAAACTCTTATTTGATATTGAAATGTGAACCTGACCTTTAAACACACAGAACAAATATATCGTGTAAACTCCTATTAGATATTGAGACGTGAACCTGACCTTTAAACAAACAGGACAAATATATCGTGTAAACTCCTATTTAATATTGAGATGTGAACCTGACCTTTAAACAAGCAGAACACATATATCGTGTAAACTTCTATTTAATATTGAGATGTGAACCTGACTTTTAAACAAATAGAACAAATACATCGAGTAAACTCCTATTTAATATTGAAATGTGAACCTGACCTTTAAACACACAGATCAATTATATCGTGTAAACTCCTATTAGATATTGAGATGTCAACCTGTCCTTTAAACAAACAGGACAAATATATCGTGTAAACTCCTATTTAATAGTGAGATTTGAACCTGACCTTTAAACACACAGACCAAATATATCGTGTAAACTACTATTTAATATTGAGATGTGAACCTGATCTTTGAACAAACAGAACAAATATAACGTGTAAACTTCTATTTAATATTGAGATGTGAACATGACCTTTAAACACATATAACAAATATATCGTGTATACTCCTATTAGCTATTGAGATGTGAACCTGACCTTTAAACAAAGAGAACAAAAATATTGTGTGAACTCCTATTTAATATTGAAATGTGAACCTGACCTTTAAACACACAGAACAAATATATCGTGTAAACTCCTATTAGATATTGAGATGTCAACCTGACCTTTGAACAAACAGAACAAATATATCGTGTAAACTGCTATTTAATAAATGAGATGTGAACCTGACCTTTAAACACATATAACAAATATATCGTGTATACTCCTATTAGCTATTGAGATGTGAACCTGACCTTTAAATAAACAGAACAAAAATATTGTGTGAACTCCTATTTAATATTGAAATGTGAACCTGACCTTTAATCACACAGAACAAATATATCGTGTAAACTCCTATTTAATATTGAGATGTGAACCTGTCCTTTAAACACACAGAACACATATATCGTGTAAACTTATATTAGATATTGAGATGTGAACCTGACCTTTAAACAAACAGAACAAATATATTGTGTAAACTTCTATTAGATATTGAGATGTGAACCTGACCATTAAACACACAGAACAAATATATCGTGTACACTCCTATTTAATATTGAGATGTGAACCTGACCTTTAAAAAAGCAGAACACATATATCGTGTAAACTTCTATTGAATATTGAGATGTGAACCTGTCTTTTAAACACATAGAACACATATCGTGTAAACTCCTATTTAATACTGAAATGTTAACCTGACCTTTAAACACACAGAACAAATATATCTTGTAAACTCCTATTAGATATTGAGATGTGAACCTGACCTTTAAACAAACAGGACAAATATATCGTATAAACTCCTATTTAATATTGAGTTGTGAACCTGACTTTTAAACACATAGAACAAATATATCGTGTAAACTCCTATTCAATATTGAGATGTGAACCTGACTTTTAAACACATGAAACAAATATATCATGTAAACTCCTATTTAATATTGAAATGTGAACCTGACCTTTAAACACACAGAACAAATATATCATGTAAACTCCTATTAGATATTGAGACGTGAACCTGACCTTTAAACAAACAGGACAAATATATCGTGTAAACTCCTATTTAATATTGAGATGTGAACCTGACCTTTAAACAAGCAGAAAACATATATCGTGTAAACTTCTATTTAATATTGAGATGTGAACCTGACTTTTAAACAAATAGAACAAATACATCGAGTAAACTCCTATTTAATATTGAAATGTGAACCTGACCTTTAAACACACAGAACAAATATATCGTGTAAACTCCTATTAGATATTGAGATGTCAACCTGTCCTTTAAACAAACAGGACAAATATATCGTGTAAACTCCTATTTAATAGTGAGATTTGAACCTGACCTTTAAACACACAGACCAAATATATCGTGTAAACTCCTATTTAATATTGAGATGTGAACCTGACCTTTGAACAAACAGAACAAATATAACGTGTAAACTTCTATTTAATATAGAGATGTGAACCTGACCTTTAAACACATATAACAAATATATCGTGTATACTCCTATTAGCTATTGAGATGTGAACCTGACCTTTAAACAATCAGAACAAAAATATTGTGTGAACTCCTATTTAATATTGAAATGTGAACCTGACCTTTAAACACACAGAACAAATATATCGTGTAAACTCCTATTAAATATTGAGATGTCAACCTGTCCTTTAAACACACAGAACACATATATTGTGTAAACTCCTATTAGAAATTGAGATGTGAACCTGACCATTAAACACACAGAACAAATATATTGTGTACACTCCTATTTAATATTGAGATGTGAACCTGACCTTTAAACAAGCAGAACACATATATCGTGTAAACTTCTATTTAATATTGAGATGTGAACCTGTCTTTTAAACACATAGAACAAATATCGTGTAAACTCCTATTTAATATTGAAATGTGAACCTGACCTTTAAACACACAGAACAAATATATCTTGTAAACTCCTATTAGATATTGAGATGTGAACCTGACCTTTAAACAAACAGGACAAATATATCGTGTAAACTCCTATTTAATATTGAGTTGTGAACCTGACTTTTAAACACATAGAACAAATATATCGTGTAAACTCCTATTCAATATTGAGATGTGAACCTGACTTTTAAACACATGAAACAAATATATCGTGTAAACTCCTATTTAATATTGAAATGTGAACCTGACTTTTAAACACATAGAACAAATGTATCGTGTAAGCTCCTATTAGATATTGAGATGTGAACCTGACCTTTAAACACATAGAACACTTTTTAAATGTAAATGTAACAGCATATATGCTGATGGTTGAACACAGACTAAAGGTACCACCCAGAAAAAATTGTCTTAAATCCGCAAAAATGTATGACTGTTTAAATGATTTGCACATTGTGTATGCTTTGCATGGAACATTAAGGTTTTATATTAGTCCAGTCGAAATAAAGTTTGTCCTAAGATAAATTGTAAGGAAAGCTTTTCTTTTTTTTTGTCTACAAATGATGATCACAAAGAACTTACTATAAATTCGCCAAAATCAAAGAAAATTTCGCTTAAGTATACTATAAGGATATAAAGTCACTTAAATGTAATATACACATTGAATCTATATAGGTTATAAGTGTGGTATATTCAACATATATCAAGTATACACTTAGCATTGACTTTGTTTCAACAGTTGAAGGAAATAATGAAACATGCCTGTGTGTAGCAACGTATATGACCTGTCGCTCTACTGTCATCGATTTGATTTAATAAGGTCAACTAAGTGATACCCGGGAAAAATGGTATAAAGCTGATTTTGGTGTCAATCGTACATGTCGCCATCTGAACTTCCCTTTTTTTACTTAGGCACTCTAGGTCGTTTTTCAGCAATGCAACACAACACTACCACGATCAGATTGGTTAGGCTGTATGCAGCATGTGTTCTCCAATGAACAGCATTCAGCTGCAAAGTACTTTTTCTTTCAATCATTGATTTAAATCCTTCCATAGAAGCATGAATTTACTCAACTTTAACTTACATTCAAAGTCAAGTTGAGCAATTGGATATTCCAAACCCATGCATCACATTCGATCAACCATTGTGGCTCAAGTCAATGGAAATAATCCATGCAAAATCAATGGATATAGTTTGCAGACATGGTGACTTTCACAATATGGTGAGATATATTGTACCAATGAGTATTGATTCCCTGGTTGAGGGCTCTGATCAGAGGAAGCATTACAAACTATGTACGGAACATATGCAGTTGCTAATATGATTTCAGGAAAGGCTGTTTCAAGAGCATTGGGTGAAAACTTCTTGGTAGAGGCTGCGTTAGTTAACAGGTTGATCTCAGTTGTGTAGATTAACTAGAAATGGTACTGTTACATGTATAGACACTGATGCGGTTCCGATGGATACTTTAAAAAAGGGGAATGGGATTGAACAAGATTCCTCAAGTGATATGAAGATTGAAATGCGTCTAAGAAATAAAGATATATGCCCAGAATAAGCAATGTATTATGTGAGAGAATTGAAAGAAGCTACCCATGTAAGTGTCCAAAGTAAAGATACAGAGAATTCCCACCAGACAAGTTGGCCGATGCGGATGTCTCTCTGTCTCTGTCTCTTTCTCTCTCTCTCTCTCTCTCTCTCTCTCTCTCTCTCTCTCTCTGTCTTTGTCTCTCTCTCTCTCTCTCTCTCTCTCTCTCTCTCTCTCTCTCTCTCTCTCTCTCTCTCTCTCTCTCTCTCTCTCTCTCTTCTCTCTCTCTCTCTCTCTCTCTCTCTCTCTCTCTCTCTCTCTCTCTCTCTCTCTCTCTCTCTCTCTCTCTCTCTCTCTCTCTCTCTCTAAATATCTGTTCTGCTTTTGTAATAGTGCATTTGTGTTCTGTTTGTATAGATTTTAAAATATGGAGGAAATGAAGATAATAATAATCACTTTATTTGACGCGCCGCATAATTTATTTAATATAACTTAATCATAGCGATTATTGACGTAATTAAGTTGAGGAGAATAATAATATTTTCATATTTGCAATCCGAATCTGAGTTCGCAAAAGCC